>JAPQNM010000033.1:3822497-3862497 GCA_029783475.1 Metacarcinus magister
CCCAGCGAGACAGGTTGCGTCTTATTCGGTTTGGTGAAAGTGAGATGATAAAATGAACAGTCTTCGCCAACCTACTTTTGCAACCAAATATCAAGGTCAGTTTTTCCCTGAATACCAAACCGGTTGGGTGGGAGCGGCGCGATGTGAGTGTTCTGCATCACATCGGCCAGACTCCTTCACTTGTTGCACGAAAGTGAGTCGCGACCTGTTTATTGCAACCTGTCATCCTTTTTCTTTATTTCTTTTGGTTTTATTTTTTTCTCTCTCTCTCTCTCTCTCTCTCTCTCTCTCTCTCTCTCTCTCTCTCTCTCTCTCTCTCTCTCTCTCTCTCTCTCTCTCTCTCTCTCTCTCGCTGGCTCTGCTCTCTCACTCTCTCTCTCTCACTCTCTCACTCACTCACTCACTCACTCACTCACTCACTCACTCACTCACTCACTCACTCACTCACTCACTCACTCACTCACTCACTCACTCACTCACTCTCTCTCTCTCTCTCTCTCTCTCTCTCTCTCTCTCTCTCTCTCTCTCTCTCTCTCTCTCTCTCTCTCTCTCTCTCTCTCTCTCTCTCTCTCTCTCTCTCTCTCTCTCTCTCTCTCTCTCTCTCTCTCTCTCTCTTTATCGTTCTATTTTTTCTTATTTTTTTTATTCTCTCCAAATACGTTTACTCCCCAAATGTCACACTGCTAGTACTGCACACACAAGACACGCATAATAAACGCCGCAAAGACGGTAACTATATATAAGGTACAGAATATTGTGTCGTGAGATTTTCCAGGAAGCGAAGATGTTTCCAAAATTAATCTGAGTTGGTGGTATAAAGTGAGTGGAGAAGTTTTAAGTTTGGGGGGAAGAACAATCACACTATTGATCAACATGATTTATGTAGTATAAATCTGCCTTGGTAATGCAGTCTTGGTGTGAGGTAGTAACTTAGGTGTTCGTTCATCGTTTTAATTGAAGGTAATCTGAAGAGAACAGTCATTGTGTTATTGCTTTACGAGTACGATACATAGTTTTACCATTGATCTTATTATCCAATTATTATGTAGTTTCACCGTCAGATAACAAGTGAGTGGTTTATAATGTACTTCCACTAATAATACAATACCTTCACGAGGCTGTATGAACCACTAACTATACTACAGGTGACGCTGGTCAGAACATGTATAGCAACATGTGGGAGGCGGAGTAGAACATGGGTAGGAAGTGGCCTAGTGGCTAGCGTGCGGGGCATACAAACTAAGAGTCCCGCGTTCAAGCCTCGGCACGAGCTGGCCAATTTTTTTTGGATAGACTGTTGAGTGGCCAAAAATCACCCACATGATGCCATAACATTATCTTCGACGGGACTGCAGAATTATATGCAAGGAAGAGCTTCTGCGGGCAGCATGAGCCTCTCGACAAGAAACGAGGCGTGACTTAAAAAATCTAACCTGCGTTACTAACGGGTAGAGACTGACAATCTAACGCCTCCATTAAGCCTACTGGCGCTACAGACTTAGGACGTAAAAACAAATTCGGGCTACAAAATCCTAAATCTTATAATATGCAATAAAATTTGTTTAGCAAGTTTTTGTGTATAAATAATGGTTTCGGAGGCAGACAAGATACCTCCCCTACGTAAAATACTTTGAATCAGTTGTAATTCGGTGACAGCTATAAAGAGGGAAACCAAACTACTGTAATTCGTTGTATTGTGTACATCAAGGGGATCACCGTTTTGTGTTTTTATCGAAGGAGTCCGAAGGAGTCCAGTATTGCCAAGTAAATTAAATTATGGATTTTTCATTATTTGTATCAGGCAAAATAGGATTCAATATTATAAAAGTCAGGAAACTAAGTCCAGATTCATGATCATTATACTCGAAAACCTTTTGGTACCAATTTTCTTGAGATATGTCAAAATTTCCAATGACTTAACCTAACCATGAATAAAGCTTTTCCCGTTTTAGAATTATTTTTGGCTGATATCACGTTCTGTTTCAGGTGATCACAAATTACGGTTCTGGAAGAATCTTAAATATATACAGTTCATTACTCTACCTTCCGTAATGCTGTTTATTCATTTCCTATTCATAATATTTTTTGTCTTCTTGTAAAGCATCTTCATACTTCCTTTCCAAGTTTTATGGAACCCGTGAGGTCACCAAAAGAAAGAGGAAGTCAAAAAGGAAGGCAGGACTTAGGTAATATGACTCAGCCCAAAAGACCAGGTTCGTTCAGAGTAATGGTTGTCAGAGCCTTGTCCTTTGGTGCAGCTTAATGTTCATCACGCCCAGGTGAGGCGGACAGTGGCCAGGTGTCTTAGACTTAAAGACAGTTGGCTCGTCAGGAAGTGAAAGTGACTCAACATTTGAGTAGCAGGATAAATATAAGTTAAGTCATTTGAAACATTTATTGATAACAAGCAACATGGAAGGATGAATGAAAGCAAAGGCGACGGAAAGAAGTCCAGCGAGTTGGTGACTCAAGGCAGGTAACGAGAGTGTGGCGCCGCGGTGACGGTGAAGGTGAAGGTGACGCTGAAGATGTGATGTAACTTCGGTGTTCCACGGAAGGTCTACTTGGACTCGTTGGAGCCATAGCTGCGCCTGTAGTAATCCCTGGAGCCCAAGTCGTACCTTGGCCTGTAGCGCTCGTTTGACTCATAAGAACCAGAGTCGTAGTGAGCCTCGCCCTCGTAGCTGACGTCGGCCACGTAGCCAGAATAGCCGTCGACGTAGTACCTCACAGTCTGCAGGCGACCGTCGGGTAGGTGGTTGTAGTAAGTCCCTTCCGTGCGGTCACCGTCACGTGTCTCCCCGTGACCAAAGTCGTTGCCGTAGTAGTCCTTGACCTTGTAGCTGTACGCGTAGTTGGGTTCCTCGGACTCGTAGGACTCGTAGGAGCGCTGGAAAGAAGGAAAGTGTACAATCAGTGTTTGGTCGTGGCTCGTGGCGGTGGTCGTCATATAGTCACTGTTGGTTCACAGTTTTGTTCCTCAGATGCGCCCAGCAGCCACAGCCACTGTAGGAAGTCCCTGGGAACCAGAGGCTCCTGCAGGAGTGTGGGCCGTGTGGGGAGTCTCGGGGTCAACCGCAGTGGTGCGTCCCTCGCCACCACTTGAGGTCAGCACACAGCGGGTGGTGCCACTGAGTGACGGATACGTGACGCGGTACTTACCTCGTAAGACCGACTGTCGGGCCGAGCGGCGGCGGCTGCCACCAGGGCCAGGATGAGGAGTACCTGTGTGAGGGAGGAGGAGGAGGGTTAATGAGACAGTGGCAAGGTGAGGCGAGGGCAGTGAGGAGTGTTCATGGGAAGCATTTAACAAGTGTAGGACATGAGCAGAACGATAAGTGAAGACAATTCTGTTGTTACCTTGGCGGTCATTGTGCAGTGGAAGTGGAGGTGGTTGTGTCCAGCCTCAGGTTTGCACACGTATATATACCCAGCGAGACAGGTTGCGTCTTATTCGGTTTGGTGAAAGTGAGATGATAAAATGAACAGTCTTCGCCAACCTACTTTTGCAACCAAATATCAAGGTCAGTTTTTCCCTGAATACCAAACCGGTTGGGTGGGAGCGGCGCGATGTGAGTGTTCTGCATCACATCGGCCAGACTCCTTCACTTGTTGCACGAAAGTGAGTCGCGACCTGTTTATTGCAACCTGTCATCCTTTTTCTTTATTTCTTTTGGTTTTATTTTTTTCTCTCTCTCTCTCTCTCTCTCTCTCTCTCTCTCTCTCTCTCTCTCTCTCTCTCTCTCTCTCTCTCTCTCTCTCTCTCTCTCTCTCTCTCTCTCTCCCTCTCTCGCTGGTTGGCTGGCTGGCTGACTCACTCACTCACTCACTCACTCACTCACTCACTCACTCACTCACTCACTCACTCACTCACTCACTCACTCACTCACTCACTCACTCACTCTCTCTCTCTCTCTCTCTCTCTCTCTCTCTCTCTCTCTCTCTCTTTCTCTCTCTCTTTCTCTCTCTCTCTCTCTCTCTCTCTCTCTCTCTCTCTCTCTCTCTCTCTCTCTCTCTCTCTCTCTCTCTCTCTCTCTCTCTCTCTCTCTCTCTCTCTCTCTTCTCTCCCTCTCTCTCTCTCTCTCTCTCTCTCTCTCTCTCTCTCTCTCTCTCTCTCTCTCTCTCTCTCTCTCTCTCTCTCTCTCTCTCTCTCTCTCTCTCTCTCTCTCTCTCTCTCTCTCTCTCTTTATCGTTCTATTTTTTCTTATATTTTTTATTCTCTCCAAATACGTTTACTCCCCAAATGTCACACTGCTAGTACTGCACACACAAGACACGCATAATAAACGCCGCAAAGACGGTAACTATATATAAGGTACAGAATATTGTGTCGTGAGATTTTCCAGGAAGCGAAGATGTTTCCAAAATTAATCTGAGTTGGTGGTATAAAGTGAGTGGAGAAGTTTTGTTTTTTTTTAAGTTGGGGGGGAAGAACAATCACACTACTGAGAAACATGATTTATGTAGTATAAATCTGCCTTGGTAATGCAGTCTTGGTGTGAGGTAGTAACTTAGGTGTTCGTTCATCGTTTTAATTGAAGGTAATCTGAAGAGAACAGTCATTGTGTTATTGCTTTACGAGTACGATACATAGTTTTACCATTGATCTTATTATCCAATTATTATGTAGTTTCACCGTCAGATAACAAGTGAGTGGTTTATAATGTACTTCCACTAATAATACAATACCTTCACGAGGCTGTATGAACCACTAACTATACTACAGGTGACGCTGGTCAGAACATGTATAGCAACATGTGGGAGGCGGAGTAGAACATGGGTAGGAAGTGGCCTAGTGGCTAGCGTGCGGGGCATACAAACTAAGAGTCCCGCGTTCAAGCCTCGGCACGAGCTGGCCAATTTTTTTTGGATAGACTGTTGAGTGGCCAAAAATCACCCACATGCTGCCATAACATTATCTTCGACGGGACTGCAGAATTATATGCAAGGAAGAGCTTCTGCGGGCAGCATGAGCCTCTCGACAAGAAACGAGGCGTGACTTAAAAAATCTAACCTGCGTTACTAACGGGTAGAGACTGACAATCTAACGCCTCCATTAAGCCTACTGGCGCTACAGACTTAGGACGTAAAAACAAATTCGGGCTACAAAATCCTAAATCTTATAATATGCAATAAAATTTGTTTAGCAAGTTTTTGTGTATAAATAATGGTTTCGGAGGCAGAGAAGATACCTCCCCCACGTAAAATACTTTGAATCAGTTGTAATTCGGTGACAGCTATAAAAAGGGAAACCAAACTACTGTAATTCGTTGTATTGTGTACATCAAGGGGATCACCGTTTTGTGTTTTTATCGAAGGAGTCCGAAGGAGTCCAGTATTGCCAAGTAAATTAAATTATGGATTTTTCATTATTTGTATCAGGCAAACTAGGATTCAATATTATAAAAGTCAGGAAACTAAGTCCAGATTCGTGATCATTATACTCGAAAACCTTTTGGTACCAATTTTCTTGAGATATGTCAAAATTTCCAATGACTTAACCTAACCATGAATAAAGCTTTCCCCGTTTTAGAATTATTTTTGGCTGATATCACGTTCTGTTTCAGGTGATCACAAATTACGGTTCTGGAAGAATCTTAAATATATACAGTTCGTTACTCTACCTTCCGTAATGCTGTTTATTCATTTCCTATTCATAATATTTTTTGTCTTCTTGTAAAGCATCTTCATACTTCCTTTCCAAGTTTTATGGAACCCGTGAGGTCACCAAAAGAAAGAGGAAGTCAAAAAGGAAGGCAGGACTTAGGTAATATGACTCAGCCCAAAAGACCAGGTTCATTCAGAGTAATGGTTGTCAGAGCCCCGTCCTTTGTTGCACCTTAATGTTCATCACGCCCAGGTGAGGCGGACAGTGGCCAGGTGTCTTAGACTTAAAGACAGTTGGCTCGTCAGGAAGTGAAAGTGACTCAACATTTGAGTAGCAGGATAAATATAAGTTAAGTCATTTGAAACATTTATTGATAACAAGCAACATGGAAGGATGAATGAAAGCAAAGGCGACGGAAAGAAGTGCAGCGAGTTTGTGACTCAAGGCAGGTAACGAGAGTGTGGCGCCGCGGTGACGGTGAAGGTGACGCTGAAGATGTGATGTAACTTCGGTGTTCCACGGAAGGTCTACTTGGACTCGTTGGAGCCATAGCGGCGCCTGTAGTAACCCCTGGAGCCCAAGTCGTACCTTGGCCTGTAGCGCTCGTTTGACTCATAAGAACCAGAGTCGTAGTGAGCCTCGCCCTCGTAGCTGACGTCGGCCACGTAGCCAGAATAGCCGTCGACGTAGTACCTCACAGTCTGCAGGCGACCGTCGGGTAGGTGGTTGTAGTAGGTCCCTTCCGTGCGGTCACCGTCACGTGCCTCCCCGTGACCGAAGTCGTTGCCGTAGTAGTCCTTGACCTTGTAGCTGTACTCGTAGTTGGGCTCCTCGGACTCGTAGGACTCGGAGGAGCGCTGGAAAGAAGGAAAGTGTACAATCAGTGTTTGGTCGTGGCTCGTGGCGGTGATCGTCATATAGTCACTGTTGGTTCACAGTTTTGTTCCTGAGATGCGCCCAGCAGCCACAGCCACTGTAGGAAGTCCTTGGGAACCATAGGCTCCTACAGGAGTGTGGGCCGTGTGGGGAGTCTTGGGGTCAACCGCAGTAGTACGTCCCTCGCCACACAGCGGGTGGTGCCACTGAGTGACGGAGACGTGACGCGGTACTTACCTCATAAGACCGACTGTCGGGCCGAGCGGCGGCGGCTGCCACCAGGGCCAGGATGAGGAGTACCTGTGTGAGGGAGGAGGAGGAGGGTTGATGAGACAGTGGCAAGGGGAGGCGAGGACAGTGAAGAATGTTCATGGGAAGCATTTAACAAGTGTAGGACATGAGCAGAACGATAAGTGAAGACAATCCTGTTGTTACCTTGGCGGTCATTGTGCAGTGGAAGTGGAAGTGGTTGTGTCCAGCCTCAGGTTTGCACACGCATATATACCCAGCGAAGCAGGTTGCTTCTTATTGGGTTTGGTAAAAGTGAGATAAGAAAATGAACAGTCTTCGCCAACCTACTTTTGCAACCAAATATCAAGGTCAGTTTTTCCCTGAATACCAAACCGGTTGGGTGGGAGCGGCGCGATGTGAGTGTTCTGCATCACATCGGCCAGACTCCTTCACTTGTTGCACGAAAGTGAGTCGCGACCTGTTTATTGCAACCTGTCATCCTTGTTCTTTATTTTCGCTCTCGCTCTCTCTCTCTCTCTCTCTCTCTCTCTCTCTCTCTCTCTCTCTCTCTCTCTCTCTCTCTCTCTCTCTCTCTCTCTCTCTCTCTCTCTCTCTCTCTCTCTCTCTCTCTTTATCTTTCTATATTTTCTTATCTCTTTTATTCTCTCCAAATACGTTTACTCCCCAAATGTCCCACTGCTAGGACTGCACACACAGGACAAACACAATAAACGCCACAAAGACGGTAACTATATATGAGGTACAGAATATTGTGTCGTGAGATCTTCCAGGAAGCGAAGATGTTTCCAAAATTAATCTGAGTAGGTGGTTAAAAGTGAGTGGTGAGGTTATTTATTTATTTATTTATTTTTTTTTAAAGGGAGTGGGAAGAACCATCACACTACTCAGCAACATGATTTATGTAGTATATATCTGCCTTGGTAATGCAGTCTTGGTGTGAGGTAGTAACTTAGGTGTTCGTTCATCCTTTTAATTGAAGGTAATCTGAAGAGAACAGTCATTGTGTTATTGCTTTACGAGTACGATACATAGTTTTACAATTGATCTTATTATCCAATTATTATGTAGTTTCACCGTCAGATAACAAGTGAGTGGTTCATTATGTACTTCCACTGATAATACAATACCTTCACGAGGTTGTATGAACCACTAACTATACTACAGGTGACGCTGGTCAGAACATGTATAGCAACATGTGGGAGGCGGAGTAGAACATTGGTAGGAAGTGGCCTAGTGGCTAGCGTGCGGGGCATACAAACTAAGAGTCCCGCGTTCAAGCCTCGGCACGAGCTGGCCAGTTTTTTTTGGATAAACTGTTGAGTGGCCAAAAATCACCCACATGCTGCCATAACATTATCTTCGGCGGGACTGCAGAATTATATGCAAGGAGGAGCTTCTGCGGGCAGCATGAGCCTCTCGACAAGAAACGAGGCGTGACTTAAAAAATCTAACCTGCGTTACTAACGGGCAGAGACTGACAATCTAACGCCTCCATTAAGCCTACTGGCGCTACAGACTTAGGACGTAAAAACAAATTCGGGCTACAAAATCCTAAATCTTATAATATGCAATAAAATTTGTTTAGCAAGTTTTTGTGTATAAATAATGGTCTCGGAGGCAGACAAGATGCCTCCCCCACACAAAATACTTTGAATCAGTTGTAATTCGGTGACAACTATAAAAAGGGAAACCAAACTACTGTAATTCGTTGTATTGTGTACATCAAGGGGATCACCGTTTTGTGTTTTTATCGAAGGAGTCCGAAGGAGTCCAGTATTGCCAAATAAATTAAATTATGGATTTTTCATTATTTGTATCAGGCAAACTAGGATTCAATATTATAAAAGTCAGGAAACTAAGTCCAGATTCGTGATCATTATACTCGAAAACCTTTTGGTACCAATTTTCTTGAGATATGTTAAAATTTCCAATGACTTAACCTAACCATGAATAAAGCTTTCCCCGTTTTAGAATTATTTTTAGCTGATATCACGTTCTGTTTCAGGTGATCACAAATTACGGTTCTGGAAGAATCTTAGATATATACAGTTCATTACTCTACCTTCCGTAATGCTGCTTATTCATTTCCCATTCATAATATTTTTTTGTCTTCTTGTAAAGCATCTTCATACTTCCTTTCCAAGTGTTATGGAAGCAGTGAGATCACCAAAAGAAAGAGGAAGTAAAAAAGGAAGGCAGGACTTAGGTAATATGACTCAGCCCAAAAGACCAGGTTCATTCTGAGTAATGGTTGTCAGAGCCCCGTCCTTTGTTGCAGCTTAATGTTCATCACGCCCAGGTGAGGCGGACAGTGGCCAGGTGTCTTAGACTTAAAGACAGTTGGCTCGTCAGGAAGTGAAAGTGACTCAACATTTGAGTAGCAGGATAAATATAAGTTAAGTCATTTGAAACATTTATTGATAACAAGCAACATGGAAGGATGAATGAAAGCAAAGGCGACGGAAAGAAGTGCAGCGAGTTTGTGACTCAAGGCAGGTAACGAGAGTGGCGCCGCGGTGACGGTGACGGTGAAGGTGACGCTGAAGATGTGATGTAACTTCGGTGTTCCACGGAAGGTCTACTTGGACTCGTTGGAGCCATAGCTGCGCCTGTAGTAACCCCTGGAGCCCAAGTCGTACCTTGGCCTGTAGCGCTCGTTTGACTCATAAGAACCAGAGTCGTAGTGAGCCTCGCCCTCGTAGCTGACATCGGCCACGTAGCCAGAATAGCCGTCGACGTAGTACCTCACAGTCTGCAGGCGGCCGTCGGGCAGGTAATTGTAGTAGGTCCCTCGGGTGTAGTCACCGTCACGTGTCTCCCCGTGACCGAAGTCGTTGCCGTAGTAGTCCTTGACCTTGTAGCTGTACTCGTAGTTGGGCTCCTCGGACTCGTAGGACTCGGAGGAGCGCTGGAAAGAAGGAAAGTGTACAATCAGTGTTTGGTCGTGGCTCGTGGCGGTGATCGTCATATAGTCACTGTTGGTTCACAGTTTTGTTCCTGAGATGCGCCCAGCAGCCACAGCCACTGTAGGAAGTCCTTGGGAACCATAGGCTCCTGCAGGAGTGTGGGCCGTGTGGGGAGTCTCGGGGTCAACCGCAGTGGTACGTCCCTCGCCACCACTTGAGGTCAGCACACAGCGGGTGGTGCCACTGAGTGACGGAGACGTGACGCGGTACTTACCTCGTAAGACCGACTGTCGGGCCGAGCGGCGGCGGCTGCCACCAGGGCCAGGATGAGGAGTACCTGTGTGAGGGAGGAGGAGGAGGGTTGATGAGACAGTGGCAAGGGGAGGCGAGGACAGTGAAGAGTGTTCATGGGAAGCATTTAACAAGTGTAGGACATGAGCAGAACGATAAGTGAAGACAATCCTGTTGTTACCTTGGCGGTCATTGTGCAGTGGAAGTGGAGGTGGTTGTGTCCAGCCTCAGGTTTGCACACGCATATATACCCAGCGAAGCAGGTTGCTTCTTATTGGGTTTGGTAAAAGTGAGATAATAAAATGAACAGTCTTCGCCAACCTACTTTTGCAACCAAATATCAAGGTCAGTTTTTCCCTGAATACCAAACCGGGTGGGTGGGAGCGGCGCGATGTGAGTGTTCTGCATCACATCGGCCAGACTCCTTCACTTGTTGCACGAAAGTGAGTTGCGACCTGTTTATTGCAACCTGTCATCCTTGTTCCTAATTTTTGCTCTCTCTCTCTCTCTCTCTCTCTCTCTCTCTCTCTCTCTCTCTCTCTCTCTCTCTCTCTCTCTCTCTCTCTCTCTCTCTCTCTCTCTCTCTCTCTCTCTCCTCTCTCTCTCTCTCTCTCTCTCTCTCTCTCTCTCTCTCTCTCTCTCTCTCTCTCTCTCTCTCTCTCTCTCTCTCTCTCTCTCTCTCTCTCTCTCTCTCTCTCTCTCTCTCTCTCTCTCTCTCTCTCTCTCTCTCTCTCTCTCTCTCTCTCTCCTCTCTCTCTCTCTCTCTCTCTCTCTCTCTCTCTCTCTCTTTCTCTCTCTCTCTGTCTATATTTTCTTATCTCTTTTATTCTCTCCAAATACGTTTACTCCCCAAATGTCACACTGCTAGGACTGCACACACAGGACAAACACAATAAACGCCACAAAGACGGTAACTATATATATGGTACAGAATATTGTGTCGTGAGATTTTCCAGGAAGCGAAGATGTTTCCAAAATTAATCTGAGTAGGTGGTTAAAAGTAAGTGGTGAGGTTTTAAAGGGAGTGGGAAGAACCATCACACTACTGATCAACATGATTTATGTAGTATAAATCTGCCTTGGTAATGCAGTCTTGGTGTGAGGTAGTAACTTAGGTGTTCGTTCATCGTTTTAATTGAAGGTAATCTGAAGAGAACAGTCATTGTGTTATTGCTTTACGAGTACGATACATAGTTTTACCATTGATCTTATTATCCAATTATTATGTAGCTTCACCGTCAGATAACAAGTGAGTGGTTCATAATATACTTCCACTGATAATACAATACCTTCACGAGGCTGTATGAACCACTAACTATACTACAGGTGACGCTGGTCAGAACATGTATAGCAACATGTGGGAGGCGGAGTAGAACATGGGTAGGAAGTGGCCTAGTGGCTAGCGTGCGGGGCATACAAACTAAGAGTCCCGCGTTCAAGCCTCGGCACGAGCTGGCCAATTTTTTTTGGATAAACTGTTGAGTGGCCAAAAATCACCCACATGCTGCCATAACATTATCTTCGACGGGACTGCAGAATTATATGCAAGGAGGAGCTTCTGCGGGCAGCATGAGCCTCTCGACAAGAAACGAGGCGTGACTTAAAAAATCTAACCTGCGTTACTAACGGGTAGAGACTGACAATCTAACGCCTCCATTAAGCCTACTGGCGCTACAGACTTAGGACGTAAAAACAAATTCGGGCTACAAAATCCTAAATCTTATAATATGCAATAAAATTTGTTTAGCAAGAATTTGTGTATAAATAATGGTCTCGGAGGCAGACAAAATACTTTGAATCAGTTGTAATTCGGTGACAACTATAAAAAGGGAAACCCAACTACTGTAATTCGTTGTATTGTGTACATCAAGGGGGTCACCGTTTTGTGTTTTTATCGAAGGAGTCCGAAGGAGTCCAGTATTGCCAAGTAAATTAAATTATGGATTTTTCATTATTTGTATCAGGCAAACTAGGATTCAATATTATAAAAGTCAGAAAACTAAGTCCAGATTCGTGATCATTATACTCGAAAACCTTTTGGTACCAATTTTCTTGAGATATGTCAAAATTTCCAATGACTTAACCTAACCATGAATAAGGTTTTCCCCGTTTTATAATTATTTTTGGCTGATATCACGTTCTGTTTCAGGTGATCACAAATTACGGTTCTGGAAGAATCTTAGATATATACAGTTCATTACTCTACCTTCCGTAATGCTGTTTATTCATTTCCTATTCATAATATTTTTTGTCTTCTTGTAAAGCATCTTCATACTTCCTTTCCAAGTGTTATGGAACCAGTGAGATCACCAAAACAAAGAGGAAGTAAAAAAGGAAGGCAGGACTTAGGTAATATGACTCAGCCCAAAAGACCAGGTTGTTTCTGAGTAATGGTTGTCAGAGCCCCGTCCTTTGTTGCATCTTAACGTTCATCACGTCCAGGTGAGGCGGACAGTGGCCAGGTGTCTTAGACTTAAAGACAGTTGGCTCGTCAGGAAGTGAAAGTGACTCAACATTCGAGTAGCAGGATAAATATAAGTTAAGTCATTTGAAACATTTATTGATAACAAGCAACATGGAAGGATGAATGAAAGCAAAGGCGACGGAAAGAAGTGCAGCGAGTTGGTGACTCAAGGCAGGTAACGAGAGTGGCGCCGCGGTGACGGTGACGGTGAAGGTGACGCTGAAGATGTGATGTAACTTCGGTGTTCCACGGAAGGTCTACTTGGACTCGTTGGAGCCATAGCGGCGCCTGTAGTAACCCCTGGAGCCCAAGTCGTACCTTGGCCTGTAGCGCTCGTTTGACTCATAAGAACCAGAGTCGTAGTGAGCCTCGCCCTCGTAGCTGACATCGGCCACGTAGCCAGAATAGCCGTCGACGTAGTACCTCACAGTCTGCAGGCGGCCGTCGGGCAGGTGGTTGTAGTAGGTCCCTCGGGTGTAGTCACCGTCACGTGTCTCCCCGTGACCGAAGTCGTTGCCGTAGTAGTCCTTGACCCTGTAGCTGTACTCGTAGTTGGGCTCCTCGGACTCGTAGGACTCGGAGGAGCGCTGGAAAGAAGGAAAGTGTACAATCAGTGTTTGGTCGTGGCTCGTGGCGGTGATCGTCATATAGTCACTGTTGGTTCACAGTTTTGTTCCTGACATGCGCCCAGCAGCCACAGCCACTGTAGGAAGTCCCTGGGAACCAGAGGCTCCTGCAGGAGTGTGGGCCGTGTGGGGAGTCTCGGGGTCAACCGCAGTGGTGCGTCCCTCGCCACCACTTGAGGTCAGCACACAGCGGGTGGTGCCACTGAGTGACGGAGACGTGACGCGGTACTTACCTCGTAAGACCGACTGTCGGGCCGAGCGGCGGCGGCTGCCACCAGGGCCAGGATGAGGAGTACCTGTGTGAGGGAGGAGGAGGATGGTTGATGAGACAGTGGCAAGGGGAGGCGAGGACAGTGAAGAGTGTTCATGGGAAGCATTTAACAAGTGTAGGACATGAGCAGAACGATAAGTGAAGACAATCCTGTTGTTACCTTGGCGGTCATTGTGCAGTGGAAGTGGAGGTGGTTGTGTCCAGCCTCAGGTTTGCACACGCATATATACCCAGCGAAGCAGGTTGCTTCTTATTCGGTTTGGTAAAAGTGAGATAAGAAAATGAACAGTCTTCGCCAACCTACTTTTGCAACCAAATATCAAGGTCAGTTTTTCCCTGAATACCAAACCGGTTGGGTGGGAGCGGCGCGATGTGAGTGTTCTGCATCACATCGGCCAGACTCCTTCACTTGTTGCACGAAAGTGAGTCGCGACCTGTTTATTGCAACCTGTCATCCTTTTTCTTTATTTTCGCTCTCTCTCTCTCTCTCTCTCTCTCTCTCTCTCTCTCTCTCTCTCTCTCTCTCTCTCTCTCTCTCTCTCTCTCTCTCTCTCTCTCTCTCTCTCTCTCTCTCTCTCTCTCTCTCTCTCTCTCTCTCTCTCTTTTTATCTTTCTATTTTTTCTTATTTCTTTTATTCTCTCCAAATACGTTTACTCCCCAAATGTCACACTGCTAGTACTGCACACACAGGACACGCACAATAAACGCCACAAAGACGGTAACTATATATAAGGTACAGAATATTGTGTCGTGAGATCATCCAGGAAGCGAAGATGTTTCCAAAATTAATCTGAGTTGGTGGTTAAAAGTGAGTGGTGAGGTATTTTAAGGGAGTGGGAAGAACAATCACACTACTGATCAACATGATTTATGTAGTATAAATCTGCCTTGGTAATGCAGCCTTGGTGTGAGGTAGTAACTTAGGTGTTCGTTCATCGTTTTAATTGAAGGTAATCTGAAGAGAACAGTCATTGTGTTATTGCTTTACGAGTACGATACATAGTTTTACCATTGATCTTATTATCCAATTATTATGTAGCTTCACCGTCAGATAACATGTGAGTGGTTCATTATGTACTTCCACTAATAATACAATACCTTCACGAGGCTGTATGAACCACTAACTATACTACAGGTGACGCTGGTCAGAACATGTATAGCAACATGTGGGAGGCGGAGTAGAACATGGGTAGGAAGTGGCCTAGTGGCTAGCGTGCGGGCAATACAAACTAAGAGTCCCGCGTTCAAGCATCGGCACGAGCTTGCCAATTTTTTTTGGATAGACCGCTGAGTGGCCAAAAATCACCCACATGCTGCCATAACATTATCCTCGACGGGACTGCAGAATTATATGCAAGGAGGAGCTTCTGCGGGCAGCATGAGCCTCTCGACAAGAAACGAGGCGTGACTTAAAAAATCTAACCTGCGTTACTAACGGGCAGAAACTGACAATCTAACGCCTCCATTAAGCCTACTGGCGCTACAGACTTAGGACGTAAAAACAAATTCGGGCTACAAAATCCTAAATCTTATAATGTCCAATAAAATTTGTTTAGCAAGTTTTTGTGTATAAATAATGGTTTCGGAGGCAGACAAGATACCTCCCCCACGTAAAATACTTTGAATCAGTTGTAATTCGGTGACAGCTATAAAGAGGGAAACCAAACTACTGTAATTCGCTTTATTGTGTACATCAAGGGGATCACCGTTTTGTGTTTTTATCGAAGGAGTCCGAAGGAGTCCAGTATTGCCAAGTAAATTAAATTATGGATTTTTCGTTATTTATATCAGGCAAACTAGGATTCAATATTATAAAAGTCAGGAAACTAAGTCCAGATTGGTGATCATTATACTCGAAAACCTCTTGGTACCAATTTTCATGGGATATGTCAAAATTTCCAATGACCTAACCTAACCATGAATAAGGTTTTCCCCGTTTTATAATTATTTTTGGCTGATATCACGTTCTGTTTCAGGTGATCACAAATTACGGTTCTGGAAGAATCTTAAATATATACAGTTCATTACTCTACCTTCCGTAATGCTGTTTATTCATTTCCTATTCATAATATTTTTTGTCTCTTTGTAAGGTATCTGCATACTTCCTTTCCAAGTTTTATGGATCCAGTGAGGTCACCAAAAGAAAGAGGAAGTCTAAAAGGAAGGCAGGACTTAGGTAATATGACTCTGCCCAAAAGACCAGGTTCATTCAGAGTAATGGTTGTCAGAGCCTTGTCCTTTGTTGCAGCTTAATGTTCATCACGCCCAGGTGAGGCGGACAGTGGCCAGGTGTTTTAGGCTTAAAGACAGTGTGCTCGTCAGGAAGTGAAAATGATTCAACATTTGAGTAGCAGGATAAATATAAGTTAAGTCATTTGAAACATTTATTGATAACAAGCAACATGGAAGGATGAATGAAAGCAAAGGCGACGGAAAGAAGTGCAGCGAGTTGGTGACTCAAGGCAGGTAACGAGAGTGTGGCGCCGCGGTGACGGTGAAGGTGAAGGTGACGCTGAAGATGTGATGTAACTTCGGTGTTCCACGGAAGGTCTACTTGGACTCGTTGGAGCCATAGCGGCGCCTGTAGTAACCCCTGGAGCCCAAGTCGTACCTTGGCCTGTAGCGCTCGTTTGACTCATAAGAACCAGAGTCGTAGTGAGCCTCGCCCTCGTAACTGACGTCGGCCACGTAGCCAGAGTAGCCGTCGACGTAGTACCTCACAGTCTGCAGGCGGCCGTCGGGCAGGTAATTGTAGTAGGTCCCTCGGGTGTAGTCACCGTCACGTGTCTCCCCGTGACCGAAGTCGTTGCCGTAGTAGTCCTTGACCTTGTAGCTGTAATCGTATTTGGGCTCCTCGGACTCGTAGGACTCGGAGGAGCGCTGGAAAGAAGGAAAGTGTACAATCAGTGTTTGGTCGTGGCTCGTGGCGGTGGTTGTCATATAGTCACTGTTGGTTCACAGTTTTGTTCCTGAGATGCGCCCAGCAGCCACAGCCACTGTAGGAAGTCCCTGGGAACCAGAGGCTCCTGCAGGAGTGTGGGCCGTGTGGGGAGTCTCGGGGTCAACCGCAGTGGTGCGTCCCTCGCCACCACTTGAGGTCAGCACACAGCGGGTGGTGCCACTGAGTGACGGAGACGTGACGCGGTACTTACCTCGTAAGACCGACTGTCGGGCCGAGCGGCGGCGGCTGCCACCAGGGCCAGGATGAGGAGTACCTGTGTGAGGGAGGAGGAGGGTTAATGAGACAGTGGCAAGGGGAGGCGAGGACAGTGAAGAGTGTTCATGGGAAGCATTTAACAAGTGTAGGACATGAGCAGAACGATAAGTGAAGACAATCCTGTTGTTACCTTGGCGGTCATTGTGCAGTGGAAGTGGAGGTGGTTGTGTCCAGCCTCAGGTTTGCACACGCATATATACCCAGCGAGGCAGGTTGCTTCTTATTCGGTTTGGTAAAAGTGAGATAATAAAATGAACAGTCTTCGCCAACCTACTTTTGCAACCAAATATCAAGGTCAGTTTTTCCCTGAATACCAAACCGGTTGGGTGGGAGCGGCGCGATGTGAGTGTTCTGCATCACATCGGCCAGACTCCTTCACTTGTTGCACGAAAGTGAGTCGCGACCTGTTTATTGCAACCTGTCATCCTTTTTCTTTATTTTACTTATTTTTGTATCTCTCTCTCTCTCTCTCTCTCTCTCTCTCTCTCATCTCTCTCTCTCTCTCTCTCTCTCTCTCTCTCCTCGCTCGCTCGCTCGCTCGCTCGCTCTCTCTCTCTCTCTCTCTCTCTCTCTCCTCTCTCTCTCTCTCTCTCTCTCTCTCTCTCTCTCTCTCTCTCTCTCTCTCTCTCTCTCTCTCTCTCTCTTTATCTTTCTATTTTTTCTCATGTCTTTTATTCTCTCCAAATTCGTTTACTCCCCAAATGTCACACTGCTAGGACTGCACACACAAGACACGCACAATAAACGCCATAAAGACGGTAACTATATATAAGGTACAGAATATTGTGTCGTGAGATTTTCCAGGAAGCGAAGATGTTTCCAAAATTAATCCGAGTTGGTGGTTAAAAGTGAGTGATGAGGTGGGAGGGGTGGGAGGGGGAACAACCATCACACTACTCAGCAACATAATTTATGTAGTATAAATCTGCCTTGGTAATGCAGTCTTGGTGTGAGGTAGTAACTTAGGTGTTCGTTCATCGTTTTAATTGAAGGTAATATGAAGAGAACAGTCATTGTGTTATTGTTTTACGAGTACGATACATAGTTTTACCATTGATCGTATTATCCAATTATTATGTAGCTTCACCGTCAGATAACAAGTGAGTGGTTCATTATGTACTTCCACTAATAATACAATACCTTCACGAGGCTGTATGAACCACTAACTATACTACAGGTGACGCTGGTCAGAACATGTATAGCAACATGTGGGAGGCGGAGTAGAACATGGGTAGAAAGTGGCCTAGTGGCTAGCGTGCGGGGCATACAAACTAAGAGTCCCGCGTTCAAGCCTCGGCACGAGCTTGCCAATTTTTTTTCGATAGACCGCTGAGTGCCAAAAATCACCCACATGCTGCCATAACATTAACCTCAACGGGACTGCAGAATTTTATACAAGGAGGAGCTTCTGCGGGCAGTATGAGCCTCTCGACAAGAAACGAGGCGTGACTTAAAAAATCTAACCTGCGTTACTAACGGGTAGAGACTGACAATCTAATGCCTCTATTGAGCCTACTGGCGCTACAGACTTAGGACGTAAAAAAAAATTCGGGCTTCAAAATTCTAAATCTTATAATATGCAATAAAATTTGTTTAGCAAGTTTTTGTGTATAACTAATGGTTTCGGAGGCAGACAAGATGCCTCCCCAACACAAAATACTTTGAATCGGTTGTAATTTGGTGACAACTATAAAAAGGGAAACCAAACTACTGTAATTCGTTGTATTGTGTACATCAAGGGGATCACAGTTTTGTGTTTTTATCGAAGGAGTCCGAAGGAGTCCAGTATTGCCAAGTAAATTAAATTATGGATTTTTCATTATATGTATCAGGCAAACTAGGATTCAATATTATAAAAGTCAGGAAACTAAGTCCAGATTCGTGATCATTATACTCGAAAACCTCTTGGTACCAATTTTCATGAGATATGTCAAAATTTCCAATGACTTAACCTAACCATGAATAAGGTTTTCCCCGTTTTATAATTTTTTTTGGCTGATATCACGTTCTGTTTCAGGTGATCACAAATTACGGTTCTGGAAGAATCTTAGATATATACAGTTCATTACTCTACCTTCCGTAATGCTGTTTATTCATTTCCTATTCATAATATTTTTTGTCTTCTTGTAAAGCATCTTCATACTTCCTTTCCAAGTTTTATGGAACCCGTGAGGTCACCAAAAGAAAGAGGAAGTCAAAAAGGAAGGCAGGACTTAGGTAATATGACTCAGCCCAAAAGACCAGGTTCATTCAGAGTAATGGTTGTCAGAGCCTCGTCCTTTGTTGCAGCTTAATGTTCATCACGCCCAGGTGAGGCGGACAGTGGCCAGGTGTCTTAGACTTAAAGACAGTTGGCTCGTCAGGAAGTGAAAGTGACTCAACATTTGAGTAGCAGGATAAATATAAGTTAAGTCATTTAAAACATTTATTGATAACAAGCAACATGGAAGGATGAATGAAAGCAAAGGCGACGGAAAGAAGTGCAGCGAGTTGGTGACTCAAGGCAGGTAACGAGAGTGTGGCGCCGCGGTGACGGTGAAGGTGAAGGTGATGCTGAAGATGTGATGTAACTTCGGTGTTCCACGGAAGGTCTACTTGGACTCGTTGGAGCCATAGCGGCGCCTGTAGTAATCCCTGGAGCCCAAGCCGTACCTTGGCCTGTAGCGCTCGTTTGACTCATAAGAACCAGAGTCGTAGTGAGCCTCACCCTCGTAGCTGACGTCGGCCACGTAGCCAGAATAGCCGTCGACGTAGTACCTCACAGTCTGCAGGCGGCCGTCGGGCAGGTGGTTGTAGTAAGTCCCTTCCGTGCGGTCACCGTCACGTGCCTCCCCGTGACCGAAGTCGTTGCCGTAGTAGTCCTTGACCTTGTAGCTGTAATCGTATTTGGGCTCCTCGGACTCGTAGGACTCGTAGGAGCGCTGGAAAGAAGGAAAGTGTACAATCAGTGTTTGGTCGTGGCTCGTGGCGGTGGTTGTCATATAGTCACTGTTGAGTCACAGTTTTGTTCCTGAGATGCGCCCAGCAGCCACAGCCACTGTAGGAAGTCCCTGGGAACCAGAGGCTCCTGCAGGAGTGTGGGCCGTGTGGGGAGTCTCGAGGTCAACCGCAGTGGTGCGTCCCTCGCCACCACTTGAGGTCAGCACACAGCGGGTGGTGCCACTGAGTGACGGAGACGTGACGCGGTACTTACCTCGTAAGACCGACTGTCGGGCCGAGCGGCGGCAGCTGCCACCAGGGCCAGGGTGAGGAGTACCTGTGTGAGGGAGGAGGAGGAGGGTTGGTGAGACAGTGGCAAGGGGAGGCGAGGGCAGTGAAGAGTGTTCCTGGCAAGCATTTAACAAGTGTAGGACATGAGCAGAACGATAAGTGAAGACAATCTTGTTGTTACCTTGGCGGTCATTGTGCAGTGGAAGTGGAGGTGGTTGTGTCCAGCCTCAGGTTTGCACACGCATATATACCCAGCGAAGCAGGTTGCTTCTTATTCGGTTTGGTAAAAGTGAGATAATAAAATGAACAGTCTTCGCCAACCTACTTTTGCAACCAAATATCAAGGTCAGTTTTTCCCTGAATACCAAACCGGTTGGGTGGGAGCGGCGCGATGTGAGTGTTCTGCATCACATCGGCCAGACTCCTTCACTTGTTGCACGAAAGTGAGTCGCGACCTGTTTATTGCAACCTGTCATCCTTTTTCTTTATTTTATTTATTTTTGTATCTCTCTCTCTCTCTCTCTCTCTCTCTCTCTCTCTCTCTCTCTCTCTCTCTCTCTCTCTCTCTCTCTCTCTCTCTCTCTCTCTCTCTCTCTCTCTCTCTCTCTCTCTCTCTCTCTCTCTCTCTCTTTATCTTTCTATTTTTTCTCATGTCTTTTATTCTCTCCAAATTCGTTTACTCCCCAAATGTCACACTGCTAGGACTGCACACACAAGACACGCACAATAAACGCCATAAAGACGGTAACTATATATAAGGTACAGAATATTGTGTCGTGAGATTTTCCAGGAAGCGAAGATGTTTCCAAAATTAATCCGAGTTGGTGGTTAAAAGTGAGTGATGAGGTGGGAGGGGTGGGAGGGGGAACAACCATCACACTACTCAGCAACATAATTTATGTAGTATAAATCTGCCTTGGTAATGCAGTTTTGGTGTGAGGTAGTAGCTTAGGTATTCATTCATCGTTTTAATTGAAGGTAATATGAAGAGAACAGTCATTGTGTTATTGTTTTACGAGTACGATACATAGTTTTACCATTGATCGTATTATCCAATTATTATGTAGCTTCACCGTCAGATAACAAGTGAGTGGTTCATTATGTACTTCCACTAATAATACAATACCTTCACGAGGCTGTATGAACCACTAACTATACTACAGGTGACGCTGGTCAGAACATGTATAGCAACATGTGGGAGGCGGAGTAGAACATGGGTAGAAAGTGGCCTAGTGGCTAGCGTGCGGGGCATACAAACTAAGAGTCCCGCGTTCAAGCCTCGGCACGAGCTTGCCAATTTTTTTTCGATAGACCGCTGAGTGCCAAAAATCACCCACATGCTGCCATAACATTAACCTCAACGGGACTGCAGAATTTTATACAAGGAGGAGCTTCTGCGGGCAGTATGAGCCTCTCGACAAGAAACGAAGCGTGACTTAAAAAATCTAACCTGCGTTACTAACGGGTAGAGACTGACAATCTAATGCCTCCATTGAGCCTACTGGCGCTACAGACTTAGGACGTAAAAAAAAATTCGGGCTTCAAAATCCTAAATCTTATAATATGCAATAAAATTTGTTTAGCAAGTTTTTGTGTATAACTAATGGTTTCGGAGGCAGACAAGATGCCTCCCCAACACAAAATACTTTGAATCGGTTGTAATTTGGTGACAACTATAAAAAGGGAAACCAAACTACTGTAATTCGTTGTATTGTGTACATCAAGGGGATCACCGTTTTGTGTTTTTATCGAAGGAGTCCGAAGGAGTCCAGTATTGCCAAGTAAATTAAATTATGGATTTTTCATTATATGTATCAGGCAAACTAGGATTCAATATTATAAAAGTCAGGAAACTAAGTCCAGATTCGTGATCATTATACTCGAAAACCTCTTGGTACCAATTTTCATGAGATATATCAAAATTTCCAATGACTTAACCTAACCATGAATAAGGTTTTCCCCGTTTTATAATTTTTTTTGGCTGATATCACGTTCTGTTTCAGGTGATCACAAATTACGGTTCTGGAAGAATCTTAAATATATACAGTTCGTTACTCTACCTTCCGTAATGCTTTTTATTCATTTCCTATTCATAATATTTTTTGTCTTCTTGTAAAGTATCTTCATACTTCCTTTCCAAGTTTTATGGAACCCGTGAGGTCACCAAAAGAAAGAGGAAGTCAAAAAGGAAGGCAGGACTTAGGTAATATGACTCAGCCCAAAAGACCAGGTTCATTCAGAGTAATGGTTGTCAGAGCCTCGTCCTTTGGTGCAGCTTAACGTTCATCACGCCCAGGTGAGGCGGACAGTGGCCAGGTGTCTTAGACTTAAAGACAGTTGGCTCGTCAGGAAGTGAAAGTGACTCAACATTTGAGTAGCAGGATAAATATAAGTTAAGTCATTTAAAACATTTATTGATAACAAGCAACATGGAAGGATGAATGAAAGCAAAGGCGACGGAAAGAAGTGCAGCGAGTTGGTGACTCAAGGCAGGTAACGAGAGTGTGGCGCCGCGGTGACGGTGAAGGTGAAGGTGACGCTGAAGATGTGATGTAACTTCGGTGTTCCACGGAAGGTCTACTTGGACTCGTTGGAGCCATAGCTGCGCCTGTAGTAATCCCTGGAGCCCAAGCCGTACCTTGGCCTGTAGCGCTCGTTTGACTCATAAGAACCAGAGTCGTAGTGAGCCTCACCCTCGTAGCTGACGTCGGCCACGTAGCCAGAATAGCCGTCGACGTAGTACCTCACAGTCTGCAGGCGGCCGTCGGGCAGGTGGTTGTAGTAAGTCCCTTCCGTGCGGTCACCGTCACGTGCCTCCCCGTGACCGAAGTCGTTGCCGTAGTAGTCCTTGACCTTGTAGCTGTAATCGTATTTGGGCTCCTCGGACTCGTAGGACTCGTAGGAGCGCTGAAAAGAAGGAAAGTGTACAATCAGTGTTTGGTCGTGGCTCGTGGCGGTGGTTGTCATATAGTCACTGTTGAGTCACAGTTTTGTTCCTGAGATGCGCCCAGCAGCCACAGCCACTGTAGGAAGTCCCTGGGAACCAGAGGCTCCTGCAGGAGTGTGGGCCGTGTGGGGAGTCTCGGGGTCAACCGCAGTGGTGCGTCCCTCGCCACCACTTGAGGTCAGCACACAGCGGGTGGTGCCACTGAGTGACGGAGACGTGACGCGGTACTTACCTCGTAAGACCGACTGTCGGGCCGAGCGGCGGCGGCTGCCACCAGGGCCAGGATGAGTAGTACCTGTGTGAGGGAGAAGGAGGATGGTTGGTGAGACAGTGGCAAGGGGAGGCGAGGGCAGTGAAGAGTGTTCATGGGAAGCATTTAACAAGTGTAGGACATGAGCAGAACGATAAGTGAAGACAATCCTGTTGTTACCTTGGCGGTCATTGTGCAGTGGAAGTGGAGGTGGTTGTGTCCAGCCTCAGGTTTGCACACGCATATATACCCAGCGAAGCAGGTTGCTTCTTATTCGGTTTGGTAAAAGTGAGATAATAAAATGAACAGTCTTCGCCAACCTACTTTTGCAACCAAATATCAAGGTCAGTTTTTCCCTGAATACCAAACCGGTTGGGTGGGAGCGGCGCGATGTGAGTGTTCTTCATCACATTGGCCAGACTCCTTCACTTGTTGCACGAAAGTGAGTCGCGACCTGTTTATTGCAACCTGTCATCCTTTTTCTTTATTTCTTTTGTTTTTGTTTCTCTCTCTCTCTTTCTTTCTTTCTCTTTATCTTTCTATTTTTTCTCATCTCTTTTATTCTCTCCAAATACGTTTACTCCCCAAATGTCACACTGCTAGGACTGCACACACAAGACACGCACAATAAACGCCATAAAGACGGTAACTATATATAAGGTACAGAATATTGTGTCGTGAGATTTTCCAGGAAGCGAAGATGTTTCCAAAATTAATCTGAGGTTTTATTTATTTACTTTTATTTTAAGGGAGTGGGAAGAACAATCACACTACTGATCAACATGATTTATGTAGTATAAATCTGCCTTGGTAATGCAGTCTTGGTGTGAGGTAGTAACTTAGGTGTTCGTTCATCGTTTTAATTGAAGGTAATCTGAAGAGAACAGTCATTGTGTTATTGCTTTACGAGTACGATACATAGTTTTACCATTGATCGTATTATCCAATTATTATGTAGCTTCACTGTCAGATAACAAGTGAGTGGTTCATAATGTACTTCAACTAATAATACAATACCTTCACGAGGCTGTATGAACCACTAACTATACTACAGGTGACGCTGGTCAGAACATGTATAGCACCTGAATTATAAATGACCTCACCATAGCATCCTTACTTGAACCCCGAGAGTGTCATCCCTGGAAGTCTCAGTATCCACATCATCACCTCCATAAAACTCTAATCAATTAACTATAAAATTCATGAGAATGTTAATGACTTGTAAAAAAAAGGTATAATTATGAAAATACGTAAAAGAATCCAGGTCACATGGAGTCGCTGGGTCACTTTTACTTAGAATCCAACACCTTTCTCATGACTTGTGTGTCTATATGAGAGAAAAAAAGTTTAAGAAAGAATGTAATATGACCTCCGAATGATGATAATAATAATGATGACATGCATATATTTTTTGTGTGAGAGAGAATTAATATGAAGCAAACTTTAATTAAAAAATACCTTGAACACTACATATATATCACTAACGTATATTTTTTTTCTTTTTCTTTCATTTCTTCACAAATGCTAAAACACTAAAACATTTCTTCTATTTTACTTCCCTTTTAAAACAGCGATGAGCAAGTACAACATACAATCATTAACCAACTTTTAAAACATGTGTCTAAATCCTGTTTGTTTCCCCGGTAACACGCAACACGGTCATGATCATCTCTAAGTTTCCATGACAGAGAGGAAACTTATACATAGCGATCCACCCCAAACTATACAGGTAAACGTGGTCTTACAAATAAATAGTGAATGGGAGCGTGTTTTCACCATATGGGTCACACTCCTTTCGGTTGCTGTGACCTGATACAGTCCAGGGGGGATAGGGTAGGGTAGGGAGGGTAGGCGGGGGTCGTTGAACCATCTCCCAATTGCAACATAAGTGGAGATGAGAAAAAAGTTAGGCTTTTGTGTGTGGAAATGCAAGTTCGACCTTTTGTGTGTTGAGTTGGAAGTGCGACAAATATGGGTTATACACTCACTGCTGCTGGGCGGGTGAGGTGAAGTGAAGCCACTGACCTGACCACTCAACCTTCCTGCCACGCCAAGAAGAGGACGGGTCGACGTGGAGGTAGTAATAAAGGATAGTAATAGAGAGGATAAACTACAACTACTACTGCTACTACTACTTCTACTGCTACTACGTACTACTACTACTCGTTTCACTATCACTCTCTCCTAAATAACAATAACCTTAGTTAAAATCATATAGATATCGTAGTTGAAAGACGAAAATTTTCCTTTACGTTATTCAGGTTCGGGAGTTGAAGTCACGTGGTAATTTTAATAGCAAAGGCGGTGATATAAGACAAAGAATGTATTAGTTATGAGTGCATCTTCCCTTATCGTATGTGTGTGTGTGTGTGTGTGTGTGTGTGTGTGTGTGTGTGTGTGTGTGCAGGTGTGGTTAGGACAGGTTTGTGCCCAGCTGAAAGCTCTGTTAACCGAATCTTGAGACTTGTGCTTTTTGGTTTCTGAAGGTTAACCAGTTTACCTGAGACTCATTAAGGTGCGTCCATAGCGGTACCTTTATCTAAGACAAAAACGTTGTAGGTCATTTAAAGGAAGCACACCTGTGTAAGTCATGCCACACCTGCAGCGGTATTATACTGGTAGACAGGTGTGGCCTCACTTCATGACGGTATGTGATGCTTGTTTCGTCCATCCTGCGCGCCTTGATGTCGTGTTTTGTACTTGTATGTGACATGAAGGAAGCATTTCTTAACAAACAAAGTCGATGCTCAGGAACGTAACTTCACTGTATATTATTTTTACCTTATTAGTTTGACTTTTCGTTTTACCCTTACGACAAAACAGCCAAGTGTGTAGAGGTGGACTGCAGACTGATCAGTTATACTTTACCTTTCATCTCTCCTGTCACTCAAGTCTCAAGTCTTTATTTTCTACTTCATATTCATTTTCTAAGCTTCACCTGGAAGGTGTACAAGCACTTCCCTTAACACGTCACCTCCCTTCCTTTATCAGGATGGAGTCTGTCTCACAAGGCACACGGCTGTACTGTATTATTTTTCCCATGTACTTGCCATGTACACATATAAATGATGGAGGGAGGATGTATTGCATGGAGCTGCAGAGAGAGGAATAAATCACACTAGTTTCAATCATAGAGTGTATGTATTTGATTATTCATAAATTGAAGGAAGGAAGTGATGGTGAGACACATGTTGTGATGGTGCGACGTCCCTTGCGAGGCGGCGGCGCCATGTTGACGAAGCGGTGAAGAAGGTGAGGTGATCCTGGACTCCGTGCGGAACTATTTGGACTCGTTGGAGTTGTACCTGGACCTGTAGTACTTAGGGGACTCCCTGGACTCGTAGGAGTGGGAGTCATAGTGAGCCTCGCCCTCGTAGCTAACGTCGGCCACGTAACCAGATTTACCGTCGACTTGGTACTTCACCTTCTGCAGGCGGCCGTCGGGCAGGTGTACGTAGTAGAATCCTTCGGTGTAGTCGCCGTCACGGCTTTCCTTGTGACCGAAGTCGTTTCCGTAGTCGTCCTTGACTTGGTAACTAAAGTCGTACTTGGCCTCATCGGAGCCATAGGAGCCGTAGGACCCGGAGTCCTGTAAGGAAGGAAAGAATATGATTAGTGTGTGGTCGTGGACTGTGACGGTGGTCGTCATATCAACACTTGAGTCAATGGTCGGTGCCAGAGACGCGCCCGGCAGACACAGTCACTCCAGGAAGTCCTTAAGGACCAAGGGATCCTGTAGGAGTGTGGGCCGTGCGTTGGAGCCTTGGAATCAGACACAGCGGTGCGTCCCTCGCCACCACTTGGAAACACAGCGGGATATGACCCAGCCTGGCTCAGTACTTACCTCGTAAGACCGTCCCTGGGCGGCGGCGGCTGCCACTAGGGCCAGGAGAAGGAGTACCTGTGTGGGGGAGGAGGAGGGTTGGTGAGATAGTGGCGGGAGTATAGAGGGACGCACCAAGACGCCCCTCGAGGTGCCTAAACACCATTATAGACAAGATTTGAACAAGTGCAGGAGTGGAGTGGAGAGGCTGTGACGGTGTGGTACTCACCTTGGCTGTCATTGTGTTGTGGTGGCGGTGGAGGTCGTCTATAGTGAGGTGGAGGTGCTTGTGTCGAGAGTCAGGTAGGCACATGCTTATATACCTAACTGCACGTGGACTGTCTCTAATTGGTCTGGTTTCATTACCAAACCAAGTAACACGGTCACAAAAGTCACCTTCTTGTGCCTGACATTATAGTTTTGGACCTTTTAAAAGTGAATTGGTTGCATAGAATATCAAGGACGTGCACCGGCTGGCGTGTTGTGTATCAAAATAACTAAAACCGGCTCAAGCGGTCCGGACAACCGTTCAGTAGGTCAGCAGGTATGTGCTCCTCAAAGTGCACCAACCATCACACTCTGTATCACCTCGAGGCTATAACCCTGACTCCTACACGCTGCATAGTAATTATAGGACTGAATAAAGTGTCATTACTTACAACTTGTTATTTTTAAGGACACGTGGACTCCATCAGAACACTGGGTCCAGGCAGGGTCTGTTTAGGGTTGTATCATGTGATGCTATGAGGGGATTTCTAACTTCTACTTTATTTAAATTAGATCAGTTTTGGTGTAATGAATTATAAGTTTCTTTCATTTTTATATTGTGTTCATCTTAGCATAAGTCACACACTGATGACTTACCAGGGGGTCACCCCCCCTCCCCCCAACCATTCACTTTTCAATTCATAGCATCAAACTAATTTTAATATTTCACTAATCGCTTCATTCATTCATTCATTCTTTGAGATGTAAAGAAGAAGAATTAACATATCATCCCAGTGTTCTGTGCCTCCGCCACCACCACCGTCCCTGCCCTGCCCTGCCTTGCCATCACGAGGTCATCAGGGTCAGGTGTTGAGCGGGTGATTGGCTGACTGTCCTGCAGGTTTAGGGTCATTAGGCTTCCGGTGCTGCTTTTCCTTCGTCGCCTCAGATCTGTTTACATATTCAGAGTAATAGTTTTTAGGTCGATTTATTTACGCAGCACCACTGGCGTACAGTTGTCAAGGGCATCACAGACTTGTTATTGATCAGCCTCGTGCCGCTAGAAAGGCCGCAGGGCAGACATAACTAGATGAAGAGATGAGGTTGGAGGCTTTACTGGAGTAAACTAGAATAAACAGGCAGCCGATAGGGATGAATGGAGAAGGTTGGGGAGACCTTTCTCCTGCCGTGGACTCATAGAGGCTGTTGTTTTTTATGATGATGATGGCGTAGCTGTGTTGATTCATGCTGTTGAACATCGTCGATAGTTACGAGATTAATTACAGAACACTCCGTTGCATGAGAAAAGAAGGAACAATTAGAAAAAAAAAGGAAAATCAGTGTTTAATATATGATTGTTGACACGAAACAAATATTTAGTAGTTTCTAATGTAATAGCTTGTTTTTTTATTAGTAGTGATATCCTTCCATTTATAATTCATTGTGTTTTTTGATAAACACGAGTGTGATTTGTGTTTTGTAATGTAAGTGCTTTCTTCGGGAAGTATCTTGGAAAGTTTTGCACCTGTGTGTTAGTTTCGTAATGGTTGCGTTGTTTTTGTTTGTTTGTGTTCTATTGCTGTTAATTCTAACGTAACGAAGCATTGATCATTTCATTTGTTCCCTTATAGATCAGTACAAGCTCCCTTTCTCCCTTCGTTTCTAGATTGTGTGTACCGATGGTATAGAGTAACGAGAGCAGAGAGGGAAGGAGTAGATACTCTCGATTGCATCCAAGGTGTTTTGACCGCGTCTGAGGAAGCGTCAGGTGAATGGCGTAAATCAACAAAAGGACTGCAGTACTTTTTTGGCGTAGCTTTAGAGGGTTTTGAGGTCAGTCCATCGAACTGCCGTAACCTTTGTGTATCTGTTGTACTAGATTTAGGGAAGGTGATGCTAAACCGTCGCCCTCTCGGCAGGACTCTGTTAAAGGATTGATGAGGATGGAAGAGATTTCGCGGAGGCTCGATGCGGTGACAGCAGGAAATTGTACGAAGGTTTATTATTCAGTAAATGTATTTCATCATTCATGAACTGTTGCACATATGTGAAGGTGAGAAGCCGTGGCTTCGAGGCGGGCAAGGGAGTCTTCACGTTGGTCTGTTGTCAGACACGTTGATGCCACGGAACAAACAGGACTTGTTATGATAGAATTTTTTCATCTCCATTTTCTTCCATCAGTTAACAGGTGTTATTTAGCATGTGTGTCAGCACCTGCCTTAGGAGCTGACACATGCGAGTGTTCATGAAGGAAGGACTCCATGGAAGCTTTATAGATGATGCGGGGGAGGGAGTAGGAAGGGAGATAAATAAATCACACTGGTTTTGATCATCGAGTGTATGTATTTGATTATTCATAAATTGAAGGAAGGAAGTGATGGTGAGACACATGTTGTGATGGTGCGACGTCCCTTGCGAGGCGGCGGCGCCATGTTGACGAAGCGGTGAAGAAGGTGAGGTGATCCTGGACTCCGTGCGGAACTATTTGGACTCGTTGGAGTTGTACCTGGACCTGTAGTACTTAGGGGACTCCCTGGACTCGTAGGAGTGGGAGTCATAGTGAGCCTCGCCCTCGTAGCTAACGTCGGCCACGTAACCAGATTTACCGTCGACTTGGTACTTCACCTTCTGCAGGCGGCCGTCGGGCAGGTGTACGTAGTAGAATCCTTCGGTGTAGTCGCCGTCACGGCTTTCCTTGTGACCGAAGTCGTTTCCGTAGTCGTCCTTGACTTGGTAACTAAAGTCGTACTTGGCCTCATCGGAGCCATAGGAGCCGTAGGACCCGGAGTCCTGTAAGGAAGGAAAGAATATGATTAGTGTGTGGTCGTGGACTGTGACGGTGGTCGTCATATCAACACTTGAGTCAATGGTCGGTGCCAGAGACGCGCCCGGCAGACACAGTCACTCCAGGAAGTCCTTAAGGACCAAGGGATCCTGTAGGAGTGTGGGCCGTGCGTTGGAGCCTTGGAATCAGACACAGCGGTGCGTCCCTCGCCACCACTTGGAAACACAGCGGGATATGACCCAGCCTGGCTCAGTACTTACCTCGTAAGACCGTCCCTGGGCGGCGGCGGCTGCCACTAGGGCCAGGAGAAGGAGTACCTGTGTGGGGGAGGAGGAGGGTTGGTGAGATAGTGGCGGGAGTATAGAGGGACGCACCAAGACGCCCCTCGAGGTGCCTAAACACCATTATAGACAAGATTTGAACAAGTGCAGGAGTGGAGTGGAGAGGCTGTGACGGTGTGGTACTCACCTTGGCTGTCATTGTGTTGTGGTGGCGGTGGAGGTCGTCTATAGTGAGGTGGAGGTGCTTGTGTCGAGAGTCAGGTAGGCACATGCTTATATACCTAACTGCACGTGGACTGTCTCTAATTGGTCTGGTTTCATTACCAAACCAAGTAACACGGTCACAAAAGTCACCTTCTTGTGCCTGACATTATAGTTTTGGACCTTTTAAAAGTGAATTGGTTGCATAGAATATCAAGGACGTGCACCGGCTGGCGTGTTGTGTATCAAAATAACTAAAACCGGCTCAAGCGGTCCGGACAACCGTTCAGTAGGTCAGCAGGTATGTGCTCCTCAAAGTGCACCAACCATCACACTCTGTATCACCTCGAGGCTATAACCCTGACTCCTACATATAATAAAATAATATGATACCATTACAGTCATACTCATCTTTTCACTTCTGTTTATACATCTCTCACCATCTTATCTGATTCTGTTATATTTTGCATTTTATAATTTTTTTTTCATTCCTCTTTTCCGCTTCTCCACATGAAGGACTGAGGCGGCTTTCAAATGGTTTATCCTCGTCACTTCATGATGCTTAAGATCCCTGATATGAACAACACGCCACCTTGTACAACCACATCATACTAACTTACTTTACAGCACACTCGTCTTCACCTTCCTGGATGCGTTGGTTCCTGCGACTTACTCTTTCCTTCACTCCAGCTCTAATCTATGAAAAGTCTGTTTATTATATTATCAGTTTACATGTTTTGATAATGAATGCCTGGCCGTGAGCTTTGTGATATAAGTTTTTTTTTTTTTTAGTTTTATTTTGCAAAGACAAATGTGGAAATTTGACATATTGTTAAGTGTGTTACTTTCAAAAAGGTCGCGTTCCCTCATTAGTTTTTTTGTATAACGGTTTGCTGTCGTTAATTTTGACGTAACGATCAGTAAAAACTCACTTTCTCCCTTTGCTTCTAGACTCTCTATACCTGTTGTGTGGACCAGCAAGAGAAGTTGTGAGGGCCGGAGGGAGCAGGAGGAGATTTCTGGGGATCACATTAAGTTAGTTTTGCGGCGTGTGGGAAGCGCCAGGTGAATGGTGTAACAGTAACATATAAAGTACAGGAGGACTTTGTGACGTACTTCTGGAAGGTTTTGAAGACAGTCCATAGAATGAGGTAGAACGATTGTTATACTGTAAATCAGCTGAGACATGACGTGTGTTGAGTTTATTAGTGATCTGTGCATCTCCATCCAAGCAAAGACTCAGTCCCCCCCCCCGCCGTGCACCACCATCTAAACAAACACTCAGTCCCCCCCCCGTGCACCACCATCCAGGCTACACATGACTGTTATTGTTATTAAACATTGGATGGATGGGAGACACGTCGAGGATATTCTTACGGTTAGATTTATGCGACACAAAGAAAAAGGAAAACGTGATAAAAAGAATATGAGCTGTACATGAAAACGCAGGATTCCAAGGCCTGTCGTGTATGGAAAACATTAAATAGAAGTCCAAGTGGAGGATGGAACATGTAATTATTGAGTTGATGGAGATTCACCCAAGGCACCACGGCCACTACCTGACAGTTATCGTTAAAGAGGAAAGAAAATAATTAGTTAGGTAACAAAAATGCATTTTAATTACAGCAACATACAGTAACCAAGGTGAACAACAAACATTAAGAGACACCCACACACCTATAGTAAGGTGTGTGTGTGTGTGTGTATGGTGGAGGGGGCGACGCCCCAGGCTCAACGATAACTTGTGCGTCACATGTGGTTCAGGCGACACAGCTGTGTGTAGTGATACTTCGAGACCTAATTGTACTCTCTGGACTCGGACGACCTGGACTCGTAAGACTCATAGGAGTGGGAGTCGTAGTGAGCCTCGCCCGAGTACTTAACGTCAGCCACGAAGCCGGAGTCACCGTTGACGTGGTAAGTGACGGTCTCGCGGCGGCCGTCGGGCAGCTGGTTGTAGTAAAGGCCTTCGGTGAGGTCACCGTCACGCTTTTCTTCGTGACCGTAGTCGTTTCCTTTGTCATCCTTGACTTTGTAGTTGAACTCATACTTGGCCTCCTCGGAGGAGGAGCCGTAGGAGTCCTAGAAGGAAGGAAAGTTTACAATTAGTGTGTGGTCGTGGTCCGTGGCGCTGGTCGTCATATCGACACTTAAGTCACAAATCGGTGCCCGAGACGCCCACGGCAGCCACAGCCACTCCAGGAAGTCCCTGAGGACCAGATGCTCCTGGTGGAGTGTGAGCCGTGCGGGGGAGCCTCTGGGGTCACAGGTCGTGCCTCTCCGGGCGGTGGAGACGTGACGCGGTACTTACATCGGCGGCGGCGGCTGCCACCAGGGCCAGGAGGAGGAGTACCTGTGAGGGGGAGGAGGGTTGGTGAGACAGTGGCGGGAGGACGCGAGAGTATTGAGAGGCTCACCAAGACGCCCCTTGAGGTGCCCAGACATCCTTATAGACAGCATTTGCATAAGTGTAAGATGGCAGTTGAGAGGCTGTGTTGGTGTGGTGCTCACCTTGGCTGTCATTGTGCTGTGATGGCGGTGGTGTAGCTGAAGGTGGTTGTGGCTATTATCAAATGGACGCAAACACTATATATACTCAAGAATCGTCATAAGGCGACCATTGATATTTACGTTATTATCGCAAATATATATTAATGATAAAAATATATATTTGATAAAAATATATATTAATGATAAAAATATATATTAATGATAAAAATAAATATTAATGATAAAAATATATCTTAATGATAAAAATAAATATTAATGATAAAAATAAATAATAATGATAAAAATAAATATTAATGATAAAAATATATATTAATGATAAAAAATAAATATTAATGATAAAAATAAATATTAATGATAAAAATATATATTAATGATAAAAATAAATATTAATGATAAAAATATATATTAATGATAAAAATATATATTAATGATAAAAATATATATTAATGATAAAAATAAATATTAATGATAAAAATAAATATTAATGATAAAAATAAATAATAATGATAAAAATAAATATTAATGATAAAAATATATATTAATGATAAAAATATATATTAATGATAAAAATATATATTAAAATAAAAAATAAATATTATTGATAAAAAATAAATATTAATGATAAAAATATATATTAATGATAAAAATATATATTAATGATAAAAATATATATTAATGATAAAAATATATATTAATGATAAAAATAAATATTAATGATAAAAATAAATATTAATGATAAAAATAGATAATAATGATAAAAATAAATATTAATGATAAACATATATATTAATGATAAAAATATATATTAATGATAAAAATATATATTAATGATAAAAATATATATTATTGATAAAAATATATATTAATGATAAAAATATATATTAATGATAAAAATATATATTAATGATAAAAATATATATTAATGATAAAAATAAATATTAATGATAAAAATATATATTAATGATAAAAATATATATTAATGATAAAAATATATATTAATGATAAAAATATATATCAATGATAAAAATAAATATTAATGATAAAAATAAATATTAATGATAAAAATAAATAATAATGATAAAAATGAATATTAATGATAAAAATATATATTAATGATAAAAATATATATTAATGATACAAATATATATTAATGATAAAAAATAAATATTAATGATAAAAATAAATATTAATGATAAAAATATATATTAATGATAAAAATAAATATTAATGATAAAAATATATATTAATGATAAAAATATATATTAATGATAAAAACATATATTAATGATAAAAATAAATATTAATGATAAAAATATATATTAATGATAAAAATATATATTATTGATAAAAATATATATTAATGATAAAAATATATATTAATGATAAAAACATATATTAATGATAAAAAATAAATATTAATGATAAAAATAAATATTAATGATAAAAATATATATTAATGATAAAAATATATATTAATGATAAAAATATATATTAATGATAAAAATATATATTAATGATAAAAAATAAATATTAATGTTAAAAATAAATATTAATGATAAAAATAAATATTACTGATAAAAATAAATATTAATGATAAAAATATATATTAATGATAAAAATAAATATTAATGATAAAAATAAATAATAATGATAAAAATAAATATTAATGATAAAAATATATATTAATGATAAAAATATATATTAATGATAAAAATATATATTAATGATAAAAATATATATTAATGATAAAAATATATATTAATGATAAAAATATATATTAATGATAAAAAATAAATATTAATGATAAAAATATATATTAATGATAAAAATATATATTAATGATGAAAATATATATTAATGATAAAAATAAATATTAATGATAAAAATATATATTAATGATAAAAATATATATTAATGATATAAATAAATATTAATGATAAAAATATATATTAATGATAAAAATATATATTAATGATAAAAAATAAATATTAATGATAAAAATAAATATTAATGATAAAAATATATATTAATGATAAAAATAAATATTAATGATAAAAATATATATTACTGATAAAAATATATATTAATGATAAAAATATATATTAATGATAAAAATATAAATTAATTATAAAAAATAAATATTAATGATAAAAATAAATATTAATGATAAAAATAAATAATAATGATAAAAATAAATATTAATGATAAAAATATATATTAATGATAAAAATATATATTAATGATAAAAATATATATTAATGATAAAAATAAATATTAATGATAAAAATAAATACTAATGATAAAAATAAATATTAATGATAAAAATATATATTAATGATAAAAATATATATTAATGATAAAAATATATATTAATGATAAAAAATAAATATTAATGATAAAAATAAATAATAATGATAAAAATAAATATTAATGATAAAAATATATATTAATGATAAAAATATATATTAATGATAAAAATATATATTAATGATAAAAATAAATATTAATGATAAAAATATATATTAATGATTAAAATATATATTAATGATAAAAATATATATTAATGATAAAAATATATATCAATGATAAAAATAAATATTAATGATAAAAATAAATATTAATGATAAAAATAAATAATAATGATAAAAATGAATATTAATGATAAAAATATATATTAATGATAAAAATATATATTAATGATACAAATATATATTAATGATAAAAAATAAATATTAATGATAAAAATAAATATTAATGATAAAAATATATATTAATGATAAAAATAAATATTAATGATAAAAATATATATTAATGATAAAAATATATATTAATGATAAAAACATATATTAATGATAAAAATAAATATTAATGATAAAAATATATATTAATGATAAAAATATATATTAATGATAAAAATAAATATTAATGATAAAAATAAATATTAATGATAAAAATAAATATTAATGATAAAAATAAATATTAATGATAAAAATAAATAATGATAAAAATAAATATTAATGATAAAAATATATATTAATGATACAAATATATATTAATGATAAAAATATATATTAATGATAAAAATAAATATTAATGATAAAAATATATATTAATGATAAAAATAAATATTAATGATAAAAATATATATTAATGATAAAAATATATATTAATGATAAAAATAAATATTAATGATAAAAATATATATTAATGATAAAAATATATATTAATGATAAAAATAAATATTAATGATAAAAATATATATTAATGATAAAAATATATATTAATGATAAAAATAAATATTAATGATAAAAATAAATATTAATGATAAAAATATATATTAATGATAAAAATAAATATTAATGATAAAAATAAATATTAATGATAAAAATAAATAATAATGATAAAAATAAATATTAATGATAAAAATAAATATTAATGATAAAAATAAACATTAATGATAAAAATAAATATTAATGATAAAAATAAATATTAATGATAAAAATAAATAATAATGATAAAAATAAATGTTAATGATAAAAATAAATATTGATGATAAAAATAAATATTGATGATAAAAATAAATATTGATGATAAAAATAAATATTGATGATAAAAATAAATATTAATGATAAAAATAAATATTAATGATAAAAATAAATATTAATGATAAAAGTAAATATTAATGATAAAAATAAATAATAATGATAAAAATAAATAATAATGATAAAAATAAATAATAATGATAAAATTAAATAATAATGATAAAAATAAATATTAATGATAAAAATAAATATTAATGATAAAAATAAATATTAATGATAATAATAAATATTAATTATAAAAATAAATATTAATGATAAAAATAAATACTAATGATAAAAACAAATATTAATGATAAAAATAAATATTAATGATAAAAATAAACATTAATGATAAAAATAAATATTAATGATAAAAATAAACATTAATGATAAAAATAAATATTAATGATAAAAATAAATATTAATGATAAAAATAAATATTAATGATGAAAATAAATATTAACGATAAAAATAAATATTAACGATAAAAATAAATATTAACGATAAAAATAAATATTAATGATAAAAATAAATAATAATGATAAAAATAAATAATAATGATAAAAATAAATAATGATGATATAAATAAATAATGATGATAAAAATAAATAATGATAAAAATAAATAATGATGATACAAATAAATATTGATGATACGTATAAATAATGATGATAAAAATAACAATTGATGATAAAAATAAACAATGATGATAAAAATAAACATTGATGATAAAAATAAACATTGATGATAAAAATAAACATTGATGATAAAAATTATATATATATATATATATATATATCTAATATAAAAAAAATATTTTAAATATATATATATATATATATATATATATATATATCTAATAAAAAAAAATTTAATATATATATATATATATATATATATATATAATATAAAAAAAAATTTAATATACATATATATATATATATATATATATATATATATATATATATATATATATATATATACAGATGGGGTGTGACTGATTTGAAAAGGGGCGTGGTTAATGCTTGTATGCCCGGTAGTGGCCAATTTGTCGCTACAATTAATAATTTGGTTTACAGCAATTGCTGTAGACGGCAGTGTAAGGGTTAAGACACTAATTAAATTTTTCTTTTTTTTTAAATCCATTTTCCTTTCCGTCCTGACATAGTGCTGGGAGTAATGTGATGCCGAAATGCACTTCATTCAGCTTACACAGTATTGCTTGTGACTCGAATATTATCTATGAGTAATGATGAATGTCTTTAGCTTTATCTTTTCATCAAATTGTAGTTCTTATATATAGTAATGAAATATTTATTGTAATGATGACGTTAAGTTGATAATCTTCGTTGGTGTCCCTGACTGGGTGCCTTTCCCTAGTCTGGGCGTTTGGCGTTGGTCAGAGATTTCACCATTCAGCATACATAATTTCATCTTGTTAATCACATCACTTATCTGTGCAATGAATCCTGATGAATCTCTGGCTCCTCTGTGTAGAGAGAGAGAGAGAGAGTGTGTGTGTGTGTGTGTGTGTGTGTGTGTGTGTGTGTGTGTGATCCATATTATCCTCCTATGGATTCTATCACTCAGGTGATCGTAGGTAACCTTTTCGAAAGACTCAAAATTTGAGTAGCAGGATAAATATAAGTTAACAATACAGTCATTTGAAACATTTATTGTTAAAAAGCAACATGGAAGGATGAATGAAAGTAAAGGCGACGGAAAGAAGTACAGCGAGTTGGTGACTCAAGGCAGGTAACGAGAGTGTGGCGCCGCGGTGACGGTGACGGTGAAGGTGACGCTGAAGATGTGATGTAACCTTGGTGTTCCACGAAGGTCTACTTGGACTCGTTGGAGCCATAGCGGCGCCTGTAGTACTCGCGGGAGCCTGAGTCATACCTTGGCCTGTAGCGCTCGCAGGAGGTTGTGTTTTTGCCTGGCCTTTAGTGCACAGGGGAGACTGGGTCTATATTTGGAGTGTGGTGCTCAGGAGAGACTGGTTCTTCCTTGGGCTGGTGGTCTGCAGAGGGTACTGTTTCTGTGTTTGGCTCGTGGTGCTCAGGAGCGACTGAGTCCTTGTTTGGAAGGTGTTCCTCAGGGGAGATTGAATTTTTTTGTGGATGGTTGTGTTCAGGAGAGACTGAGTCCTTGCTTGGATTTTGGTGCACGTGGATGACTGAGTCTATTTCTGGATGGTGAGGGACTGGGTCTATTTCTGGGTGGTGGGGGACTGGGTCTATTTCTGGGTGGTGGGGGACTGGGTCTATTTCTGGATGGTGGGGGACTGGGTCTATTTCTGGATGGTGGGGGACTGGGTCTATTTCTGGATGGTGGGGGACTGGGTCTATTTCTGGATGGTGGGGGACTGGGTCTATTTCTGGATGGTGGGGGACTGGGTCTATTTCTGGGTGGTGGGGGACTGGGTCTATTTCTGGGTGGTGGGGGACTGGGTCTATTTCTGGATGGTGGGGAACAGGGGAGACTGAGCCTTTTTCTTGATGGTGGTGCACAGGGGTGACTGAGCCTTGGTGTGGATGGTGGTGCACAGGAGATAATGAGTGTTGGTTTGGATGGTGGTGTACAGGGGAGAATGATCCTGTGTTTAGATGGCGGTGCACAGGGAAGAATGATCCTGAAATTGGATGGTGTTGCACAGGGGATGTGAATGGATGGTGGTGTACAGGAAAGAATGATCCTGTGTTTGAATGGTGGTGCACAGGGAAGAATGATCCTGAGATTGGATGGGGGTGCACAGGGGATGTGATTGGATGGGGGTGGACAGGGGATGTGATTGGATGGCGGTGGACAGGGGATGTGATTGGATGGGGGTGCACAGGGGATGTGATTGGATGGGGGTGCACAGGGGATGTGACTGGATGGGGGTGCACAGGGGATGTGATTGGATGGGGGTGCACAGGGGATGTGATTGGATGGGGGTGCACAGGGGATGTGATTGGATGGGGGTGCACAGGGGAGAATGATTCTCTACTTTGTTTGTCGTGTTTACGGAAGCCAAAGTTGTGTCTTGGTCTGTAGAACTTGCTGAATTCACGAGACTCAACAGAACCAGAGCCAAACCTGAACCTAGACTCATCTGAGTCTTTGCCTGGCCTGTAATGTTCATAGGAGTCTGAGTCTGAGTCTGACTCACTGGAGCCAAAGGAGAACCTTGATTTGCCAGACTGATGGAACCCAAAATTGTGTCTTGGCCTGTAAAACCCACGGGACTCGTGAGACTCATCAGAATTAGAGTCGAAACTGAACCTTGACTTCCCTGACTCATGAGAATGTGAGTCTTTCCTTGGTTTGTGGTGTTCATGGAAGCCTGAATCTTTCCTTAGCTTGTGATGTTCATATGAGCGTGAGTCCTCGCCGGACTCATGAGACCCACGGGAGCCAAAGGAAAACCTGGATTCGTGAGACTCATGGGAACCCAAGTTGTATGTTGGCTTGTAGAACACATCGGACTCTCGAGACTCAATAAATCCAGAGCCAAAGCTGAACCTAGACTCATCTGATTCATGGGAACCTGAGTCTTTTCCTGAATGGTGGTGTTCATTGGACCCTGAATAGTGGTGTTCATTGGAGCCTGAATGGTGGTGTTCATGGGAACCTGAATCTTTTCTTAGCTTGTGGTGTTCATAGGAGTTTGATTCTTCGCTGGATTCATGGGATTCACTGGAGCCAAAGGA
>JAPQNM010000033.1:3867497-3872497 GCA_029783475.1 Metacarcinus magister
GTGGCGGGAGGAGGCGAGAGTATTGAGAGGCTCACCAAGACGCCCCTTGAGGTGCCCAGACATCCTTATAGACAGCATTTGAACAAGTGCAGGATGGCAGTTGAGAGGCTGTGTTGGTGTGGTGCTCACCTTGGCTGTCATTGTGCTGTGGCGGTGGTGGTGGTGGTGTCCAGCGGCAGGTGGAGGTACTTGTGCCTGGATTCAGGTGTTCACACGTATTTATACACCAAATTCAACTTGCTTTGACCGTTGATCTTTTTGAATATACCCTGAACTACTTGAAAGGTGATGAGCGACTACCCTTCATCTTGGCTTTTTTTCTTGCTTCTCTAGATGCAATGAACTACTCTTATGCAACTGAGGCAATAACCTTCGGACAGCTCGCAATGACAAAGCAGGTCAGCGGCGTGTTGGGGTGAAGGTGGCAGACTTGTTGACAAATTGGTGCAGGTCATTCACACTGAACATTACTTCTGTTTGTCTTCACATCACTGGAAGGGAAGTGCACTCTCCTCACCGACAATGACATTCCATCACAACAAACACACTCGCGGCATCGCATCGTCATCAGGACAAATTGAACATTAGTTAGAAAAAAGTTCAAACTGCTCGATGGCTCAACAGAGGAAGTGATGTTTTCCCTTAAAATATCTAGCAACAAGGAAAGGCCACGCCAGGTGAAGGAACATAGATGAAGGTTTTGACGGACGTGTAAGAATGGAGCTTCATCACAGATTATCTTCACTACCTCCTTGAATAGTGATGAAGTGCAATAATAGTACATTTGACCAAAAGAACTAAGTCACTATCGCATCATTAACTTATCAATAAAACTATACAAACTTACCTCAAAGATTCTCACTTAGAGATTCGTCGGAACTTTATTTGAAAACCAACCATGTTAACAGACGGTATTCAGAGCGCGTTATTCCATGATATCCCGTCAACACCCAATGAACCAACTCTGAAACAACCACACAAGATAATAAACCCTTATGTTTGTCGTTTCTGATATATGTAAAAACCTTTGACTGTAGTACAAAAGTCAGTTTTGAATTCCTTACCTCAACAAGGAATCATTGACGAGTGGAACATAAAACTTTTCCAGTATTCCTATGCAACATCGACGCTTGAGTTAGACGGGAAGGTAATTATGTATCAGTAAAAATATATACAGCATGTTTTAAAAGTGTGTTTACAAAATTCCATTCGAAAACTAAAGGAATGCGTTTTAATGGTAAATACTTAAACTATTTGAAACCTGCAGGTGTTGTCATCTTAATCTCTGGAACGACAAAGGAATTACGTCCAAGAAATGTTTAATAACCTAGACCGGGAAAGTTTTTACATATACCTAAACATGAATAGAAGCGACTGTAATATTTAAGAGCAATGCACAAAGCAACGTCATCAACACCTAAGACCAAACTCTAGAAGAAGAAGTTGATGAATAGAATAATAGAAAAAAGAAAGAAAAAAATCTCAGGAAGATATGAAATCGAAACAACAAGACCCATTGATATAAGAAGAGAAGCATTTAATAAGGATAAACATGTCCTTCTACGGCACCGTCACACTGTCACTCCTACTGGAAACATCAGGAGCACAACGTATCCATCTCTACTCCCAGGTGTCATTTCTGGATATGAAACACGGAAACTTACGACATCAATGGAAGATAAATCAAGACCAGCACAAAAAGTAATGAAAAGGTCAGTGTTAGGATGAAGTTTTAGGAGGAAATATCAGCATGGATAAGGAAGAAGCCAAGGTCACTTACTTGACCTTAAAAGACATTAGACGCAACAGAATTACATGGAAACTCAGACCACGTAGATTTTGATGGTCTATCCGTAACCTTGAGTACACGCGAAGAAAGGAAACGTAATAAGAAGTAAATAGTGGGAAGCAATACAGGTCAAACAGCCATGAGAACACTAGGTTATGTAAGCTCTATCGGAAACCTTGTTAGAGGAGGTGGTGGTCAAGTTTGTGTTTAGAAGAGATAATTGTCTTGCACAACACAACGTAAAGTGAAAGTTTATTCCACTCTCTAATGGCGTGGTTTGTAAAGTAGAATTTATGTAGTCTAGTTGTGTCTATTTACGTCTCAGTTTTAGTCCGTTTACTCCTCGTGCTTGAAGGGCGATCAATGAGAAAGTTATTTGCGTCAATATTTTCAAACATTCTATGAGTTTTCTTGGGAGGCGATGCTTCTTGAGAAAAAAAAAGATGAAGGGAGACATGACCTCGTCTTGCAAGAAAGGCTCGGGAGGCCTACCTTTATATTGTGTGTTTGTATTAGAGAGAGAGAGAGAGAGAGAGAGAGAGAGAGAGAGAGAGAGAGAGAGAGAGAGAGAGAGAGAGAGAGATATTGTAATGTCACTCAGGTAGATATCATGAGACAAGGTCAAGGGTAAAAAATCTGTTTCATTAACATGATATTCTAATGTGTATTTTATTCAATCCTATAAGTGTTACAATAACATACAGGAACAAGGTTGAAGGTGAATAACAAACACATCATAGCAGATTCTGTGGTGGTAGTGGTGGTGGTGGTAGTGGTGGTACAGGGCACGTGGCCATGCTGACCCGTGTGTGTAACTTAGAGGTCAGGTGGCACAGCTACTTGTACTACTTTTATGAGACCTAATTGTACTCTCTGGACTCGGACGACCCGGACTCGAAGGACCTGGACTCGTAGGACTCATAGGAGTGGGAGTCGTAGTGAGCCTCGCCCGAGTACTTAACGTCAGCCACGAAGCCGGAGTCACCGTTGACGTGGTAATTGACGGTCTCGCGGCGGCCGTCGGGCAGCTGGTTGTAGTAAAGGCCTTCGGTGAGGTCACCGTCACGCTTTTCTTCGTGACCGTAGTCGTTTCCTTTGTCGTCCTTGACCTTGTAGTTGAATTCATACTTGGCCTCCTCGGAGGAGGAGCCGTAGGAGCCGTAGGAGTCCTGGAAGGAAGGAAAGTTTACAATTAGCTTGTGGTCGTGTTCCGTGGCGCTGGTCGTCATATCGACACTTAAGTCACAAATCGGCAGCCACAGCCACTCCAGGAAGTTCCTGAGGACTAAATGCTCCTGGTGGAGTGTGAGCCGTGCGGGGGAGCCTCTGGGGTCACAGGTCGTGCCCCTCCGGGCGATGGAGACGTGGCGAGGTACTTACCTCTTGGGAGCTATCGGCGGCGGCGGCTGCCACCAGGGCCAGGAGGAGGAGTACCTGTGTGAGGGAGGAGGGTTGGTGAGACAGTGGCGGGAGGAGGCGAGAGTATTGAAGGGCGCACCAAGACGCCTCTTGAGGTGCCCAGACATCCTTATAGACAGCATTTGAACAAGTGCAGGAGTGGAGTGGAGAGGCTGTGATTGTGTGGTGCTCACCTTGGCTGTCATTGTGCTGTGGCGGTGGTGGTGGTGGTGTCCAGCGGCAAGTGGAGATACTTGTGCCTGGATTCAGGTGTTCACACGTATTTATACACCAAATTTAACTTGCTTCGACCGTTGATCTTTTTGGTTGCATTCGAAGTCGTCTTACGTTTCGAAGAACTTCCTCTTCCTATTGAGACATTAAGCGTTTTTTTGTTTTTCTATGATGTAAGATTTCTAGAGTTATCAGTTTAGACTGTGTGTTTTTCTTTATTTTATTATAATCCTTGGTCCGGTTTTAGAAGGTGTTGCCTCAGCGTGTGTTGACCAAGTATGTATAGGCCAGACCCGCCTCGTGCTCCTGTGACACCCTTCACGCTGCTGCTGCTGCACCTTCAACCTTATAGCGTCCAGGAGGTCACGCCAGGCAGACCAAACGCGTGGTGTCCTTCCGTTCTAGTTAATATTTTTGTATTATTATCATTATCATGTGAATAGCAGTGTTGTTGTTTTTCTCTCTAAATGAATGTATTTTTATTTGTTCCTCCATTTCTAAACAAGATGTACATGCACGTGCGTTACAGACGGAGGCTTCTTGTCCTCCTCCTTTCTCCTTCTCCAGTAGGCAATCCATTTCATCTCATCCTCTTGTTATCTTGAAAAGTTACATTAAGTGGAGGTGCAGCCTGTCCTGTGCCGTCCACCTTACCTGCCCCTCGTTGCCGGTAAATGAGATCCACGGCGGCTGTTAATCTTCCATTGTTGAACCTTTAAAGGAATTGTCACCTTACAAAATACACTTCCCTGTCTGACCTATGTAACCTTTCACCGCGCCGCTCAAGACTGTCAAAATTACCCGCGTCTTGGTCACATCCCGAGACTAAAAATGTTCGTGTATCTCATCTCTGTAGCGTTCCTGCCTCGTCTGTGCACCTGTGTGAGGGCAGCGGCGCGGCCTTTGGTAGAGTACAAACACGTGTTGAAGACAATGACTTGACAATACTAGAGCGTGTGTGTGACTCATGATAGTTGACTGACGTTTTTAAGGTAATGCTGGCCGGTTATCACTTAAGTACCGGCCTCCTTGCATAGAGAAACCGGTTCGTGTGACTATTGTAATACACTTGAATACTTCACACGACCTTTATATAGAAAATCACCTTAACCCTCATCCCCCCACCTCCCTCTTCCTGTGTGTGAAATAAACCTTGAACAAAGTTAATATTTCCGTAAGTAAATCTGAATGACGTGAATCTGATAGTATTCGTGATAGTGCTACGTGGATTGAACAACACTTAATAATGTTAGCGGACTTCATGCATGTAAATCTACCTCATAACTCAAACTGAATCCTCCGTGTGTAACATAAGGATCAGAGGGCAGGGGCGTGGTGCAGGTTGCGTCCGCCTGAGGGGAGTGCACTGCATCTATATATGGTTCACGAGGGGGCGGTGCCTTGCTCACCCCAACGTACCGGTCCATGCCATGTCTATGTAGTAAGAAGGTATTCAGCAGAACCTTTTAACGTTTCCAAAATTACCTTCACTTCATTCTCATACACGTGTTACCTCTCCTATCGCCCCTCTAAATATACAGTAATCTTCTTCCTATATCTCCCTCCTGTCTGAATATAC
>JAPQNM010000033.1:3874997-3892497 GCA_029783475.1 Metacarcinus magister
GTGATATCCGGCAGGGTGACATCAAACAGCACCCTTAGGACTCACTGGGGTGGACTTACTGGGGTCCTCCATAGGTCCTCCTTGGTGGGGAGTAGCTAGGCTGGGGAGGGGCATAGGAAGGCCTTGGGGGAGGAGCATAGACGGGTGCCTCAACGGACTCCTCAGACTCAGGGGCGCTGTAGGTGGGGCGGGGAGGACCGTAGGACTCCCTGGACTCCTCAGACGATGGGTACTGAGCCTCGCCCTCGTATGTGACCTCAGCGACGTAGCCAGAGTCACCGTCCACGTAGTAAGTCACAGTCTGCAGGCGGCCGTCGGGGAGCTGCACGGAGTAGGAGCCCTTGGTGTTGTCGTACTCGCGGTTCTCTTGGTGGTCGAAGTCGTTGCCAGTGTAGCTGTCGTCCACCTCCCAGTTGAAGGAGTACTTAGGGGGATCCACCTCCTCGGACGATTCCTAGTGTGCAGAGAGAAGGAGGAAGAGAGAAAAATGGGATTATTTCACCGTTTTAAAGCACAGGAAGCAAACCAAGGCAAGAGAAACCTGGCGGAGACGAAATACAATAAATATAAAGGGCAGCGCGGCCTTATCACCTTCAGGAACTCTTTAGCAAACAGAACAAAGTGACGAAAGCATTTAATAATCACCACCAGCATGTAAGTCTGTGATGTGAGGTTAGGTTAGGTTAGGTTACTTTAGTTTAACTCACTGGGGCGCCATAGACGGGGCGTGGGGGTTCAGGTGCGCTGTAGGAAGGTGGGGGTGGGGGTGGGGGGGCACCGTAGGCAGGGCGTGGGCGCTTGTCGGCGGCAGCAAGGGCCACGAAAGCCAAAAGGCACACAATCTGTAGGAGGAATAAATGTTTATGTGAGAGAGAGAGAGAGAGAGACAGACAGACAGACTGACTGACTGATACAGAGACAGACAGAAAAAAAGGAGACAGACAGACAGACAGAGACAAAAACACAAAGATGCAAGCAGAAAGATTAATCCCAAAGACATTAAGACTTAGAGAGAGAGAGAGAGAGAGAGAGAGAGAGAGAGAGAGAGAGAGAGAGAGAGAGAGAGAGAGAGAGAGAGAGAGAGACAGAGACAGAGACAGAGACGCAGACAAATGCAGAAAGACAGAGACACAGAGACAGAAACACAGGGAGACAGAAACAGAGAGACAGAGACAGATATAGATAGAGAGAGACAGAGACAGAGACAGAGACAGAGATAGATATAGATATAGATATAGATATAGATATAGATAGAGATAGAGATAGAGATAGAGAGAGACAGAGATAGATACAGATCAAGAGACACAGAGACAGAGACAGACACAGAAAGATTGAGACAGACTGAGACAGAGAGAAACACACACACAACTCTACAAGTGAGTACGTACTTTGCTGTTCATGGTATAAGGTTTCCACAAGTACTGTGCTGTAGAGTGGTTAAGTCTGCTTATATTTATACTGCAAGAGTGGGTCGGGGCTAGGGCTGGGCGGGAAGGGCGGGAAGGAAGGACGGGCAATAGGCAGGAAGGAGAGCGGGGAGGAGCAAAATCTAGGTCACAGAAGAGCTGGTGACGCGTGGGCGGGTAGCGTGGGCGTGGTAACATTGTACTTGAGATCGGTCGTAAAGTGAGAGAGAGAGTGAGAGGGAGAGAGAAAGAGAGAGAGCAATTAATGGGCAAAACAGACAGGTAATCTACAGGTAAGGCCGTGAGTGAAGGTGAAATCTATGGGCATGTTAAAAAGAGAGTGGAGGTGAGGTTAGACGAGCACGTAGGAGGTATAGTGTAGAAGGGGAAGCAGTGGATAGGTAGTGAAGGGGAGGCAGTGGATAGGTAGTGAAGGGGGAGGCAGAGGGAAGGTAGTGAAGGGGTGGTAGAGGGAAGGTAGTGAAGGGGTGGCAGAGGGAAGTTAGTCAAGGGGAGGCTTATACTAGGTCATGTTACGTTAATGTGTCTCTTCCCACACCAGATGGCGCGTGTCTCGGGTGGCGTGTGTCCCTGCAAGGTTGTCTTTTTGGTCCACTTACGTTTTTTGTTTGTGTTCTGTGAGAGTAACACAAGAACCTTCTCTCTCAAGGGCAACTTTCAGGGTCGTCTTTCATGCTATCGGGAAGGAGAAAATAAGACCATGTGATGATAGAGGTCAGTGAATTTTTATTAGGTGGGTTATCGCGATGTACGTGTGTGTTTGTGTGTGTGTGTGTGTAAGTGAGAGAGAGAGTGAGAGTGAGGGTGTGGCTACTGTGTTCCCTTGAAATAGGACACACAAATTCCAATCAAAAGTAAGATGAAACAGCAAGAACAACCTTACCTTACGTATTAACAGGTAACGTAATGAACACCAGGAATTACATACTACCCAGACAAAACCAAAAAAATAAAAAACCGAGCAAAACATACCCAGCCTCATCTCATCTATACTTACGTTCCCCCTTCCAACGCAGCGCAGACTACTTCTTCGGTAACACTCGATTATGCAAAGAAGATAATCAACAACAACGAAACTCTTTCAAAACAGCTCAGAAGTGTTAAGCAAAAACCTCTTAGGCAAAAATTCTAGTTTTTAACCCCCGTGATGAGCAGCGGTAACAGTTCACTTATGATATATACACGGTTAGCCGCCTCGTGTGTACCATCTCCTTATGTGTATGTGTTGTAAGATGCACTTGTTTGGATCCTACGTGTGTTATAGACCGCTCTCGTAATCACCTGTGTGCTACCTGTTAATCAGCCACGAACAGGTAATAGAGGCAGGTCAGGATCGGGTGAGAAATGGGAAGATGAAAGGTAAAGGTGTGTTAAGAGTGTGTTGTGTGTGTGTGTGTGTTGTATGTTGTATGTTGTTGTGGTGTGTTGTAAGGTGTATCCAGGTGTTGTGGCGAAGGAGGAGGTGGAGGATTAGTGATGAAAATGTGAACGAGAGCGAAGAAAGAGAAAAGTGAGGGAGGGAGAAGAAGGAAAAGATTAATATAATGTAATGAAAGAAAAAGGAAAAATACTAATTAAAGAAGAAGAAAGAAATAAGAAAATAGATAGTAATAAAAGGAGAAGAATGTATGAATTATTGATAAAGGAAGATTGTAATGAATACCGAAACAAACAGAAAATAGAAAAAGATGAAAAGTGAAAAAGGAAAAAGGAGAGAGAGAAAAGAGGATGATGAGAATAAATCAAAACAAAACAGGGAAAAAGTAGAAACATTTGAATAGAAGGAGGAAGAAGAGGAGGAGGAGGAAAAGGAAGAAGGAAAAGGAGGAAAGAAGAGAGTTGATACTACAAAAACACCTACATTCACACACACACACACACACACACACACACACACACACACACACACACACACACACACACACACACACACACACACACCTCGTCCTACCGTGGGAAAACTGACTCTTAAATTTACCTTCAAAAACGTCCACCTGTTTTTTCCTCCCATTTCACACTAACCTCAGTCAACCTTGGCATTCCCAGACCCTCAAGTATTCCGTTCGTGTTAGGAGGCGATCACTTACTGCCCTTAGCGTGTGTTAGACTCCTCATTACCTTCTGTGGACTCAAGGTAGATTTTGTAGGTATTGTATGCAAGGTGTTAGATATTGAGTTTGTAGATGTATGTTGTGAAATATTGTTGTGTTATTATTTGTAGTATAATTGTGTTTTGTTGTTATTGGAGGTTAAATATTTAGTTTGAAGATGTCGTAGAATGTTTTTGTAGTGTTTGTAGTGCTATTGTGATTTATTATTATGTTATTTTGAAGATGCCATAATAAGAGAATTTTGATTATATTATTTATAGTGTTTTGAGGTTATGTGATGTGGTGTTTGAATGATGTTAGTTGATCGTATAAAGAGTCGAGGTTATGTGTTATGTTAGATTTAGATTCTATTACAAGGGATTGAATCGTCTCTAAATAATAAGTACAATATATATGTAACTCAATACAAAGAGTTTTCATTCTTATCATATTACGATCTTCACCGAGACGACTATTAACCTTCCTCTCTCCTCTCTAAAATGTAAAAAAAAGAGAGATAGTGAATAAAGTAAATGTTAACAGATTGTATTGAGAGATAGAGAGAATAAAAAAAATAATAAAAAAAACTACGTAGTGTTTCATCTCGTTCAGCGTAACATTTTCATTTTGTTTCATCATAGTGTTGCATTCACTCTTCACCTTCCTAATGCTATATCATGGAGAGAAAGAAACTCGGTCATAGCAGTCAATGTAGAGCAAAAGAAAACGATAATGTAACCTTAGCGTAATGTTACTTAATTAACAAACACCTTATATAGACGCATTAACAAAAAGAACATATACAATAAGGCCACATCACGTCACGCTGTACACATAAATCACATCAGTCTCTCCTAACCACATATAGAAAACGTCTCATTAACCTTATAAACCACTATAATGTAATGCTAGGTAACGTTTTCTTTTTCCTCGTTATTTTTTTATGGGACACTATGCAAAATCATTTCAAAACCTCTCGATCTCATTCTCACATTCACTCGCTCTCAACCTCCCCCTTTTAACCCATTCAGAGGTGACCCAGCTTGACCTGACACTGTTATTACTCCCCATTTAAGGCTTTATTAAAATGATGTTGCAGGAGTGTCGACCTTCACCTATGACCCCGCCAGGTACCAAGGGTCGAGTGGAGTACAAGTGACCCTTACCTGTGTGGGGAAGGGGGGGCGTTATGTATTGTCTGGCGTCTGTATTAGGGGATCGTGGTAATAGTGAGAGAGAGAGAGAGAGAGAAGAAAAAATTGGCAGGTGTTCTAACAGGTGACCTTATTATCACGTGTCTTTAAGAGGTCTTGCTGAAAACCACTTCCATAGCAATGTTGCAAAACCTTCTTGGCTTCGGGCGTGGATTGTAGGCTTGCGATGGACGCCAAGGTACTTTGCCATGAAGACACAATGGGTTCCTGCTGCACTTAGAGGAGGAGGAGGAGGAGGGGGAAGAAGTGTTAGTGAATGCTGTGGGGTTGTTTTTTTTTCTAGCTTTCTCTTTTTTCTTCCTCCTCCTCCTCCTCCTCTTCTCCCCTTCTGTTTTTTTTTTTTTTTTTAACTCTACTCTCCTTTATTATTTTTTTTATACTTCGTTCCAGTTGGAGGTTTTAGTTGAAACATCAAAGGGAGGTGGTGAGGATGGGAGGTTGAAGGCGTTAGTATCATCATTATTGTTTTCTTTATTTTAATTTTCATTTGATTTGATTTTAATTATCATCATCATCATCATCATCATCTTTGAAAACTGCTACTACTACTACTTTTTTTCTTTTCTTTTTCTTACGACTATTACTACAAGATAACTCCACCCTATGTTTATTTACATGGCATATAAAGGCTCCACAAATTGGTGGTCATTAGCCCAAACTAATTACTGTGGTATTCAACCATTATATTCTTACCATTAAAGATACTCTACAATTTAAATAATGCTTATATTAACTATGTACTCCTAGATATAAAGCCTTATTCTACCTCTACTACTACTACTGCTACTACTACTACTACTACTACTACTACTACTACTACTACTACTACTACTACTACTATTACTATTACTACTACTACTACTACTACTACTACTACTGCTACTGCTACTGCTACTACTACTACTACTACTACTACTTCTATTATTATTGCTATTACCACTTCTACTACTACTATTACTACTACCATTATTATTATTATTGCTATTACTATTACTACTACTACTACTACTACTACTACTACTACTACTACTACTACTACTACTACTACTACTACTACTACTACTACTACTACTACTATTACTACTATTACTACTACTACACAGGATTAAACCATGAAACATTGATATATTTTGCATTTGATTTATTGTATAAAAATATTCTTCGTTGCTTACAAAATGTATATATATATATATATATATATATATATATATATATATATATATATATATATATGCAAGTTAACATTTCCACAAACCAAGGAATGACACATATTCTCAAAACAGGTTAGAATACAAAGAGAGAAAAAAATTACTATAGCAATAATGATAAAGAAAACACGTCCAAGACCTTTTCTCACATCACATCATTCAGTAAAAAACACACGTTTGGTTTGTGAAAGTGTACTACTTAAACTAGATCATAATAATAATAATGATAATAACCATTCGTATAGAAATTAAAATATACCTAATAAAATTGCACTGTGTTTATAGCTTGAGGAGGAGGGTGGCGGGGGGCGGGGGGCGGGGGGCGGGGGGAGGGAGGGGAGGAAGAGGCGATCACAGGTCATGTTACGTCAGCAGGAGGTGAACTGCTACTGAAGGAGGCACTGAAGGGGCATGAGCACCCTTATTTACTGAGGGTACCCATAGGTCCTTCTAGGCGGGGCATAGGTAGGCTGGGGCGGGGCATAGGTAGGCCTAGGTGGGGCGTAGGTAGGTTGGGGAGGGGCGTAGGTAGGCTGGGGAGGGGCGTAGGTAGGCTGGGGTGGTGCGTAGGTAGGTTGGGGTGGTGCGTAGGTAGGGCGAGGGGTGGGTTTAGGCTGGGGAGGGGAGTAGGAAGGGCGTGGCTGGGAGTAGGTAGGCTGGGGAGGTGCATAATACTCCCTGGACTCCTCTGGGTACTGAGCCTCACCCTCGTAGCTGACTTCGGCCACGTAGCCTGAGTCTCCGTCCACGTAGTAAGTCACCTTCTGCAGGCGGCCGTCGGGGAGGTGCACGTAGTAGGAGCCCTGGGTGCGGTCTCCGTCACGGATCTCCTGGTGGCCGAAGTCGTTGCCAGAGTACTCATCCTTCACGGCGTAGTTGAAGTCGTACTTGGCCTCGGTGGACTCGTAGGATTCGTAGGACTCCTCACTGAAGTCCTGCAGGAGTGAGGAAGGGAATGAATGGTGGTAGTAGTAGTAGTAGTAGTAGTAGTAAACAATTCACAACTTCATAGATACAAATGAGTGCTTGGAAAAAAAACCTTTACACCTGATGCATATTTTTACGTTTTTTTATATTTTTTTATCCAACAATTAAGTGCAAGAAGACAAGAGTACTTACCTGAGGGGCGGAGTAGGAGTAGGTGGGTTGAGGCCGCTTGTCTGCCACCGCCAGTACCACAACCCCAAACAAGAAACACAGCTGTGGAGGGAGGGAAGGAGAGGCTGTCAGTGGAGGAGGAGGAGGAGGAAGATGATAAGGAAGAGGAGATAAAAGAATAGTTGGTGATGTGTAGGAAGAGGAAGAGGAAGAGGTGGAGGTGAAGGATGAGGAAGATGATGATGATGGTGGCAGGAGGAAGAAGATGAGATTAAGGAAAATATTTGTGTTTGTAAATAAGGCATTGTGTGTGTGTGTGTGTGTGTGTGTGTGTGTGTGTGTGTGTGTGTGTGTGTGTGTGTGTGTGTGTGCTTATTCTAGTTTTTTTGTTTTTCCTTTCTCTTCTGTTTCCTAACCCGTAACAAAGAAAAAAAAATATCCCTTTCGTTAAATCCTAGAATTAGAATACAACATTTTCCTTTTTTTTTCACATTGCTTTTTCCTTTCCATTCGAGCCTTGTTATTGGTTGGAATCGAACCCACTTTTACCCACCCACTGGCAAGAAGCACAACCTACTGACCAACCCTTCACACTTGCCCCGTGACGAGCACCTTCTACAGCATTACCCAGTTTTCTTTAATTAATGCTAGACTAAAGGAGACCGAGACGTGTGCTCCCGCTTATCAGGTTGAAAATAACAAAAAAGTTCATCTGTATTTAACGTTGTAATACTTAGATTTTTTTACTCAATCGCTTAACTACACATACCTATATATATTTTACACCTAAACCTCATATTCTAATCACCTAAACCTTTTTTTTTCATCTCATAGACGTTTATATTAACTATTTTACTCCCCTGTTACCATATCCTCTTCTTGCTCTATATTATCCTCTACATAGTACTCGTTCTTTTTGTCCATGTGCTTTCCTCTCGCTCCTGTTCCTCACCTTTGCAATCATCTCGGTGTGGCTTGGCAGCTTCAACTGTGTCTTCTGCCTTGCCTTCCCGCCTTTATATACCTGCTTTCCCGTGACGTCACACCCTGTTTTTGCAGTGGCCTATGAAAGAGATAGGTAAAAAGTAGAACAGGCCACACCCATACGTACTCTCATGCCCTTCCCTTCCCTTCCCTTCCCTTCCCTTCTGTTCCCTTCCTTCCGTACGGGCGTCCTTCCCCCTTCCCTTTTTTTTTGTGTGGGTACTTCCTATTATCTTCCTACTGTGTACCTCATCTCTTTCCCTTTCTGTTGATGAGTCGGTCTGTCGGTCTGTCTGTCTGTCTGGCTATCTGTATGTGTGTGTGTGTGTGTAGGGGGAAATTTTTTTTTTTCTCTCTCTCTCTCTCTCTCTCTCTCTCTCTCTCTCTCTCTCTCTCTCTCTCTCTCTCTCTCTCTCTCTCTCTCTCTCTCTCTCTCTCTCTCTCTCTCTCTCTCTCTCTCTCTCTCTCTCTCTCTCTCTCTCTCTCTCTCTCTCTCTCTCTCTCTCTCTCTCTCTCTCTCTCCGTTATTTTTCATCTTGCTCAAAACTCATTAATCTTACTAGTTTGATTTGCCTTTCACCCTTCTACTCTCTTCCTCCCTTCCCTCCCTTCCTCTCTTCCTCCCTCCCTTCCCTTCCCCTTCCCTCCCTCTCTGGTCTCTTGCATATTATAAATTAAGAACAAAAAAAAGAAAAAACTACATTCACTGAGATGTCAAAAAAAAAGAGCAACAAAAAGTAATATAGAGAGGAAATAAAGTGAATTGATCTACGAACCAAAAAAAAAGAAAAAAAAAAAAAGTAGAAAGTGAAAAAAAAGAAAAGAATTGTTTGATAAATATTAATGTAGAAGAGATAAATACCAGAACAAAATAAATTAAAAAGAAGGAAAAGAAATATAGATTAATAATTATTGTTTATTTGTTATTATTTATCATCATCATCATTATTATTATGGATGTTATTGTTTTTATTATCACTTTTATTATCATTAGTGTTATTATTATTGTTACTATTACTATCATCATCACCACCACCACCACCACCACCACCACCATCATCATCATCATCATCATCAGGAAAAATTCAGGAGATGCTGGGAAGAAGAGATGATGAGTAGGGAGATGAGAGGATGATGATGGTAAGAAATGAGGAGAAGAGAGAGGAGGGTAGGAAGAGGGGAAAGGGGAGATGGGAGGGGAGGAGGAGGAGGAAGAGATGACCATGGAGAAAGGTGTGTCAGATTCACCTGGACTATCACTCCCCTTCCCCTTCCCTTCCCCTTCCCCTTCCCTTCCCCCTTCCCCCTTCCCCTTCCCCTTCCCCTTCCCCTTCCCCTCCCTCCCTTCCCTGCAAGGTCACCAAGTTCTAGTTCTTAACACATATTATTTTTGTTGAGAGAGAGAGAGAGAGAGAGAGAGAGAGAGAGAGAGAGAGAGAGAGAGAGAGAGAGAGTAAAAGACTGTGTATGATTGATTGCAAAGGTACGACTACATACTCTCCTTTCGCTATGGCCACACACACACACACACACACACACACACACACACACACACACACACACACACACACACACACACACACACACACACACACAAATGGAGCACTGTGAAAATAAAAAGTCCATGGGTGTGTGTGTGTGTGTGTGTGTGTGTTGATCCTCGCCCCACAATGCATCTTGATTATCTTATTCTTGCTCCCAGACCTTCGCGGAGATAGCTTTGTCAGGGCGAACACGAAGTCCTGATGGGAAACTTAGCCTCCTCCTCCTCCTCTTCCTCCTCCTCCTCCTCCTCCTCCTCCTCCTCCTCCTCCTCCTCCTCCTCCTCTTCGTCTTCCTCATCCTCCTTTTTTAGTGTCCACGACCTCGGTATAGAAAAAATAACTAAACTATTATCATTGCTATTTTGTTCAGGATTTTTTCTTCTCTCTCTCTCTTTCTCACTCTTTCTCTCTCTCTCTCTCTCTCTCTCTCTCTCTCTCTCTCTCTCTCTCTCTCTCTCTCTCTCTCTCTCTCTCTCTCTCTCTCTCTCTCTCTCTCTCTCTCTCTCTCTCTCTCTCTCTCTCTCTCTCCCATCACAAAGAGTAGAGCAAGGACTGGGTATGTATATGAGACAATAGCCTAAAGTATTACTACACAAATAGGTCACACACACACAGAGAGAGAGAGAGAGAGAGAGAGAGAGGAGAGAGAGAGAGAGAGTCAGCAGCATGTAGTATTTTTTTCTTCTTCTCCTTTAAATGTGTGTGTGTCTGGGTGTGTGTGTGTGGGTGTGGGTGTGGGTGTGTGTGTTACTTTTTTACACTCTTGTTTCGAAATTGTCTAGCATGAGGTCGTGTCCAGAGGTGATCGTTGAAGCTGAACAAACTATACTCACGTGAAGACCAGCTCGCGTGCTCCTCCTGTTTCTTAAGATCACCTTCGCAGTGGGTCGAGGAAAAGATAACCTGTTTCTGTTTCTGTTTATTAGACCGAGTTGAAAATAAGGTTTAAGAAATAAGGTTTACGCACCATTTTTTTTTATTAAGTAGAAAAAAATACATAATAAAAACCAGTTTATACTCACAAACTTTAAAATATCATTACATACCCACTAATTTTATATATTCAATTCCTTCATTCCATTTGAAATAAAACGGAATGTATAGTAATGATGTTTTGAAGTTTGTGAGTTTAAATTGATGTTTGTCAGACTTTATTTACGTGTTTCTTCTACTTCATAAATAAATATTGTGAATAAACCTTATTTTATAGAAAGGTGTTTTTAAAACTTGTATTAATTTTTTCGTTTTACTTAATTAGAACCATGAAAGTAAAGTTATATTTATTTTTTATACCAAGATACTCATAAAACCAGTTATTTCTCTTATTATTAAGTTAAAAACAAAAACAATTGATTACAAATAAGATGTGAATGTAGATTTTTTAAAAGAATTATTTGTTTTTTTGTTTTTTTTCACTAAATGTCATATTCTATCTTTTCTGAGTCGTTGGAAAAGTACGATTTTCATGTTCATACAAAACCATAACATTTCGAAGTTAACCAAAAAAAAAAACTTGACCCTAAACTTGCTTATCAACCCATATTTTTAGAGAACTACTTTTTATTCCTCGTCTACTTTTCACTTTATTTTTATTTATTTTTTTTTTTTTCAAGGTACTATTATTATCGATGTAATTTCACGTTGATAGAAAAAAGTCATCACGTTACTGATTGGAAACCTTGATTCATTTTGAGGTTACAGAGCACCCACTCACTCGATAGCCTACCACTGCACACACACACACACACACACACACACACACACACACACACACACACACACACACACACACACACACACACACACACACAGGTCAAGGAGTGCAGGAAGCCTCGTCGTTTCTTCAGTCTGCTTTTCATTGTCATATTAACCTGCTTCTCTTTTAACACACGCACGAAAATGACGATAGCGAAGAGTAGATGAGAGTAGATTAGAATTTAACATATTAGTAGAGTAGAGTAAAGTAGATTAAAGTAAAGTAGAGTTGGTAAATATACAAAAAAAAAAAGTTATAAAAGTAATAATAAAAATAATAATGACCATAACAGATTACTGGAATAAGACGATGACTATGAAACAACAAAACAAAAACAAAAAATAATACCACGTAATGATAGTATATAAAGGGAAACAAAAACAGTGAGAGAGAAGAAGAAATAAAAACTTGTAGTGAGAGATTATTGAAATGAAAAACGGGAGGGAGGGAGGGAGGGAGGGAGAAAAAACCGGACTTAGTGAACCGTTGAAATGAAAGAACAATGTCAGGTTTTGATGTCAGGAGAAAAAGGAAAATGGTGTTATTGTTATGAAAGTAGATCGATTTATATGCATCTTCATGTTTTCTTAGTACCTGATAAGTTCACAGTTCAACGCCCATCACCTCATGACAAACTAATTATTATTATTATCATTATTATTATTATTATTATAAGTAGCCATTCCCCAGTTGTTGTTTATTCTCCCTGAGTCATATATAAAAAACTAGATATATTTAACTTTGTATTATTATTATTATTATCATCATCATTATTATTATTATTATTATCATTATCACTATTATGCATTCGTCTCAATTTGTAAATATATATATAAAAAAAAATGTATTAATCTTATTCCATTTTACGTTTAAGTTATAAGTTATATGAAGAAGAAAAAAAAGACTATCACTGCTTTTACTCTATCTATCATCACACGTGCTTTTACTTCACTTTTTTCTTTCGTATATATAGAAGAAAAAATTACATGCATTGACGCCTTCTTATTGAATGTGTTGACTTACATTTGATGAGAGAGAGAGAGAGAGAGAGAGAGAGAGAGAGAGAGAGAGAGAGAGAGAGAGAGAGAGAGAGAAAGGGAGATCTACACTATTTATCATACCTTTCTTAATCCCCCCCCCCATCCAATCTCTCTCTCTCTCTCTCTCTCTCTCTCTCTCTCTCTCTCTCTCTCTCTCTCTCTCTCTCTCTCTCTCTCTCACGTCATTATTATTATTATTATTATTATTATTATTATTATTATTGTTATTATTATTATCATCATCATCATCATCATCACATCATCATCATCATCATCATCATCATCATCATCATCATCATCATCATCATCATCATCATCATCATCATCATCATCATCATCATCATCATCATCATCATCATTATGCATTCGTTTTAATTTGTAGATGCATACAAAAAAAAAGAAGACTTACTCATGTATATTTATGTTAGTCTATTCATTTTACATTTAGTCTCATTCCTGGTTACGTTTAAGTTATCATATATATATAAGAAAAAAAATTGATCACCGCTTTCACTCTACTGTCACACGTACTTAAACATGACTTTTGTTTCTTATATATATATAAAAAAAAAGTATTACATGCATTGACACCTTGTTGTTCAATGAGAGAGAGAGAGAGAGAGAGAGAGAGAGAGAGAGAGAGAGAGAGAGAGAGAGAGAGAGAGATGATCTACACTATTTGTCATACCTTTCTCAAACACCCCCCCTCTCTCTCTCTCTCTCTCTCTCTCTCTCTCTCTCTCTCTCTCTCTCTCTCTCTCTCTCTCTCTCTCTCTCTCTCTCTCTCAAGCAAGGTTACTTAAGTTACCCTCCTTGTACGGTCCTGCGGTCACTTAAGAATTATCTGGACCGCCCTTCCTACCTTCCCTCCACCCCTCCCTCCTTCTGCATGCCCTCCTTCCATTTCCTCTCCCTTTCCTCCATCGCCCTTCTCCATATGAACCATTTCCTTCCATCACTTTGACCTCCATTCCTCCCCTTCCTCTTCCTTTCATGCCTCACTACCTCCTCCTCCTCCTCCTCCTCCTCCTCCTCCTCCTCCTCCTCATCTCATAGGAAGAACCTCCACACCTTGTCTCCATCAGTAGCAGTAGTAGTAGTAGTAGTAGTAGTAGTAGTAGTAGTAGTAGTAGTAGAAGTAGTAGTAGTAGTAGTAGCAGTAAGGTCGTTTACAATTATATTTATTCATAACTCGTTTTTTGCGTCAGTGTCTAGGAATGTCGCTCACCACAAGTGGATGAGACGTGGATGAGATGTGGATGAGTGTTGGTCAAAGCGGGCGTTTGTTGCATCTCATAATGTAGTATTGATTCACCAAATAACTCGTAGCTACCTATAGTTTTTTATTTATTTATTTATTTTTAGGGTCAATTGCACTAAGTATATACTAGGTTCTTCCCCCCAAAAAAAGAAAAGAAAACACACACACACACACACACACACACACACACACACACCTTTACCTTCCACTTAATTGCCTGAACTAAACTGACCATGTACAAACAAACCTAGGAATGACTTCAAATAAATTCATCTAATACAACTCATCCATAATTTGGGGCACGTTCCGTTGGGCCAATCAGGTGGAAAGGTGCCTGGTGGGGGGGGGGTGAAGGTGGGTGAGGGAGGGAAGGGGGGAAGGGGGTTTAGGGGGGACCTAATTTATGTATTTTGGCCATTGTTAGAAGAAAGAAAAAAAGAAAAAAAAAGAGATGAATAAACTAACCGGTTAACAAGTTCTTGGGGTCTGTTTGGGGGTGCCCGCTTTTATGTGGTGGTGGTGGTGGTGGTGGTGGCAGGTAACTATGAAGCAATACCTACCTTCCCCTTCCCCTTCCCCTTCCCCTAACACCCCTTCCCTAACCTCCCTTTCATACCCTTCTCCTTTACTTCCCGTTCCTCTCTCTCTCTTCCTCACTTTTTTTTGTAACGCCCTGTCTGCCCCAGAAAGACAGACAGGCAGGCAGACATAAAGAGAGAGAGAGGAAGAGAGAGAGGAAGTTATAATGATAATGGCAATAGTTACTAGATAATAAAAATAATAAAATAGAAAATTAAAAACTAGAATGTCCTCCTCCTCTACATCACCTTCCATATTACCAAACATATTTTTCTCTCCTCTGCAATCCATAATAACCTCACGACAGACAAATACCACAGATGCTTTTCATTCTACTGCATCTCCTCTCCCTCTAATCTTCCTTCTACATCTATATAGTCGCGTGCCTGGAACATCACCATTATATTTATCACTCCATCACCACCTTCCCGACACGTTCCTCTCTCGCAAAACAATGTAGTAATCGCGTCTCTTTATAAACGCTATTAATCGTAACTCCTCATGAACGCTATTATTATCATTATATTATTACACTGGATGCCCACGCGGTAATAAGGTTAATGCTCGCTTACGTGCTTTGGTTAAACGTTAAGTAATAATGATAATGACATTGGAGGAGTTTCAGGCGTGATAAGATTATTACACATCTGGAGGTTATAACGTGGATGTGAACTTCAAGAATCATGTAAAAGATATATATAAGAAAAGAAGAAGAGGAGCAAGTGTTTAAGAAAAGAAATTATATTACAAGAAATATAAAAGGAAGAGGAGCAAGTGCAAGAGCAAGTTAAAATAAATAAATGTAACAAGAAATGAAAGAAAAGGAGGAAAACTCTTTCAAAGGACCCAGCAGGAGAGGAGAGAAGAGGAAGAGGAAGAGAGAGAAAGATTAATAGGAATGTAGTCTTCATTAGTTTTTTTGTCCCATCTCTAGATCACTTTCTTTTCCTCTCACCACGTGGAGAGGTCAGATGCAAAATACAACTCTTAAGAAATACACTTTATTGCTAAGTAATAATTCCACATTAATAAAATACGACCACTACATTTCCACAGATACATCATGCCAAAAAAATAAATAAATTAAAAAAAAACTTAAAACCACAAAACACAGCGTTTATTTAGGTGAGCGTGTTTATAATATGCGAGAGTTCGTTTTTGTGCGAGTTTGACCGCGCGGTGCAAGTGAGCGAGAGTTGGTTGTGTGGCGTGGAGTGGTTGGTCTTTATGAACCCTCTTGGACCACGCTGCACCCACCCTTAAACATTCACGCTAACTGGTTATTATGACAATCACACGTGGGCACCTTCAACACACACCACAATCCTTTAGTCCATCTCCTACACCACTTTCTACTCCTCCTCCTCTTTGTCCGTCACTGTATGATATCATTATCGGCCACTATATACTTAAACATGCATTTTAATTTCTTACACTTTCAGGTCAGCTACACTAGGACGTCGACGCCCCTGTACTCACTCGTCTGCAAGTCACCACGATCACCAAGACCACCACACCGCCGCTAAAGGTCAGTGAAGCTTGTGTGTAAAGATGAGCAACTTTTTCTTTTTCTTTTTCCTGCCGCACTATTTACGTCACCCTTGTTTGCGAATCAAGGAACTTCTTGTTTCATCCTCTCGGTCTTCACACGAGGGTTCAGAGGCGGTTCAACTTCTAAAGGGGACAGAGGAATGGTATCGAAGTCAGAGGGCGTGCCTGGTTCACTTTTGAGTCTGGGAAAGGAGTAGTAAGAACCGTGACCGCGATGGGGTGTTGGTGGTGGTAGTGGAGGCGTTAAAACACTCACTCCTGTGGCATAAGCTTCAGGTGTGAACGAACCTTTCATATCAGATGGAACGGTTGACCTTGAACACGACGACCTCCTCCTTTCCTTCACCTTATCCACTCCATGTGTTCTAATGAAATCCTCAGCAGGGGATTTAAACTCGAGCCGTGACGTTAACCCGATCCTCGCAATGCATTCAGGGGTTTTGGAAAAGCTTACAGAGAGGTTACAACAAGCACTCGTCTGCAACGTCTGGTAGTTAACGTTCCAGCCAGCGATGATGCTTGTCCCGCTGTGCAGTTTGCTTCCCATCCCTAGTAAGGTGCCTGTAGTCTTCAAGAGAGTGTCTGCGAGCACACCCCGGACACCCCCGAGCTTGATAGTCTCCTTAGCAAGCCCGAACGCCCCCAGCATCGCCCCTTTAACGCCTCGTTTGATTGTATTGCGCAGTCCATGTTCCCGTGTCGCCTCCCCTCTACGAGTCCTCCGCTTAGTAACACCAGATTCAGGTTTACGGGTTAACAGTTTGGACACAGCCTTCTCGCCTCCCTCCGTTAAGGTGTGAAGGAACCCTTTCTTGGCTTTCTTGGAGGACGCAGCGACTGGTGCCATGGTGGTGGTGGTGGTGGGTTGTGGGCGAAGATATGTTTATGGTAATGGTGAATGAAGTCAACTTTTGTATTGGTGATCGTCACTGGCTGGGCTGTGGTAGAAGAAAAAGGTGTTAATAAGTTTGTTCCATTATGCATTCAATTGTGAAATAAAAACCATGTAAAACCCGCAGTCTGAACTCATTCAACTTAAGTGACAGACATAAACTTTCAAAGGATCACGGCACGGCGTTCTAAAGCATCTCTTAATAGTTTTGTTCATTAATAGCAACTCAATTGTCACGAATAAACCAACAAACCCACAACATTCAACACACACACACACACAGACACATACTACTACTTACGGGAACACCAGACAGGGACGATACAGGCGCTGGCAGTGGTGTGGTCGTCTCTGGAAAGGGAACTCCACCAACACCACAACTATGACTAAAATAAACCACGTGTGCCGTTCAATGAGTCGCCTCGCTCAAAGCCTGTATTCGTGTGTTCCTGTGGTGGACACTCTTGACGCTACTTGACTTACTAAGGGTCTCACTGCCTGGTTATTAACGAAACTCTTCCCTCCTACGTGAAGAGTTTGTTCGAAGCTCGTTGATCGTGTGTATATGAGGTGAAGCTCGAGATGATAAGCTTGTTAATGTATGCTGAAGGAAGGAAGAGAGAAAGAGAGAGAGAGAGAGAGAGAGAGAGAGAGAGAGAGAGAGAGAGAGAGAGAGAGAGACAGACAGAGAGAGATAGTGAGAGAAAGGTAGTAAGTAAGTATCTCACATTTTCTTTTATGACCCAAGTTACAGTCTTGCCACAATCTGTTCTAATAATCTTACATGTGCACCTTTCACACTACCACGCCCCCTCGCCACCCTTCGCCCCTTCATTACCTCCCTCAAAAGCTCCCT
>JAPQNM010000033.1:3899997-3944997 GCA_029783475.1 Metacarcinus magister
TAATTAGGTTCTACAAAACACGTCACGTAAGATTGAGGAAGTTTATTATTCAAATTAAGGTACTCTTGTTTCTTGTCTGCAGGATCAGCAAACTGTGAGCAGATGCATTGCAGGGACCTAGTACACCTACAAATCACTTGGTATTTTCCTCTCTTAAAAGTCATGCTTGCCTCTAGAGTCTAAGTGTTTGGGAAGCAGTCAGTGTTGTGACAGCAACGAAGAAAATCATGGAATGAAAATAGTCAACTCGTAAGATCATTTCACGTTATCCCTTTAAAAATTTTGACATTGACTTTCTTTAATTTCCTTCCTTGTTCTCTGCTTCAAGGGATCTCATTTGGATCCAAACAAAAGGAGGTCAACTTGTCACACAGATTTGGATGGTTACAAAGGAGACTTGCCTTGTACCCTTCCAAATCTGTGTGACAAGTTTACCTTTTCTCAAATGTTTGGATAAATGAGATCCCTTGAAGGAAGAAAATCTAGAAAGTCAACTCACTAACTCTCCAACTTCTTCCTTCCACAGGATCCAGATGTTCATGATCAACACTTGCAAGTTACGTCAACAATTTTCAAGACAACGTGCTCTTAGCGAGTTGACTATTTTTATTCCATGATTTTCTTCGTTGCTGTCACAACCCTGACTGCTTTCCAAACACTAGTCTGTAGTAACTTGTAAGGGAGGAAAAGTGCCTGCAATGGATCGCTGCACTGGGTGAGGACGACTAGCTCGGCCGCTCACCACCTGCCAGACAGAAAAACAGTTTATAATGATGCAAAGAGTAGATGTAATTTAAAGAATAAATATTAATAATAAAAAAGCCTTACCATATTGATTACAATTTCCTATAGTGTATTTTGACAATTTCTCGTCAGTCTATAAATATTTCACAGTTCTACCGCCTGTGTCCTGCCAGTCACACTCTCTCTCTCTCTCCTTGGTAATGTTTGACTTGTCTGTATTTGGAAGTAACAGAACCACTTTATAAGAAGAATGTTGGCAATTTCTAGCCAGTATTTGGTTGGTACACATTGCATTAATTATTAGTGTTAGTCTAAAAATGATTAATATCATCCGACTTAGTGAGGAGGAAAATTTAAGATTTAAAATGTTGTAAGGTCATCTCTACTCATTTCTATCCACTTCCACAAAAATAATAGGTGGGTAGCAACGGCCTTACAACATTTTGAATCTTAAATTTTCCTCACATTTCCTCCTCCTCACTAAGTTGGATGATATTAATCTATTTTTTCTAATAGAAGAAAAAGGTGGAACAGTGAAGTATTTAAACTAACATGAATAACACTAATAATTAATGCAATGTGTACCAACCAAATACTGGCTAGAAATTGCCAACATTCTTCTTATAAAGTGGTTCTGTTACTTCCAAATACAGACAAGTCATACATTACCAAGGAGTGTGTGTGTGTGTGTGACAGACTGGCAGGACATGGAGGCCCTCCGAGTCTTGCTTCTTTACTCCTACACGACCAACGACCACGGTGCTTCTGAAAGACAAGGAAAGGTATAAGCAAGACGGAAGATAAGAGAACAGAACAAGGCTTTTAATAGAATAATGTGAATAGCATAACTATAAAAGAAACTGCAGACTACTCATAAATGTAAAAGCACAATGTATATTTTAATAAACATGAAAAAAACTATACCTAACCAGCAAGTTTTCATTCAACAAGAAAAAAAACAGGGTTATCAATGCAGGCTACTTATGTAAAGAAATTAAGAAAATGGAAAAATACTGAATGAAGTAATCGACTAAACAAATCTATTTATTTAATCCTTAATCAATCAACTGAAGGTGGAAGTTAAACACGGAAGACTGTAGTGTGAAGTAGAGGGAGGAGGTGAGTGTGGTGGTAAAAAAAAGGTGCTGGATGGCCGAGACAACAGAAGGTGATGAGGGAGACAGCATGGAAGGTAATAACTGAAGAAGGAATACAAAACGAACTTAATGTTGGAATGATTAAGTACAGGTCAGTATAAGAAGGAACTGGATGGTGAAAAAGAATTACTATAGTTCCAGAGATGAAGTAAGACACAAGTACAAGGAGATGGGATGCAAGGCAGAGGTGGGAAAGGCTAAAAAAAAACATATGAGCTGTATGAAAAACCCAACACTTAGGAAGGAGACAAGGGCAGAGGGACAGGACTGGGGATGATGCAGCAGTAAGATGATAAAGGAAACAGATGGAAATGTGTTTATAAGCAAGGAAAGTATGTTGAAAGGCTGGGAGTAGCATATTGAGGAACTGACGAATTAAAAAGAACGAGATAAAATGTTGAATGACGTGGAGACAGTAAACCAGAAAGTGTAACAGATTAGTAAGGACAAAGCAAGGACAGCGATGAATAATTTAGTGCCTCAATTTTTTTTTACAACACTGATAAATTGATCTAAAACGTGTAGTAATGAGAGGACTGCAGCGGGGTCAGAGATCGAACCCTTGACACGACGCTCAACACACACGACTCCTCACCAGTCAGACCACAAGGATCAACATAGTACTAGAGACAGCGGGTGATCCAATGTGGTGACCCGTAACAGCAGCAGCCAAAAGAACAAGAATCTATTTACTAACCCGAGTAAAAATCCTGTATCCAATATTCATCTTCAGGGGAGAACGCCTTGAGGACACACCTGCCGGATGAGTCTTGAGTGTTTCCTTTGCACGAGACGACGAAGGAAGATGAAGAGAGAGAGAGAGAGATTAGGTAAATGAGGAACCAGAAATAGGGGAGGGATAGGAAACAGAAGAGGGAGAGGGTGAGAATACCTGAAAGAAAAAATATGCCTTAATCAAATGTCCAAATACATCTTAACATTTATCATTTATACAACAAGGAATTTTTTGAGGTAATAATGCAACACAGATAGGGAGATGAGAGAGCAAGAAAGGTACCAAATGAAGAGGAGTAACAGGTAAACTATAGCAATGTAGTAATTATAGATGATAGGAACTACAAACTAATATAATATAGGAAACAAATGAAGTAGAGGGAGGGAGGAATGAAGAAAAGCAGCAAAGATAAGATGAAAGGGTAGAGAAGGAAGAAGGGAATGAGCCATAGAAAGATACAAAAAGATAGAGATAGGTGGTGAGACAGAGGAAATGGAGTTTAATATTACTAAGTGTAAAGTACTGGAAATAGGGAGGAGTGACAGAAAGCTAAGAAGAAAATATATATAATGGAAGGAAATTAACATAGTAAGCAAGGGAAGAAAAGGACTTTGGAATCATATCACAATACAACAACTTATTAAACATGAAAAAAATAATAAATAAATAAATAAATAAAAAAACACGTATCATTTATAGAAATATATAGCATTCTGACAACTGAGGAGTTTATACAACATAGAATGATAAACAAAATAATAATCATGTTTAAACTCACCTTAGATATACATAATCACCATTGGGCTGTCCTTGTATGAGATGAGACGAGGACGAGGAGGGGAAGGGGGAGGGGGAGGAGGAGGAGCAGCAGCAGACTTAAACCACGACGAAGCTGTAAAACGAAGGAGGATGAGAACAAGAAAAAAGTGGAAGCATAGAAAATATATTGCGTTCACTCGTGGAGCAGAGGTGAGGAGGCGGTGAACTCCCAAGTCGACCGTGGTAAAGACACCTTAACTGAACCTATACTATATCAATTGACACAAACTTACTGAACGATAGAATGGAACTGACAGATGTACACAATGAAACACACGCAAGGAGGTAGACGGACAAGCAGACAAGATAAGACGGTTGTAGTCAATAGATAATGTTAGGCAAGTTAGGGAAGGCTGACAGGATACGTATATATTTTTTTCCCCTTATAATTATATTTTCACAACAGAAATAAAAGTGTTTGGCGGAGATTTTGGGCAGAGATAAACACATACTTCAAAAAAAACTATAGTATTCAGTTAGAATCACCATGACTTCAAAGTGAACGAGGTTTAATCACCCTTAACGAGGTACCGAGACTAATGGGTCGTTAGGTACATAAGAAAATTAATCAAACAAAAATAATTCAGTAGCAATACAAACCCCACTAACATACAACCTTATGCATGCAAGTATATTTCAACCCTATCAATTACAATACACACGGGAAGAACTTGAAACACAGCCTACCTCTGTGACTGCTTGCGGTGGACTGCTTTGCTTTCTCGATTTTTCTAGCCGCCAGAGGTCGGTAAAGAAGTTGTCGTACCGCTCCGGCGCTCCCACCATTACACAAAACATTAATATATTCATGTTTTTTCAATCTACAAACCAAGTCTTGATGTTTCTAAGCGACATCAATACGGTATAAGCCTTCAAAAGTCCGTGTATTGATGTAGAAGTAATGTTAGAAGGCTGGGTAACAATGAAGATGAGTAGAAGGGAAAGGAGGAGGAGGAGGAGGAGGAGGAGGAGCGAAACAGCTTAACTACACCTAATCACCACTTACACTTACCTCGTTATACATGATTGCTATAGACCTAGAACATTACAAACTAATAAGCTAATAACTAATAATAACAGTAGAATCCAAAATAATTAAGTTAAATGTGTTATTTCTGCTTCCATAATGAGGTTCGAAGAAGCGTAACACAGAATCCTTATAGCATGTCTTTCTATTTCAGGTCAATGTACAGTACTTTTACATACATGCATACATACATACATAAGTACATAAAATACATACATATAATAGATACATATATAATGCAAATGTCCCACAATGCAGAGTGGAAACATTACCGTGTGTGTGTGTGTGTGTGTGTGTGTGTGTAGTACAGTTTTTCACCTTTACACAGTCTTTAATTAAGGTGTGATAAGATTGTGATGAGCGAACTACAATCATAACAAAACAAAATAATTAATTAAGAAAACTTCCATTCTTTCGATACACTCATGATAAAAACGATACATTCACACTTGCATTAATGTCACACTAAATATACTACACGAAAATACACACAGTAGCCTATTTGTTCTTTGATTAATGTATATCACGTCGAGATGAATAAATAAACAACCTCTGGACTCCACCATCTAATCACCACGTCATCACCACGTCACCACCATCATCATCACCACGTCACCACCATTATCATCACCACCACCATCACCACCATCACTCTCACACTCACACCTCCTCCTCCGACTCATCAATGATCATCCGCACTTGTTCTGAGTCCATCTTGGAGAACTGTGCGACGGACGAGGACGAGGGCGAGGACGAAGACGGGGTGAAGGGGTGGAGGAGGTGATTCAGAGACCTAGTAGAGAGCATCTTCACTTGGAGGTAGATGAGGAGGCTAGATAGTAGCATGAGGATGAAAGCTGCTGCATTGTGACAGCAGAAGATGAGAGTGACGATCATCATCTGGCCGTGGTCTTCTTCGTTCCAAGGTCGCCCCGCTGGAGGATACAGAACGAAGCCTGCTTGTAAGAACCACGTCCCCTGAGGAGGAACAGCAAGGGGAGGAAGGGTTAGTTAGGAAGATAATGTTAGGCAAGGTTATGGATAAGGATAAGGACAAGGACAAAGATTAGGATAAGGATTAGGTTAGGTTAGGCTGGTTATGTGTGTGGATATAGTTTGTGATGTTATGAAAATATCTTTGATTGTTATGAATATTATGAAGTATCTTTCTTTCTTTTTTTAACTATGATAGACTAGCCAAGAAAATTTCCATATTATATCATTATACAATTTCACAATAGAGTTTGACATATCTTATCTTATCTTGAGAGAGGGAGAGAGGAGAATTAAGTGTATGGAGGAATGAGTACAAAAACAGATTCCTGCTACGCTCAATATAAACAGAGTAAAGAATGGAAGGATGGAAGGAGAAGAGAAGATAATTTGGACTGAAGGAAGAGGGAGAATAAGGAAAGTAAGGAGTAAGTGAAGTGAAAACAAAGGAAATTAACGAAGCAGAGTGGATGAAAACAAGTTTGAAAAGAGAGAAAGAGTTGTAAATAAACGGAAAGATAAAACAAAACAGAACTACCCCCCTCCACCCCCCAACACACACACACACACACACACCTGCAGCAGCGTGAAGTAGCACCTCAGGATGGCAGGCAACACATTCCGTCTGTAGCACATTTCCAACACTATCGCCACGATGTTCCCCGCAACCACGTACACGAGCAACATGTGCAGCTGGGAAACAATCACGTACATAAAACAACGTACACAGCACCAGTAAGAAGAGAAGTATACATGTAGTTAATCCCTACTTCATTAATTCATCAATATATCACGTATTTCATTACTTGTACACGCATGTTAACGCTTAATCTAATATAGGTCAGTGCCCCCTTCATAGTCTCACTTGCACATCCATGGGGGTCCGGCCGTGCAGGTGGTAGAGGAAGATGATGCCCTCCATGCAGAAGGCGAGGGCGGCAGACACGTAGTCGAAGGCAGGGGGGAGCGGGGCGCGGCAGTGCATGAGGAGGTCCACCACACCGTTGAGGCCGAAGAAGAAATACATCGTAATGTGCTGAGCGTTGCCGAGGTGAACGAAGTGGCCATGTTTGAAGGCAGTGACGAATTCTCCTGACGAAGGGAAGGTGGATATAGAGTGATAAGTTGACTGATTCTTAGACTGACTGACTAACTGACTGAGGTACCGTTAGAATAGAATAACTTTACATAACTCTATCTCTCTCTCACTCACCTATAATGCCAATGACCACCAGCACCACCTTCAGGCAGCTCTCCACAGGTAGACGCGGGAAACATCGACACTGGAAGGTACAGGTGCTGATGTAAGGAGTTCGTGCCCCGACCCCGCCCTGCACAGTCGCCCTCCTGCTGGCGTGGTACCTCAAGAACACGTTGTAGGTCCACCAGAGGGCGAAGAGGATGAAGAAGGACCCAGGTAGAACGTGTCCCATAAAATTTCCCATGTTGACTGCCTGTAGAAGGTGGAGGAGGAGGAAAAAATGAGTGAATGAAAGAGCAAGGAGAGATATTAAAAGGTTATGGCAGAAGCTCTTACTTTCAGCAGCATTGTGTTCATTTTATCTTCTCTCTCTCTCTCTCTCTCTCTCTCTCTCTCTCTCTCTCTCTCTCTCTCTCTCTCTCTCTCTCTCTCTCTCTCTCTCTTTCTCTCTATCTCTTTCCTCTCAGTCAACGCTTCCACCAACACGTAATAAACAGTAATCGTTCACTCTCAAGATAACTTATCACTATCAATCTCTTCATCTTCCCTCCTTTCCTTCCTCCTCATTTTCTCTCTTACACCGGCCATCGATCCCGTCCTTCAAAATGTAGTGGAGAGAGAGAGAGAGAGAGAGAGAGAGAGAGAGAGAGAGAGAGAGAGAGAGAGAGAGAGAGAGAGAGAGAGAGAGAGAGTGTGTGAGAGAGTAATTGTATGTTATCTATTTATCAATCTTACAACAAAAGCAGACTAACGAAAAAGAAGTATAAAAATATCTGATAAATAAGTGATATAATGATGTGAGATTGAAGCGTGTTACGAGGTGTGATTTGATGCATTCCCCTCACACACACACACACACACACACACACACACACACACACACACACACACACACGCACATATACACAAATGGACGTATTTCTTACCTGTTGTATGCTGGGAGATGAAGGAAGAGGAGGAGGAGGAGGTGGAGGGGACTGGAAAACCTCGTCTCTTTCAATTAACAGAAGGAGGTCATAAAGGTGGCACTCGTGGAATAAAAAGTTATGTTATGTTCTATGTACCACCGCCACCACTAACAACACCACTACCACCACCTAATGCCGTACCACCACTAATACTGCCACTATCACCACCACTACTAGTACACCTCCCACTGCCACCACACGTAATGATGAAGAAAAAGACTTTCAACCTCTGTCCTTGCTATCTTCATCCCACTCCTCCCTCCTCCCTTCTCCCTGATAGCAGAGTGAAATAAACTAACACACACACACACACACACACACACACACACACACACACACACACACACACACACACACGCGCACACTTGTATCACTGGAAACAATGTGTGGAAATAATCACTTGGAAACGCACATCTAATCAATATTAATTTTTATTTTTACGCTATCACTAGATAAAAAAAAAATATTACAATTATTCTTTACGTGTGTACTGCTTGTAGGATATGATTATGTTTTATTTATAGCACATGACAATAGAACAAGTGAGCCGGAAAACAATCATTAAATAGCATCAATATATAAGGTTAGTTGATTCTAAATGTATGTGAGTAATATTAATATTTATCGCTCTATCACTTAATCATTTAACCATCTTATCATCTGTTTGTCTGCCTGCAACATTTAACTAAATATCCACATATCTCTCTCTCTAAGGGTGATTCTTTTCATTAGTTTATCTATCAATCTGTTAATCTATCTATTCAATTTTCTATCTATTTGTTTGTATGTCTGTCTGCAGCATCTAAGTAAACATATACATATATTTTTCTTTCTTAAAGCCTGTGTCCACATCAGGAAACACTGTCTCCCAACAATGTTTCCTGGTGTGTAAAAATAAGTCTGTCTCTAATAATTAATAGAAGCAGACTTACTATACCCTTCAGGCTTGTCCACATCTTCCAGTTGCATCATTTTCAACGTGTACATTTTCTAATAGTACAAAAAAAAAAAACACAAGGGAAAAAACACACATGACGGGCATAAAGTCATCCTAGTAACAAAGCTTTCATGAACTAAAAAAAATAAATAAATAAATAAAATAAAAAATGACAACAAGGAGACAGGTAACACGAGATAATTATAAGACAAAGAGCAGCAGGTGGGTTCCGAGGGTTAACGGACCTGCAACAACAACAACAACAACAACAACAACAACAACAACAACAACAACAACAATAACAAACAACAACAACAACAACAACAACAACAACAACAATAACAAACAACAACAACAACAACAACAACAACAACAACCGATCTAGCGTGAACACAATATAATTTTCCCGTATAATTTAATAATTACTTAGACTACAATGGTGTGACGGGGGGGGAGGGGGGAGGAGGGGGGAGGGGAGAGGTGTGTGGCATGGCAGAGACCACCAGTGTATTGTGTAGTGACGTGAAACACCAAGAGGCTGAGAATGGAGAGTTACTCGACCTAACACACGCTGGCAACTGTTTGAGGTGGTGGTGGTGGGGGCGGCAGTAGAGGAGTGTTGATCGCGGGGGAAAGACATGTGCGTGTGTGTCTGTGTTACATGGGTGTGTGTATGAGAGAGAGAGAGAGAGAGGAGAGAGAGAGAGAGAGAGAGAGAGAGAGAGTACATTCATATATTCTCATCTTCAACATTATAAACTAACAGGTGCGTAACTACATGTCTTTCTAGTATTACTGTGCGTTAAGGATCCGCTGACTGTTGCGCATGTGTGGCCAGTGTAAAGAGAGACGAGTGATTGACGAGCAACAAGTGCCATCGGAAGTACCGCTACACTAAAGGTTCCTCCTCTCCTCAGTTCGTGTATCCGTGTGCACTACTGTTGTTCCGTTTCCGGCGTTCCTCAAGTGAATTATCCTTCCAGGTTTTATAATGGTCCCCCTCACGCGTTGAACTAGACACTGGAGGCGATGAATAACTTGTGAATGATAAGTGAGTTAAGATATCGAAGTGAATGTTGAAAATAAGACACTGACGATGCGAGGGTGATAAGTTGTGGTGATTCTTACGACGAACCTTCTGTTTGCCACACAACCTAACAGCTGCGTTGAGGAGGAGGAGGTGAGTATGTGAACTAATAAACACACACACCCACACACACACACACACACACACACACACGCGCACACACACACACACACGCGCGCACACACACACACACACACACACACACTTTGCTATTGCCGCTAGAGGATAGGAACGTCAAGAGTTGATTAGGTGATTTACCATCGTGCAGTCATGAAGGTGTGGGTGGGGGAAGGGGGGGAAGGAGGAGAGGTGAAGGTGTGGGGGGGGATGGAGGGGGGAGCGTAGGTGTTGGGGGAGGAGTAGGAAAAGGGTTGATGGGAGTAGAGTGGAGTACTTCAACCCTTTCAGCCCCACCGCAACCCAACCACACCCCCCTGGAGAGAGAGAGAGAGAGAGAGAGAGAGAGAGAGAGAGAGAGAGAGAGAGAGAGAGAGAGAGAGAGAGAGAGAGAGAGAGATTATCATCATACACATACTAAACGCAAACACAAACACAAACATATACAAATAAAACACACACAAACAGAAAGAAAATATCATTCCTCAAAACAACAAAACAAAAGAGACTCAACCACTAAAGAAAATATACAAAAAAAAGAAAAAAAACCTGACTCTTTGCAGATTAGAAGAGGAAGAGGAAAGTAAAGAAAGAGGAAGAGAAGGAAGAAAGAGGAGGAAGTGAGACAGCTTAACATGAAGGGGGAAGGGGGATGAAGGGGGAACAGTGTTAAAAGAGGAAGGGAACATAACAGTGTTTCCTGACTTTTTCCCCTCACCAGACCATTGCCCTTCCCCTCCCCTTCCCCTTCCCCTCCCCTTCCCTTGCCCTTCACCTGCACCACCTTCGTCAGTAGTCATGAAGAGCCTCGTCAGGTTACCGGTAAGCACACATGTCACCTTACCTCTTCCTTCCCCACAGGTAACATATGTCATTAGTGGATAATTAAGGAGAAGGAGGAGGAAGAGGAGGAGGAGGAGGAAGAGGAGGAGGAAGAGGAGGAGCTGGGATAATAGCAACAATAATAATAACTACAAGAAGAATAGTGATAAAAAATAATGATAGTAATTACAATAATATAGAAATTCATGCAAGCTGCAACAACAATAGCAACAGCAACAGCAGGAGGAGGAGGAGGAGTATGTATAGCGGTACTGGGGGGGGGGTAATGAAAGGAGAGTGTCCGGTAAGGTCAAGGATCCTAACTTCTGTGACTTGCAGGAATACTTATGAAGGAGAACCGTAGGATGTGAAGGAGTGGAGTGTGTGTGGAGTGTGTGTGTGTGTGGTGTGTGTGTGTGTGTGTGTGTGTGTGTGTGTGTGTGTGTGTGTGTGTGTGTGTGTGTGAGAGAGAGAGAGAGAGAGAGAGAGAGAGAGAGAGAGAGAGAGAGAGAGAGAGAGAGAGAGAGAGAGAGAGAGAGAGAGAGAGAGAGAGAGAGAGAGAGAGAATAAAACAAATGAACAAGTACAACAAAACAATCACCACCCGTATTACCAAACAAACAAACAATCAAACAATTATCTCGTCCAATTACAAGGGAAACCAAAATAATAACCTAAAAAAAAAAGAAAAGAAATCAATACAACTTTAACTTCCCTCCTTATTACACTTCTTTCATACATACATTTTTTTCAGTTCATTCATTAATTAGCATCAGGTTCCTACAGGTACAGGTGCTTAAGTAACGTCACAGGTAAGGTACAGGTGTTGTCATTACTGTCTCGTCTCTACAGGTGTTGTCATTACTGTCTCGTCTCTACAGGTGTTCTATCTGAGTCTCGTGTTCTTCGCCGTCATGTTGGTCTTATTCGAGGACCGTCAGGAGACTTTGGACTGGAGAAGACCCAGTAGCAGCGTGTTCAGGTATGTGGTGCAGAGGAGGAGGAGGAGGAGGAGGAGGAGGAGGAGGAAGAGGAGGAGTGTTTATGGATAAAAGTGAATATATGGTAGTACACTAAGAAAACTTGATCATAATTTTTTCTTCTTTTTGCTTGTGATATTTTAGTATTAACAAGAGTACCCTTCCTTTCCCCTCTCTTCTGCTTGCTAGTGGATGATCTTGTGCAAATCCTTTACCTCTATACCTAAACCTGTACCTACGATCACAGGTGTATACTGAAATGATGTCTTAATGAACCTGTGTGATCCTTCCTTACAGACTGCCTAAGATACACAGCAGCATCACGTTCAATGAGACAGCTTCAGGAGGTTACACGCCAGGTGGCACTAGTGACGACCTCAACGCCACGGAACCAACACAGACACACAATGCAACCTTAGCGGCGACAACGGCGGTGACAGGACAACGGAGCGAGGCGGTGAAGGGCGATGGTGACCTCCCACTCAAGTCCATCCTCGTGTGGACTTTCGTAAGCAGAAAACGTGATTGTATTGTAACGGGAACTTAGATAAACATAAAGGCAGTAGATCAATAGACGTTAGAACATCACTCACGCCACCGTCATCGCCTTCTGCAGGGTTACGGGTTGAAAACGATGGGCTTCGGAGAGGGTCAAACGCCTTTCAAGACTGCTGGGCTGCGAGGTGGACGCGTGTCACCTCACTGGTAACCGAACGCTGCTGCCTCTCACCCAGTACGACGCCATTATCTTCCACTTCCGGTCCTTGAAGCATGATGAACTGCCGGCGACGAGGTGAGTCCAGAGTCCACCTGTCTGTGTGTGTCTGTCTATTCTGATCCAGTACTTCCTTTCCATTCTTCTGTTTCCTTCTCTGTATCCTTTCCCTTCTGGTTCATCCCCCACCCCCTGCCCCTCCCTCCCGCAGGTCCCCTCAGCAGCGGTGGGTGTTTTGGGAGGTGGAGTCCGCGTCCTACGTGTACCAAGACCCAGGTATCTATAACGGACTCTTCAACTGGACTATGACGTACAGGCTGGACTCTGACGTGCAGCAAAGGTGACAAAGCTATATTCGTACAATCTTAACTACCTGCTTACCGTACCCATTCACCTCTAAGATATATGAAAACAAATATATAAGGAATGAATAATTAAAAACGGTGGAGTGAAAGCATTTTTTATTTTTAAAGGTATGGAAGAGTGTATCCGGTTTCAAACTCCTCTACTCCAGTTCTTCTTCCATCACCAAGCGGCGAAGGAAGGAACTACGCCAGCGGGAAGACCAAGTTGGCCGCTTGGTTCGTTTCAAACTGTCACACTTTCTCCCGCAGAGAGAATATTGTGCAGTTCATGAAGAGGTCTATAAAGGTGTGTGTGTGGGGGGGGGGAGGATCATCATGGCGACAGGGTGATGTACACTTCCCACAACATCCTTCACATCACCCTCACTCAGTCCTCACATCATACACTAACACATTCCTGAACACCACATGTTGATCTGAACTTCCTAAAATGAGAGACTAAAAACTTGAGGAGGAGCAAGTGTCGCCCCTTAAATGACTCCTTGACGCGTGTCCCTCCAGGTGGATGTGTTCGGCAAGTGTGGTAAACTCCATTGCCCGAGGGAGAGGGAGAAGGAGTGTAACGACATGCTGAGTCAACACTACAAGTTCTATCTCTCTTTTGAAAACTCCCTCTGTAAGGACTACGTCACGGAAAAACTCTTCTCCATCCTCAGGTATGTGTTCAATAGTGGCAAGAGAAGGAGGAGGAGGAGGAGGAGGAGGAGGAGCTTAACATTAATCTATCCTTTTTGTTCCCGATCTTTTCATGCTCGCGCCTGTGTGATGACGGTGCGTGACGAGCAGATATGACGTGGTTCCAGTTGTGTTCGGGTTAGCCAACTACACCAGCATTGCGCCTCCACACTCCTTCATCAACGTCATTGACTTCCCTACCGTCAAGAGCCTCGTTAAATACCTCAAGTACCTCGACAGTAACGACACCGCGTACAGCGAATACTTTAAGTGAGTTACCGCTACAACAACACCATTCTCTATGAACTCTACTCGCTCTGGTGTTTCAGGAGTAATTAAAATAAAAGGGTGAGTTTTTTTTACATCAATGCCATGTTTCAGGTGGAAGGGTCACTACCACGTGGAGCGAGGGTGGAACAACACTGCACGAAGTTTCTGTGACCTGTGTAAGAAGCTTCACCAAGACCAAACGCCTAAAGTCTACAAGAACATGAGGGAGTGGTTCGTGAAACAAGGGAGCTGCAAGAAACTGGACCTCACATCTGGATAGGCGGCTTCTACTGTACCTACGCGTGGCAGATAACGTCTGTAGAAGCTATTTGTAACTCTGATGAGCCGAAACATTGTATATAACAGTAATTCACTAAATGATACTGACTGAGATATCTGTAAAACACATAGACACCGAAGATGAATACTGAAGCAAGAAAATGTAGAAAACGAACCTTGTCTCATTGTTGAAGGTTGTTTGTTGTTTGTACGTAAACATCCTCAGGCGTTGAAGGTACTCACTCACTTCACTTATACATCCATTCTGCTCAATCACTCTTAAGGAAAGGTATTGTGTCATCAATACCATAATACGAATACCATCCTCATACCATCACTTTGTCAAGATATTTCACACCTATCTTGTACTTTAATAGCGCCACTGCCAGACGTGTTGCCTCGTCACTCCACACCACACCTCGCACTTCACATCATATTATTGTTTCTATTTGTAGGTAAAAAATATTCCTAATGCTCACTCACATCCGCGTATTAGCCTCGTCGTAGAAAAATCCATAACTGCGTATAGGATCAAGTTGAAGTACTAACTAAACCGCATTATCGACGATCGAACAGTCACACGAGACAACCTAAAAGCAACTGAACGTCCTTTTCTTCCAGTTCCTCATTGCCACAAATCACAATAATCTAGTTCAAGGTTGCATCTTTACCTATACAAAAATAAATGAAAATAAACATGGTTGTAGGATTCAAACTCAACAAATAATATATGAAATTTATTACATTATCACATTTTGAGAACGGAAAAATAATGATCTTTGTGAAGTATGGAATTAGAATGGATCCTGATGCAGTATGGAATGGAACAAGGTCGAGAGTATTCATGTACAATGAGTTACATTTATATAATCAATCATCATATATAAGTATTTGTTTACATAATCACCATAATACCAAGCAGCATTAGGAAAGTGATCGTTGCCTACCTTAACACGACACTGAGAAACTGTCCATTATGAGTCTCCATTACAGATTAGTAGTTTTGTCTTCCTATATAATATTCTTTTGGTTGTTATATGCGAATGATGTCCTCAGGTGCTCAGCCGCAATTATTGTTTAATGTCAGTTAGGAGGTTGAACGTGGGGTTGAATTTGGAAATGCCCTTAACTATTATGGCGTTAGATTGTTGTACGTGTCAGTTAGGAGATTGCACGTGCTAGTTAGAAGACTGTAAGTGGCAGTCTTCGAGGGTAGCAGGACATTTCAAACACTATGGATTTGCAATGGAAGCGAGTGTCAGAATCGTTCGAAACACATCAGAGTATGCAGGAAAAGTATGTTGTCTAGATGCAAGTTTGTTATGGTGATTTTGTAAATAATATACGTATCTACAGGTGCTCTACAGTGATAGGAGTGACCGATATGTGTGATTCTTGGTATAAAATGCATCGGCTTATCAGAATTCTAAGATGGTTGCCAGAGCGAGCGCTGTTCGGAGATTGTCTATACAAATATATAAGAGATCAGTGAGTAAGATTATGAGTAAACTTTCCTAATAGATTAAACGAGCTAAAAAATAAATAAAAAAATAAAACTGCAGATGTTTGAGAAAAACAAAAGCTACGCACATTATATATAAATCATACAGAACTATTTTCGTCAACGATCAGACTGGCATCAACTATCCACTTTTAGACGCGAAAGTTTCAAACAAAGTCAAGTTTTATAACCTACGTCTAATATTTCAACAATAAACATTTAAGAATAATTCAATAACATCAACATCAACATCAACAACAACGTCTAATATAACATCACGACAACATTATTAAGAGTTGTCATAATTATAATACACGATCATTTCTCATTTTAAAAAGCAGCAACACCATAAATTTTTCTCGTTATTAATATTTTCTCCATTTTACTCACTCGAGATTAACAACAAACACGTAATATTACTTGTGCGTTATTGCATAATTCGGTTAGAGTTGTTATTCTAGTGCAAACAACTACTGCATTTTGATTAGTTTTCTTCCCTAGTCACCAGTTGTCTGAAGCTACAGTGTTCCCAGTCAACATACTACTGAAGGGGTGAAGGAGGGATGGACGGGTTGAGGAAAGGGTAACGTAACTAAAATAAATCAAAGAAAATAGAGGAAAGGAGATACGGAAAGAAAAGGGAGATGAGCAGGAAGGATGAGTGTGAGGATGTGAAGGTGATGGAGGAGGAGGAGGAGGAGGAGGAGGAGGAGGAGGAGGAGGAGGAGGAGGAGGAGGATGCAGGAGTGTTGTGAGGTTCTAAAGAGGTGGTGGTAGGGTTTGGGGGCTGAAGGGAGTTACTGTGGGATGTCCTGAGGTGGGAGAGGTGGAAGGCCGGTCGTTTTGGGAGCGTGGTGGTGATAACTGTGGTCCTCTTTGACGATGATCTTCGGCGCAGGTAAGGGAATCTGTGGAGGAAAGGCAGGTAACTTATCTCTCTCTCTCCTCTCTCTCTCTCTCTCTCTCTCTCTCTCTCTCTCTCTCTCTCTGTCACTCTTTTCCTCACCATCTCCACGGCGCCAGACACGAGGAAGAGGTCAGGGGCAGCGTGTGTGCGTGGTTCGTTCAGATCAGGGGCGTAGCGGTGGGCAGAGAAGGCGTCCAGGGTGTTATTACCCAACACGCCCGAAGCTGACTGCTCCAGCGCCCGAACTTGAGACGTGCGGACGTGGAAGGGGAAGTTGATGTTGGCGGAGCTGGGGCGGGTCAGTACCTGCAGGAGGAGGGGAGGGATGACCATGTTAGATATAGACTGAAACAACATAAGAAGACCTCCAATGCTCTTCTAGGTTTCTTCACTCTACACCACCTTTCTGCATCCTACCCATACATTACCAATACACACACACAGGGGTTCATTTTCCATTAACAGTCACACCCACCAGGAAGAAGAGGTGCCCCAAGAGGGTGATGGCCAGGTCCACGCCGTTCACCACCTTCTCGCGAACCCACTTGTCAATCACGTGGTTGCTAATGAGGATCACCACGGGCCCCGCCAGGAACCTGCAGGAGGGGCAAGGGCAGGCACAGGATAGGAGAGGGTATGAGAGGAGGGAAGGGAGGAGAGGCAAGGTTCAGACAAGAGAAGAGTGGACAAGGGAAGAGAGACATGGGTAGTAATAAGCATGTACTGAAGGGAAAGACAGAAGGGGAGGTTGGAGATATTGCAGAGTGCAGGGAGGGGCATAGGAAGGGGAAGGTGGGGAGAATATCTGTTAGGAGGAACATGTGGACTCACCAGAGAGAGTAGAAAGCGAAGAAGGGCCCATAGAAGCCACTCTTCTCCGGGTAGTGTTTGACGGTGAAGAAACACGCATAGAGGAACATGAGCCACGCCAGCAGCCGCAGCCCCACCAGCCCGTAGCCTGGAGGTGACTCGTACAGGTACAGCACCTCACCAGGGTCGAACATCTGAAGGCGAGGTGGTGATGGGGTTAAGGGATGTTAAAGGTGACGTGGTGATGTCTTAACCTCAACGCATGTAATCAGTCTACCACCCACCTGCTGTTCGTAGATAAAGAGGCCGAGGCAGGTGACGATGTACATGCACATGAAGGCAGTGAGGCGCACGGCAGAGTTCTGACGCAGCCTTCCCCGGGTGATGTTGAAGCCCTTGGCGGCCAGCAGCAGCAGCAGCACCATCAACACCGTGCTTGCTATGTGCAGTCCTCGCCCTGGGTGTGTGTCATGGTATTAGGTTAAGGGGCATACATACACACATAAATACACACCAGTTGTCACATTAACCTTCCCCTCACCTAAGAGTTTGCTGAAGGGGAAGCCGACGCCATTGACACCGTAACTGGCGTAGTGGATGATAAGGAAGACGAGGGCGAACACCTGCGTCACCACAGTAGACAGGTAGAGGCGGTAGGTGGTGTGGAGCAACTCTCGCTTCTTGAGTTGCGCTGTGTGTGGAGGGTGAAACTAAATGTGTGGAAGGGATTGCAGATCAAGGAACAAAACTAAATCCTGACACTCCATCTATTTAATCTTACTACTATCCTTTCTTTACCTTTCCTAATATGTACACCCAAAAATCTTACAGTCTAATACGAGACAGAAAAATTCCTATCTTCTCCCAATTTCACTCAACCCTTTTTGCTACCATCTCCTCCTTACCCAAACACCCTCTTCTCACCACACCTCGCTCTACCACCAGCAGGAGTATTAAGTAAAGGTTGTGAAGGCATAGACCTACCTGAGGCAAGACAGGAGAGAAACATCACACCAAGTTGCAGTCCCAGCGCACTCATGTTGGTTCTCAGTATGTCTGTAGAAGGACGTGTGCTCAAACGAAGAGGAAAATGTTTAAATACGTGTCTATATCTTCTTTTTTAGTGCAATGTCCGTGCTGACTTTAATGGTATGGAAAGGTGATGTGTAGGTTTGATTTATGAGTGAGTGTGAGTGAGGGGTTGTGAGTGGTGTAAGTTGTTATAATACTTACAAAACTCATCCGCGGAGAAGTGTTTGTACCAGTAAGAGTCTCCGTTGGTCATGGTTAGTCTGTACCTCATCTCCATCCCCTGCCCAGGATAAGGTGGTGGTAGGAAGGGGGTGTCAAGGGGGGGAGAAAGACGGGAATTAACCTCCAAATAAGTCTTCTTTACTTCTTCGTAATACTCGTTTTTATTTACAGTATACTATTCATATTCCAATGTTATTTTGTTAGTCTCTCTCTCTCTCTCTCTCTCTCTCTGTCACCTCACCTTGGTACTCTCACAGTTGCTGACGGCGACGAACCACCATCTCTCCCGCAGACTTTTGAAGCTACGGAGTCCCTTGCAGTGGTAGTAGGCAGTGTCGCCCGGCTGCCTCACCATCTCACACTCATGGTTGTTGGTACGCAGCGTCAGGTTGATCCTCTGATTGTTACCGTGGATCAGCACGTCCTCCTTCTCATCGCAGGTCTGCAAATGTGGAAGAGGGTTGAAGGAGGTGAAAGAGGGAGTGGTGAAGGAACAAGGTAGTGGATGATGCCAGGTAAGAAAACAAACCACTGGGTGGGTATTCTGGTGAGGATATTCTCTCTCTCTCTCTCTCTCTCTCTCTCTCTCTCTCTCTCTCTCTCTCTCTCTCTCTCTCTCTCTCTCTCTCACCTTGCCCGTCCTGTATACAGCGGGCCACTGTGTCGGGGAGTCGAAGTAGAGCAGGAACCGCTGCGAGCCATACTTAATGTCGTAGTCCACTTCAAACTCAAACGTTCCTTCTTTGGAGAGGAAACAGAACCGCTCCATGAACAGCCAACGCTGTCCCGCAAGAGGAAAAAATACATTAGAGTTACAGTGGCGGGGAAAAGAGGGGGGCTGTGTTGAGGGTGGTGGTGGCCAACGCTGCACCTACCTCATTGGTCCTCAAGTAACCCTCGGCGTACTTGGCCTCCGCTGTGGTGGCCATCAGGGTTAGAGTGAGCCATACCCACACCACCAGGCCATGAGGCTTCAGGATGCTCCCTGGCTCATCTTTCAAAACAGTACACCCGCGAAGGAAGGTGTTCATTAGTGTTTGAAAGACCCTCAAACAGCAGCTGCGGGAACTTGTGGCGGATGGAGTTGAGGTGGGGAGGTGTGGGTGGAGAGGCAGGTGCCGCTTCTGAGGGCGGGTCGGTGGAAGGTCCATGACTCTCCCCTCAACACCCGAGCCTCGCTACAGAAGGCAATTGATTCCCGAAGCCTAGGACTCGTTAGGTGACATTTGCAGCGGCGGGAGTCTTGTGATGTAGGGGCCGCCGCTCCCCAGCCACAGCTAGAGGATGTTACATTGGTGTCTCACCGCCGCCCCGTCACGACTGTTGGCCGTCCATGTCCTTAGCAGGTTGTTGCCTCCCGCCGATTGATGTAGCTCTGTTTATGCAGCAGTCTATCTCACAGGACCCTCAACACACCACGCCCGTGCCTGGGACAACGTGAGGTGAAGCACAGGGGAAGGACAGTCAACCTGGGGAAGGAAAACTGTTCACTCAGGTTTGTACACCAACACACGGAACGCAAGTGTTGCTTCCTCGACACTGTCAACAAAACTGGATCACCGCGCCGCCACCCGCCACTAGTGCACCTGTCACCCCAACACACTCCGTGCTAATAAATTAACCAACAGGTGGCCTTTACCAGCACACCTTCTCCTCTGTGACCCGCGGCACAGTCATGCACATAATGACGTGACACCTGCGGCTGTGTATTGTGTGACAGGCCTTTGATTTGACACCTTCTGTTTCACCCTCACGGCAAGCTTAGAGTCAAGGCTCAACTTCAATCAGTCTTGGTAAACCAGTGAACTCAGGAACTATAGATTGACTTGCAATTTAACAAAAGTATATATTTAATTCACTTTGAGTTGTGTAGTTGTGCTGACACTAACCAATAGTAATTTGTTATTGATTCGTACAATAATGGAAGGCATAATAAACGTAGACGAACCTTTTCACTGAATAACACTACATAACTGACATTCATAATCCTTAAAGCAAGTATTGACAACTTTGCAGTCAGTGTATAAATACTATGAGTGCAATTACATCAGGATTCCCACTGAGTCTGAATTTCACTTGCTTTCTCAAGGTCAATGCAATACGTACAACCTGGCGTGCTAAGCCTTACTCTGCCAGCCACACCTGCACGTGGTAAAGTACATCCTGTCCGTACTCACAGGTCGCTGGACGGCACGGCACACGGCACACGCCCACCACCACCACCACCATGGAGTGTTGACAACAGCGTGAGTGTGTGAGTGCGTGACCCGCGCCAGGAATGTTAGGATGAGCCGCTCGTCCCGCGTCCCGATCCATGCATTCTGACCTCATACAATGGCTGGCTATCTTATTCCGTGTGCATCGATGAGTATGAATGTTTATGTATTCTTTTACCTGGCTACCCACACACACACACTTTAGATATTAGAAAGATGAAGCAAGCGATGGAGTAGCTACACTAATATAATTTTGAGGATTGATTAAATGAAACCCTCAAGTTAATAAAATTGGCCTACTGATGTTTCCCTAGTTATAATTAGTTCCTTTGGTGAAATAACTAAATACATAAATAAATAAGGGCTAGGTTACAGGAATTACCATGTGTAAACCCCCGGGTCTTTTGTAGCTTCCTTATATTCTTGTTCCAAGACGTATAATGAGACAACGATTGAGACGAGGCGTTGTCATGGTAACACTGCATGACAACTGGGCGGGAAACATGAATTTGTTTAATATTATGTAGCATAGCATGTTAAATGGCTGCCATGTTTCAAAACTGTGAATATATATAAAGTTCCCTTCTTTGTGCCATGTTGTAATGCAGTTGTGACTCATGAATATTCTATTACCACGCACATGCAAAGGACCCACACACCTCTCTCCTCCCTCATGATATATAATTAGACACCACCCACAGGAAACACACACACAGAGAGAGAGAGAGAGAGAGAGAGAGAGAGAGAGAGAGAGAGAGAGAGAGAGAGAGAGAGAGAGAGAGAGAGAGAGAGAGAGAGCATCACTCATCACCATCAGGATAATATCAATCACAAGCGTCATCATTGCCATTTTTATTTGTCATCAACTGGAGTAAGTCTTCCACTATAAGTACCTTTCAGGAATGAGAGAATCGAGCTTTTAAGTACAGTATAAATGAGAAGGCAGAATGATTACATAACTCCACCTTGATACAGTCTGCACACACACGTAGAACAGGTCAGGTCAGGTGAGAGGAAAGGTCACCTCACTCTTAATATTTTATCCCTGCTCAAAATACCTTCACACATGCATCATTGTAACCTATTTTGATCTCCATAACCTTTGAATATACGCACTGTATATACACAACACATAACTGAAGGAAGCTGATCCAGGAATACAATGTGGACTCCATGAAGCCTGTGTTGTATAATTACTTGCAAGGAGAAAAAACATTAAAATGAAAATATAAAGTAAAGAAATATAGGTAAATAAATTGGTAATGATATCTTAAAGAGTTAGCCAATGGTAGTGATGTGATAGGTGGTATGGCATTACATTTTTCTTAAGGTCCTTATCCACTCTACCTTTGACAGTGTTTTCATACTAACATTTCTTATGGATATCAAATGGACACTCATGCAACACTAGATGACTGAAACCAGGTATTAATCGAACCTAAAATTTTTAAGAACCTTTTACACTCCAAGTATATCTTAACAAGGCTATCAATGATGTGAATGAACATTTTAAACAAAGAATAGTAAATCATTAACAAATACACACAGGAATAATTATAATACTGAAAGAATAACACAAGTATCTAGCACACAAATAAGTACATACATATGCATAGAATAAAAAATAGATCCACAATTCTGGCATTAACTGTAAACCCTCAATATTTTTTTCCTAGTGACATGCTCTTCCAAGACACTACAGACGTTCTTTACAAGCTTTTCAGATGTTAAGAAATCTGGGTGAAAATACTACAAATAAACCACATTCTAATTACATATTGCAAATCTTCTATCAATTCAAATATCTTCAGTAACTACTTTATATCATGTCTGTGAGAAAATAAAAAATCTTGGATACATAATGAAATATGTTTAAGTTTGTGTTCCTCAGAATCTGGGAGGCACATCAGAATGTTTCCATACCTGTGTTCCTGTGTTGTCCTAGCGTCAGCACCTTCTACCACCACAAGGCAGGACGGGCAGCACCTTACAGGCCACAACACAGGCTCTACCATCTTACTTACAGGGCCACAAGCAGGCACATGAATAAGCAACAGTTGTGTGCTTTGGACGGTAAGCTTGTACACATAGCATACACATGTACACACAATTACTGAAAGGACACATACATGCTTTGCTTTTGTGCAGTGCTATCACCTGATGTACATTCATAAGTGTAGCAGTATAAGGCATGTACGTGATTCTGTCCATGAGGTAATTTAGCATCACTTCGATCACTGCATGTTAGGTGATGACACTTATTTGTAGTCAGAGATTAACACAAAATTAATCCAGAGTCAATATGAGTGACGAATAAACAAATTTTCAACTCTGTGCGTGATTCATGATTTTCCTTTTGACGTGAAAAAAATTGATCTTGAACACTATTATATATATGAAAAATTAAGTACTATTTGGAAAACAACTTTCCCTCAAGTTCCTTACTAACAAACAAAAGAGTCAAGTGAGAATGTTTACATGATGTCATACAAAACAACATTTAGACATTGTAGTAAAAGGCATAACATCAAAAGAAAATAATAATGAACATTTCTAAAACCTTAGCACATGATACTTGATGGTATATGGTTGTGCAAAACCAACACTGCACCATTACATACACAATGCCTTTGAAAGATACAGTATCAACCCTCACACTGCCTCAGAGCCAATGGGGAAAATCACCAAGTTACTGAGTTGGTCACAAGTCTTTGGTAATATGATGGAAGCCACTGCGTGTGTGTGTGTGTGTGCATGTGTGTGCCTCAGGGTGTGTATTTACCTAGCTGTGACATACATGGAAAGAGCTACTGTGCGCATACTCTCCCATCTCCATATCTACTATTATCCAGGTTGGCTTTAAATTTTGTTATATTTTTTGCGTGGGCCACTTCTGCTTCTGTGTGGAAAGGTATATGTCTCCCAAACAAGCACAGCCACTTCAGTGTGAGTAACAGGTGGTAAGCTGGCACACACACACACACACGCACACGCAAGCACACACACATACACACGTCATTGTACAAGCCAGGATGGGTAGGAGAATGAAGGGCAGTGTTAGGGCAGCAGAATCTTGATGGCAGTCAGTGAGGGGCAAGCAAGACACTTAACCTTCTACCATACCGATGAGTAGTTTCTTGATATCTCCGGAAGTGTCATTCTGGGTGGCGAAACAGATCGCAGGGAGTTAAAAATCATTCGTGCCGGGAAAACACGAAGTGGGTGAAGGGCATTCATGAGGCAAGACAAAATTGATCAAGGAAGCTAAGCACCAATTAGTGCCAGCAGCAATTTCTTGTAGTCCCCTGAGGTATCACCCTGGAAATGGGGAAGAACATGGAGTGAGTGCTATCAGAACTTAAGGAACTGTATTCTATTCAGGAATCATATGCATATTTGTGGCCTCACTGATTCAGGTGGTGGTATGATGGCATGATGTTACATGCCACTATTACATTCAACACAATTGATCACCACAGGACGTACTTAATGTGTTACTAGTTTACCAAAGTTTAACCAAACAAACATTACATCCACTGAAACATGCAAACACTCAAGGCTGGTGTGTAACTGGCGCTCCTTTGTAACAAATTACATTATAAGAAAGAAAGAAAGAAAGAAGGAAAAAAAGAAAGAAAGAAAACCATTGTGCAACATATCTTGTATAACTCGTAGTCATACAACATTCAGGTAGTAAAGTCAGATGTATTTCCTTCCAAGTGTAAAGAATACACTACACATCCAACACCAGACTTCCTTCTGTTGTCCTGTCAATGAACACATGATCACCAGGTGGTGCCATCCTCAGCCCCACCAGGAGACAAAGACATGCACGGCCACTCAATGAGACAACACTCGCCTCACAACACCTGCTGCTCTGCAATGGCTGAAAGCTCATGAAAAGTGTGCAACTTTAAGAACATCTGCAGTGGTCTCAGGTTACTTTGTGGCTCTGCCAGAATCCTTCATTACAATCCCCAAGGTCATGCTTCAAGGGAAAGTAATTGCATTACAGGTTCTTCAATACAGTATTCTAAATAAATACAAACCTGTTTAATGATCTACACTACCATTTAGCATCGTTAAAGTTTTTTTTTCACATATAGCCATGAATGCAAGCCACAGAGAAGCAGCTGACAATTTAATGGACAACCACAAAGGTGACTGCACAGCAGCAAGTCCACCACCTGATATGATTCATGTCATGACTAAACTATTACAATGGCTTAATGATTTGCAGCATCATTAAGCATCATCAAGCCAGTGATCACCACACAAAGGATTTTTCTCAAGTCAAGGTTGCACCCAACCACACCCAACATAAGCAGATTGCAAATCAGTTTGTGGTAACAAATGAAGCATGGGAGGTTTCCTCTGACATATCTGTGAATATTTTCCCGCCCACAGAAAGCATTAGTTGTTGGCAATCTGCCTGTGAGTGAAGAGTGTAGTCAGTAATCATCGTATTTTCATTTTCCCAGAAATTACTGAGCTCTGTGAACGGCTGTATTGCATTAAATTTTGCCAGAAGTTTGGTAATACACAAATGGGAACCATTTAGAAATATTCAGCAGGTTTTCAAAAATGATGCCGAGGACATCACACAAATGAAGGAGTGGTGCTACAACAGTGTTCCCAACGGATCATAAATGGTGACAAAAAGGGATGGAGTGAGGGGGTCTGGGAAGCCCCTCTGTATTCACACTTATAAAAAGACAAGGTACAGAGGGCGAGGGGAGAGTAGTGTCTCTCTGAACCTTAATTGCCTTGTCTTGGCTACCTCCCCTTAAGGAGGATATGAACCAGGTATGTATATAGATAGATAGGCAGTCAGGTTCCTTACTCTTCTGACATGGCTTCTTGTGATTATTGACTGTTTGCCAAACTGAAATTGCCGCTGATAGGGACAGATTTGAGTCACGTAAGGAATGTTAGAAATGTTTCCAACAATGGTGGGACCGCTGGGTGAAGTGTCTATAGTCCCAAGGAGACTACTTTGAAGAGGCTCAGGGTTTGAGGCCAACAAATTCGTAGTTTGTTTTTCCCTGCCAAAGGTCGATACTTTTTTAACAGATCTCGTAGATGGCTGAAAGAAGCAAATGGATGCAGCACATGTCACCAAAACTTGAAATGCAACTACAACCCACAACAACTACCTCTGCCAACAACTTGCTCAGACAGACAGACACAGACAACTGAAAAAGTAACCCAAACAGGCGAGACAGTGACAGTTATGAGCCATCACCTGCCACATGGAATGCTTACCTTGATGGCGTGCTCCAGGGACTTTTTGTACATCCTATGGTACTCTTCCTTGATGTTGCCCATGTCAATCTCACACCGGGACACCACCAGGCGGATGAGAGCACGGTCCTTGGTGCCCATCCCGGCCATAGAGTCATGCAGCTCCTTGGCAAAGAAGCCGGCACGGTTCTGGATGGAGTCATCTTGGAAAATGAAATAAATGATTGAGTTAGAGATGAAGTAAAGTGGAATGAAAGGGATTGAAGTGATGTTGGAAGCTATAATCTCTGTTTTTACTAAGTTTTCAATGTTTGTCTGGAACATATTCAATTCAATCATCTAGATTCACTGGTCTATATATATATAACTGATGTTAATTTTAACATTTTTGTATAATCGTTCAGTGCAACACACTTGACCAGCCTTTGTTAAGATTAGCTTGGATACAAGAGGAAAATTCACTCACAGATGGCCATCATGCCCAACTTGAGGTCACCCGAGAGTTCAGAGTTCAGGGCATCACCAAAGCTCTTGCCCTTGATCTTCTTGTACTCATCAAAGACAAGGCGCAGCATCGGGTAGGAGTAGGAAGCCAAGATGCGGTTGAATTCAGATTCATCCGTGCCGACCTTCCCTACACCTGTAATAAGATAAAACCATCTATATGTTCCAATCGTAAATATGATCTTTATAAAAAAAAAAAAAAAAAAAAAAAAAAAAAAAAATAGTTGCATTGTTGCTGTTGTTCATATGTAGTTAAAGGGTGTTGATGATTTAGAAACTCAGCTGCTTACATCCCATGACAATCTATTTTGGAATCAGACTCCACAAAGGATGAAGACATGCTGGAGGATCTTGGCAGAATGACTTTCTTTGCTCCCATCAAGTATTATGGAGTTTTTAAGTGTATCTTGATGTTACCTGCTGTTACTTGACCCTTGAACCACACGTTTGAGTTCAAGTTTGAGCCAGACAATGGGACTCACCAGCCTTGTAGAGTTGCTGTGCCAGGTTGGTGGCCAGGGCAGGGTCACAGTTGGCCTCGTCCCTGCTGCACGCACACATGGAGATGAGGAGGCGACCAAAGTCCCCGGAAGTGTCTCCCCTGAGGTCCTCCTCCAGCCTCTTGCGGTAGTGTTGTTGGTAAGCATTCTTGATGGCCCTGCAAACACACCAGGCTTTACTTAACACTACTACACTATACAGTTAAAGTCATAAATACTATATATATTACACAAATGACAATTCACATGTCTTATCTACTACTAACCATCAGCAGTAAAGACTATGGTGTTAGTAAGAAAACATGCTCTACCTAAATTGTCACTTAAATACCTTGCCTGCAACTCTCTATGAAGATAATAATAAAAAATTTTAAAAAATACATGAATTCAACATATCATTATGGTCCACCTTGCAAAACACTGACATGCAACACACGATGACAGTCTTATACAACTTGAATTAAAAACTTTCAATACATAAAGTTTCACTACAGTGTCTCTCCGTGTCAGCCTGTGTCAGCCTGTGTCAGTGTGTGTCAGCCCATGTCAGCCTGTGTCAGCCCATGTCAGTCTGTGTCAGCCATCACCACAACTCACATGAGGGATGCGTTGTTCCGGGTACACAGTATCTCCACCACCGTGCGTTCGTTGGTGCCGATCCCCTGCATGGCATTGTGCAGCTCATGGGCCAAGTAGAGGTTCAGGGGCGTCATGAGGCCTATGATGCCATCCTCAAACTTGCCACTCAGCTCACCCTTCAGATCCTTCACCAGATCCTGCACAAGTAAAGCCAGTAAGTCAAGGCATCATAAAGGCAGTGTGACACCAGCATTCACAGGATAAACTTTAACTACCAGTCATGCATTATTCACTGTCATGAAAATATAATACAAAAGAAGGGAGACTTATTTTTGTCTCTTATATTTTTTGTTTCTTCTTAATGCATGTGAATTCAACTGTAATACTCATGGAAGATGTAATAAGGAGTGAAGTAATAAATAGATAAGAGTAATATTACAATGAAGTGCATGCCAGTGGGCCTTCAGAGCTTGGCTGAGGGCAATACAACCCTTAATGCTGCTGAACAAGCTTAGAAATCACCATTGCTTACGACTTGCACCAGAGATTCATTAAGAACTTACACCTGCAGCACCTAGAGGCTTAAAACTAGTAACAGCAAAGCAATCAATGTTTCAATATCATAAGTACATTAACAAAAAGCTCTTAATGTGCCTTTAAAAATTAGGTGATTCTTATACATATGTTATAACAAGAAACTGCAAGGCAATGTAGATCATGTTTTGCCAAGCTTCATAACTAAGGTAACAATAACAGTTTTAAAGAGAGAAAATATCAAGTTCTTCCAAATACGAATACCGGAGATAAGACACTAAATGATAAAGAAGAAATACTTTAAAAAATCGTACTAATAATAACCTTCAATGTAACACAATAACATAAATCATAGTGTTAAGACCAATCACTATGTTTCTCTTGATTTGAACAGTAACATAACAATATTAAAACATTTATAGTGTGCCCTGTATACACTACCAGTAAGATATACATACAGTGCTTTACGACCCCACAGTGGTGACATTCTTCGTGTCTAAGGTAATAGTAATAGTAATAGTGTGTGTGTGTGTGATGGTAAACGCAGTGATGAAACGCTACAATAGGGAAAGATGAAGACTTCTACCGAGGATATCACCTTGAAGGAAGTCCAAGGAAGATATAAAACTAAACTACTGTATATGTATATGTATATGTATAGATCAGGTCAAGCTGAGAATACTGATCATGCATGAATTATAGTTAACGACTTAAACTTGCAGAATCAGTCATGTGTGTGTATGTCTGAGGCAGATTGAAGCTTGATGTGTTGGCTCCTCATGCAGAGACTGTGTGTGTGGAGGCAGTGCAGAGGTGTGGTGACTTACCCCTGAGAGCACCTTCCCTTCCTGTGTTCCATCCTGGTCCTGCACCAGGTGAGGGCGTGCTCAAACACAAGGGACAAGGCATGGGTCAACACCTCACTCACTCTTTACCTTACACAACACACACACACACACACACGCACACACACATTGACAGGACTCCCTAATGAACAGTTACAGAACATTGTTGCTGACACACTAGAGGGAAATCTATACATATAATTTTGCAATATTTCAATTCCATGTAGTCCAGATAGGCTGGAATTGGCTTCCACAACTGTAGATCCACAAAATACTGTTGTGTTTTGAATTTTTTTTGTAGTATACAAGAACATACCAATGATTTCCAAGCCTGACAGTATGACAACTATTCAGAAACTTAACATTTGTACAAAAGACAATATTAAAGTAAGTTTAGTTCACCTAAGCTCAATTCACAGGTACATAATGCTTCACAATGTTCAAAAATAAAAGTCGTTCATATTGTTTTCACCCAAATCACTGTCCATCCTCACGTTGCAATCCCAGACCACTGTTCCCGGCCAAGTGTCACACTGCACACTCATAGCTACAGTACTGAAGGCATTGTACTCTTCATAACCTCAACTAGAACCACTGCTACAACACATTTTCCTTTGATAACTCACCACCACCTCAACACAACACAACCAGAACAACCCATAGCAACACTTCTACCCACACATCCTCAGCCTCATCCCACATCCCACATCAACTAACCCTTCCATAGGCCTGCTGGTACTTGAGTAGGATCTGCTGCCGCTGGTCCGAGGTCCTGTGTGCCAGTACCCCAATGATGGCCGCCTCGTCAGTGCCCAGGCCCTTCATAGCCTTGCGTAGCACCGAGGCATCACTGCTTGGGTCACAGTGTGCAAGGGGACTCACGGTGGGGGTCTCCTGTAGGGGGGAAGGAAAATGAGGGTATTAGATATTATTAGGTTATAGATTTTATTGGTTTCTCTCTCTCACTTTCTCTTTTTTTTTCTCTCTCTCTCTCTCTCTCTCTCTCTCTCTCTCTCTCTCTCTCTCTCTCTCTCTCTCTCTAACCCTCATCCATAAATAATAATTGTTTTGCGATATAAAAAAAGTACAGTACGTAGTAAACTTATCTCAAATGTAAGCATGTTTTTTACTACTACTACTACTCTACTACTACTACTACTACTACTACTACTATTACTACTACTACTACTATTACTACTACTACTACTTTTGCTGCTACTGTACTACTATTTCTACAGCTAATGATGCCAAGTGAGGCAGACTTGTAGTGGCATCAGGTGGCAGGAAATTGTAATCAAATTGCTTGACATCCTTTCTTTCCCAACTCAATGACATGAAACAGGCGGTGTCAAACAAACTTATACCATTGAAAAATAAATTAATAAAGGATAACAAATCAAATCAAATTAAAAAGAAAAATAATGAATAAGTGAATAAATACACCCATGAATTATGACTTTGATGCAAGAATATTTTTTGAAAAGCAGTATATATAACCTTTCTTTTATGCAGAATCTCACTTTTTTATTTATTTAATGATGCAATATTACCTACATGAATATTGTGAGGTATACATAACTATAAGATAAAAAAGAATACATGACCTTCAACAAATAATAATATCGATTTTAAACTGAGGTGACAAGTGAAAGTTCAGAGGCCAATATTTACGTTAATTAACTAAGGTCAGTAGCTGCCCTTTGTAAAAATTAACAGAATAATAAAATAGTGCTGGATAGAATACATCGATACGTGATATTTTGACATTTAACAGGATGTGTGTGTGTGTGTGTGTGTGTGTGTGTGTGTCATGGTCATGGACACCACACACTTGCACACAGTCACCCTTACACACACACACACCCTGTACAGTTGAAATCCCACACACTGGCAACCCATTCAGCCTTCATATATAGTTTCACCTCTTCAGTAAGGTAATAACACCACTAATACACTCTAACACACATTCAGGTATACGAGCGAAGGTTGAGCTAGGAATATAATGATCGTTTTACAATACAACATGACTAGCATACATTTTTTCTCTTCTAAAACGAAAAAAATAAAGAAAAATTATGTAACATCACTTCTCCTCCTCTTTGTCTTGCATCTGCACTGTCAAAGTCTAACACATACGTATAAATAAACACGGCCAACACTTCTATAAACTGTCTATATCATTTTCCACTACCAGAAACATTTGCTGGTAGTCGGTCGCCTGCGTCACATTCACACCAATATTAACCTCGCCAAATCTTCTCCATAACTCCTATAACCATATATCTATACTATCTATAAATGACACTTGGATCAGACTATTTATATACACTATTTCCAACCCTAAACTAGCATTCCTAACATAATAATAGTAAAAAAAAACAACATTCCGCTATTCTACACAGGTCTCCCCTTAGCACCGACATCTGCTAGAGAGGCTTTCGCTATACTAAAAGCTCTTACATGCTGCAATAGTGTATGTCATGCTTTTAAATCACATTACCACACATCCATATAACCCCCAGTCTCTCTTGAACTTAATTACATCACTGGCAATTCAACACAACCACTCGTACAGGGTTTGAAATGAACTTACGGTGTAGCTACTCTCAGACGCCATCTCACTACCTCTGCAAATGTCAAACTAACTTGCCGCTTCTCGCTCTCTTCTCTCGAGTCTTGACACACCCCCCTTCACTGACTCACATGTAGGTTGCCAGCCGCTGGTTTTCCCTTCCTTTGCTCCCTTCCCTTCCTCCCTTCCCATCACACACACACACACACACACACATCTCCATTACTGTGATGTGGGCACCCTCATACTTCCTCCTACATCGTGGAAGTTCATTTTTTCTGACTAATTTTGTGTGATAGCCAAGTGATAAAATTAACTTAGTGTAAATTTAGGTGTAAGTGTGTTTGTATTCTTCTGTCTTCATTGTTGTTCAGGAATGTTTTGTTGAGATGCTAGTGTTATGTAAGTGGGGACTAGCAACACGGCGTCTCTGTCTCTCTCTCTCTCTCTCTCTCTCTCTCTCTCTCTCTCTCTCTCTCCCCCTTATTTCCTGTGATTGAGATTGTTTTTGTTTCCTAATCCTACCTGAACTAACACCACCACTACTAATACTACTTCTATATAAAAAAAAATATAATAAAAACTGCACATAACACATTAAACTGACAAAATCAACGTTTCTTCGAGTACAAAGTATAATAAACAGTTAAACAGGATGAAGAAAATCGTACTTATGAGACTATAGACGTTATATGAAAGAAAATTACCAAATGGGGTTAGTAATTTGACTCAGAAGGGTGGGGTGGGGTCGCCTCTCTCTCTCTCTCTCTCTCTCTCTCTCTCTCTCTCTCTCTCTCTCTCTCTCTCTCTCTCTCTCTCTAAGGGCGGGGCTCCTCCATAACTGACACGACAGTACATCCAATTATCCGTTATTGTTGCTTATCAACGTACATCTATACACACACACACACACACACACACACACACACAGAGTTGTACTATTGCCAACTTTGTTTTTTTTCATCGTTTTCACTCATCTATTTTCGTTGCCAATGTATGAATCGTTACGCCCCAAAAATGTATACTAATATATTAGTGCCTTTCCTTCCCTTAAGTAAACTTTTGAAACGAGAAATAGGTCAGTGATTTCCAATTTTAAATCTTCTTTGGCCTCTTGACAAAATGATGATATTCTGTGGAGCGTATATCATAGCTAGTTATTATTATTATTGATATTGTTATTATTATTATTTGTTATTATTATTAGTAGTAGAAGTAGTTGTAATTGTGAGATAACGGTAACAAACACACATACGTTGTTAATTATTTGTTTAGGTGCAGTAACTATGAATATGCATACGGAAGAGGAGGAGGAGGAGGATCAAGAAAGTGATGGAATTTTTTTTATGAAATAGGTGATTACGAGTTACTTTTCAGAATTACAATTACCTTCTCCAGAAATAGCACACACCAAGGAGAGAGAGAGAGAGAGAGAGAGAGAGAGAGAGAGAGAGAGAGAGAGAGAGAGAGAGAGAGAGAGCGAGTAATGAGGCAGTGCAAGTGTTTCATGTTCCTAATGGTGTCACATAAACCAGGTTATACGGTTGACTACTACTACTACTACTACACGACAAAGCCATGTACAAAACCCGTCAGAGCAAGGCCACAAAAACTTTAACCTTACCTAACCTAACTTAAACTAACCTGACACATACCAAACCAAACCTATCCTAACCTAACCTAATATCACCCATTATCGTAACTTCTATTCGATAAACTTGACGTCTTCCCACCAACTTATAAATACATATTGATCGTTTCTTTCATAACCTGTAAGTCGTCTTCTTCCTGTTCTTTGCTCTTCCGTCACCTCTTACACACACATTCTTTGTTTACGTGTGTACTCCCTCAAAGACTCTTACCCTCCCTTGAACAGTGTATCTTTGAAATTCTCTCTCCCGTTATTTTTTTCTATTTTTTTATTCTATTCACGTTGACAAGTTCAGATTTTTTTTCGGTCTCATGGCATCTCTCTCTCTCTCTCTCTCTCTCTGTGTGTGTGTGTGTTTGTGTGTGTGTGTGTGTGTGTGACTATTCTTTGGTGCCAGACCTCAACCAACCATCGATTTTTCCCCAAGAACGTAATAGGGAGAGATAGGGGAGAGAGAGGCTGGTGGTGGGGGTGGTGGAGGAAAGAAGGAGGAGGAAGAGGAAGGGTAGGAGGAGTACGCAGTCAGACTGGCGCCAAACACGAGACCACCACCACCACCACCACCAGTACCTCCTCCTCCTCCTCCTCTTCATCACCCTGCTCAGACCACCCTTACCCCCTCCCCCTCTACTATCCATTTTCTAATGTACTCGTTCCCCTCTCATGACCACCGTCCCTCTCCCTCTCTCTCCCTATCCCCTCCCTCTCTACACACCCACTCCGCTCATACGCCAAGCCACCAGCCACTGTATGTGAGAGAGAGAGAGAGAGAGAGAGAGAGAGAGAGAGAGAGAGAGAGAGAGAGAGAGAGAGAGAGAGAGAACACGAAACATACATAATAAGTTCATTTGCATACATAATCCACTAACATCACCGTATATATTATCCTTTCCATTCTTTCCTTAATTATCTTCCTTCTACATAACTAACGGACCCTAAAGATATATACTACACAAATATATGTATATGTATAGGTATTATGTAGTGTGAAAGGGGAGGGGAGGGGAGGGGAGGGAGGGAGGGTGAAGAGATGCCTTATACTTTTTTTTATCCTGTTTCTCTGTTTCCAATCTACAAAAATAATATAATAATAATCTAAGTAACACAAAAGAAACACAAAACAATGATCTTTATCTGTGTTTTCAAGTTCAATTAGTTTATCTTCTTATCAAAAATGGGTGTGAGGAAATAAAAAATGCAATGATGATATAGATGAAGTTATGATGAGTGGATGTCTTGGTTCGTTCTCTCTCTCTCTCTCTCTCTCTCTCTCTCTCTCTCTCTCTCTCTCTCTCTCTCTCTCTACCACATTTGTTTTGTCTGTCGGTCCGAAAGCATATAATGATAGATAATAAAAATCATCTTCATAGTATAGATTAACATTTTTACACACACACACACACACACACACACACACAACGTTACCATGTTGGCTTGGCTGAGCGCGTCACACTAATGCGTTTCCGCCATCACTGCAGCCACTTATACCTTATCGTAGGGCGCCTCCCCCCTGCTGGTGACCGAGGGCGATAAGGCGCGTCACCTGCAGGGGCGGGGCTTTGGGGACATTGTACACACACCAGGGGAGGGGAGGGGGGGGGGGCAGAGTATGGGGAAGTAATTTGTGCTTAAAAATTCATCCCAGTTTATCATTTTTCCGTGCATGTTTTTCCTTCTGTAGCAACAAGTGGTTCGTATCAAGACTATTTGGAGACAGTCGGAATACATGAACTTTTAACCACAAAACTAAACGTGACAACTGTATTAACGTGAGTTTTTTTATTTTATCGGTATGAAAGCGTTCCTAAGAACACAAACAGTCGATTCATGTCCTCAAACAGAACCTAACCGGCCAAACAGACATGCACACTCAAGTAGTAAAGAGTTCAGTAAACCAGAGCTTAGGTTTGTAAAATAAACACACAGCTGCACCATGACGCCTCGCGGCCCTGTGTGTGGCGCAAGGCATGCTGGTGCACTAGACATGGGTCAAGGGAGGGGTGCTTTCAGAGTGGGGGTGCAGGGGTGAAGTGTAATACATGAGGGTGTCAGTACTCACCGTGTAAGCATACATGCTGCCGCCGCAGGGAGCCCCGGCTTGGTAGTGTTGTTGTTGCTGAGCCATGGCTGGGGCACCGCCGTAACCCTGGGCTGGAGGCTGGCCGTAAGGTGCGCCGCCGGGGTGGGACGGGTAGGCAGAGGATCCTGAGCCTGGTGCGTAGCTAGGAGCCCCAGAGGTAGGTGGGTACCCAGGGGCGCCGCCTGCAGCTGGTGGGTATCCTGCATAAGAGCCCGCACCAGGGGCTGGCGGGTACGGAGAAGAGCCGGGAGCCGGTGGGTAGCCCCCTGCCCCTGGTGCTTGGGGATAGGGCGACGCTCCGGGCCCAGGTGGATAGGGCGATGCCCCTGGGGCCGGTGGGTAAGGCGATGCTCCTGGTGCTGGGGGGTAAGGGGAGGACCCCGGTGCAGGGGGGTACGGGGAGGCCCCTGGCGCGGGAGGATAGGGCGATGCTCCTGGCGCAGGGGGGTAGGGTGATCCTCCAGGGGCGGGGGGGTAGGGCGATGCTCCTGGGGCTGGAGGATAGGGTGATGCTCCTGGGGCTGGGGGGTAAGGTGATGCTCCGGGGGCTGGGGGGTAAGGTGACATGCCCCCAGCAGGCGGGTAGGGTGCCCCCCCAGCAGGGGGATATGGTGCTCCTCCCGGTGCAGGCGGGTAGGCCGGGTAGGGTGAGCCCTGCGGGGAGGATGTATTAGATGGTGCAAGGGTGGCGGGAACACGTCATGCAAGGAAGGGGCGCCGCACCACGCACCACGCTCCTCGGTGTTACGCATGCCGGGGCGAGGCGGAGCTGCGGCCTTCAACACCAACACCAACACACCGGGGAGGCTGCACGGTGTTAGGAGGCAGGAATAATGGGCACACCATCACTGGAACACACACACACACACACACACACACACACACACACACACACACACACTGGGGAGGCCTTCGGGATGTTAGGAGGCAGAAAGACTGTGCACACCATCATTGGAACACATACACACACATTCAAACACATACACGCAGACACACACACACACACACACACGGAACACGTACGGCGTAGGGCGCGGCAGGATACAGAGGGTAATTCGCGCCCTGCAGGAAAGAAAGAGAGAAAAAAAACATTGATACCAAGTAGTCAAACACACACACACACACACACACGCGCACATACACACACACACACACACACACACACACACACACACACCTTACAACCACCACCACCACCACAACAACAGTACTGCCACAGGTGTGATCGAACAACAAACAGGTAAACAATTAATTAACACCTGGTGCAGTGCCCTTACCTGGCCAAATCCAAGGTTGGGGTTGTTACTGCCTGGATACATCTACAGGAAGAAAACGGAGGAAGGGTTGCAATTAAACACTCAAATTTTAACTCCCCACTCAAATAAAAATAAATAAATAAATGAAAAGAATAGGAAGTAAACGAATGAACATAAACTAAATAGATAATGAGAAGTTCAAGGGAGGAAGATATAATGTGATCTATACCGGAACATAACACACACACACACACACACACACACACACACACACACGTACACACACACACACACACGATGACGTCCCCAATTCAGGACACAGCACGTAACGTATAATCTGATTAACACACATCCATAAATCATGATACTTGAATATAAAAGACAACACTCAACTCACTGAACCACTCCTTCACTACACCAGGATGCAATGAATGACTTACAGATTTGACAAGGCAATGACGGAGATGATAAAATGGCTGAAAGAGTGTAAGTATAAGAATGTTGAGACAGGAATTGGAAGAGATATAAAAGTAAAATTTGTATACAGTTCAAGGAGAAAGGAAACAGGAAGTGCAAGGAAGATATGAGTGATAACAAGACAATAGAAAACACAAGATAAGGGTTTAAATTTCAAAAGACATATAAAGGAAGAAAGAACCGGAGATTACAATACTTCTTTTTTAATAGTATAATAGCTAATTTTTTTTTTCGATTTTAATCCTGGTTATGTTGGTGTCAAATCAGTAAGTGTATTTTGGTGAAAGTTATGATAGGAATGAGAGTTGTTAAGAGTCCAAGAAACAATTATACAAAATAGGCGTTGAGAGAGAGAGAGAGAGAGAGAGAGAGAGAGAGAGAGAGAGAGAGAGAGAGAGAGAGAGAGAGAGAGCACTGCCTTGTGAAATAACTATTGTATCTATCACATGACAACTACGTGTACGATAATGACAGCAAATACAACAATGGCGAGACCACTAAATATACGATACTCCCAAATGGATAAATACATAACGGGCTCTATCTATTTGCGGAAAATCATGGTAACAAGATAGCAGTATTGACCACAAGCACGCTCTTCACTCCTCTTTTTTTTTCCAATTTAAATCAGCTTCTTTGATCTGGAAAACTGAACACAACTAATATTTTTTCTGTATTTACTGATGTTTTCTTAATATGTTCTTTTTGTCTATCTTATAATTAATGATCCTAGTTACATTACTTAAAAAAAAATAGTTAATAGCAATATGGTTAGATTCTTATTTTTTTTTCTGCAGTGATAGGCTTCTAAAAAAATAAATTAACAAGTAAAAATATTTGGTTGAGTCAGGTTTTTGTCTTCTTGAAGGTGGAGTACAACACTATAAAACAAACAAACACATACAAAACAACGCCACGTATGTTACACTATAAAAGACAGAAGCATTTTCATAACATTTCGTTCGTTCCTCACATTGGTCCAAAGTTTTCTCCTTTTCCAGAATGTTTCGCTGCTCAGGGATTACCGTCACCTGGGGCTAAATGTATTTTTTACTAACATTTCTGACTCGTAGGAGAGAGAGAGAGAGAGAGAGAGAGAGAGAGAGAGAGAGAGAGAGAGAGAGAGAGAGAGAGAGAGAGAGAGAGAGAGAGAGAGAGAGGGAGGAGAAAGTTTTCCTAATATGGTATTTCTCCACACACACACACACACACACACACACACAAGAGGATGCCTATGTGGGATTTTTCTAAGATAATGACACTTTCAAGGACAGACAAACAGACATACTCATTACCACATCCACTGACGCGTGTAATTTTGTGAAAAGATCATGCGCATGTAGCTTCTCTCTTTTTTTTATTTTATTTATTTATTTATTTATTTTTTTAGCTAGTAGTATATACCATCATGACTTTTTCTTCTTCTTTAAAGCAACCTAACCTCTTAATGACCTTGTACAACACACCTGACTGACGAGTGACCTTCAAGTTAATCACACAGTACATACCTGCCTATTGCCCAATTTCTCTCTCTCTCTCTCTCTCTCTCTCTCTCTCTCTCTCTCTCTCTCTCTCATAATTTCCTTCAACTCGAATACATAAAAAAGCCCATTAATAATATCCATAAATAAATGAAAAAAAAAAAAAAAAAGAAAAGACAAAAGCGTAAGTTTGTTGACAAGAAACTTTTCTCTTATTTTCCGTCTGACTCACATTTCCACTTTTATTATTATTATTTTTTTTTGCGTCATAGTATCATCATCATCACACACACACACATGAATCACTAGCACACACTATACTATTATGCTATTATACACATTGCAACACACACACACACAGAAGGGAAAACTTGTGTGTGTAGAAGGAAAAAAAAATAATGAAATGCTATACAGTCAGTAACTTATAAGGAACACACATACACTTAGATAATAATAATAGTAAGAAATTGATAATGATTGGAAATAAATTGAAATGATTAGACGAAGATTATGAAATTCCTATATGTAGTGATTTCTAACTTGGATGAGGAAGAAAAAATAATATAAGATTGAGTGTGTGTGTGCATGTGTGTGTGTGTGTGTGTGTACGTGTGTTTTATCAGCTAGGCAAAGAGGCGTAAACTTTTCTGGTGATATAAGTCCTTGATAACCTTTGCCATGGCTAACACTACTTACCTCGCCATTACCACCCATTAACAAAACCATTAACCTAACCTATAGCATTAGCCTATAGCATTAATTATTTACCCGCGAGGAAAATTTAAATAAGGGAAACTATTATAACTTTAAACGCATGATAAATTAACCAATAAAACTAACACTACACCATCGCATTACTATAAAATATCACGTTAAACAATATAAATCCAAGGCAGTTAAAAAAAAAAGATCATATTTAGCACAGTCTAACCTTGAGTGATATGAAAAATACCTTGAGTCAAGTACTTCACAAAATCACTACCACACTACAACCTCTACCGCAGTACCACCTTCACCACACCCTCAGTACAACCTCCTCGTGTCCTGTAGCACTGTCCCTTGCTCTAGGTGTCTCCCAGGTGGTTAAATAAGTAACAGTACCGTGGGAGATGACACACACGTCTTCTGACCACCTACTATACTAGCACTGGCGATGCGGTATGACAACGGCGCACCCTCTCACCTCCCTTAGCTAGCACATGCCCTACATATCTACATAACTATCCACCTTATTACCAATCGCATGTAGTGTTAGATTATGTTATAGGTGATATATATTGTAGTTGGAGGTATGAATAGGGTGGGTTAATGATATCTGTGGTTTGTTTATGTATGCGGTTGTGTGTGTGGCTGGCAGCGGTGTTGTCTGGAAATAGTTTATGCAGTGGTGTTAACTCTTACCACCTCTCCCTAACACACTCTTCAGACAGACAGTTGAGCCCCTGTCCACTCCTTCATAATGAGAGTACTGTAAATATAACTCTACCTTCCTTCACTTCCTTCAATGCTAACCAATAAACAAATGGCTTACCCTCTCTCTCTCTCTGTGTCTCTCTTTATTTGACTTCTTTTAATCATCCACTTATAAGGGTTATCGTCACACAGCCTGTATCAGTATTCTTATCAGTTGCCTGCCCTTACTGAATGACTTAACAAAACACACACATACTACTGCATAACTCTAAAGGTTACTGATCTTCATGAAACTCTCAATTAACTGATGCAACATAACAGATGAGTTAATATACTTACCACGCGTTGACACAGGGGAGGAAATGATAAGGAATTGTTGCAAAGTAAATACAATTGTTTCCGTTATCGTGATTTAGGCAACGAGTGACGTCACCACAAGGCAGGCAGGTGGTGGCTGTAGTTAGTGTGACTCATTACACAGAGATAATGAGTTCAACTGATGGCTATGTAATGATGAGAGAGAGAGAGAGAGAGAGAGAGAGAGAGAGAGAGAGAGAGAGAGAGAGAGAGAGAGAGATAATATACTATACTTGGAAGTTCATTTCTAAAAGCCAACAAACTCAAAAACTATACTAAATAAATATCAGTTCACTTCAAAGGTAAATATAAGTTCCTTGTCAATAAAATGGTGAAAATAAGTTTGCAATTGATCATTATATTATAGAATTCATGTCACACCAGTCTTTGTGCAATTTTTTTTTTAACAATAGAATAAAATAACCAGTGGGGGGACAGGTGGGCAGGTAATGCCTCTCCCATGAGCAAGGTGGCCCGTCCATGGCCACGTAAACCAGCGTACTCCAAGCATACATCACAGCCACAGATCACTGGCCACACCCAACAACACAGGGTAATATCAGTGCATCATGGAAGTCCTCTGTGTGTGTGTGGGTGTAAGGGTCGAGGGTGAGGCAAAGAACATGGTACTGACACCACCAAAGGGTCACTGCTTTGCCTGGCGTGGTAGTGTGGTGGTGGGGTCATTGCTACCACGCTGACCTGCTGCTGCTGCTGCTGCTGCCTCCTGGTGAGTTCTGTGACACCTTCAGTAACACATGGTGATGGTACTGAGAATATCTTCCAATAATGACACCATGTTCTGAGGTGCCACTCCACAGCAAGCATGTGTAAGCAGACATAACAATAATATGAAAATGAGATTACTCCATGTAATGTAACAAAGAAAGATTAAATAAAAGAGTATTTCAGTAATGATTAACTCATCAGTAATTGAGACTCTGTAATGACCTGTAATAACCACACGACCCCCATCCTTAAGGGCTTGAGGCTCACACTAGGAGTGCAATGATCTTGTTCCACATGGCTTGGGTGAGGTTAGGGTTCAGTGTGGCCAGCAGCAGGATGGGTGATGTGAGGTGGTAGTGCAGCTTGGTGTGCTGGCTCAGGAGAGAGTAGCAGGACACCAGCCAACTCAGGAGCTGTGTGAGGGTCTTCTTCCACTCCGGCTGGCCAGAGAGGGTCACCAGGGAGGGGAGGAGGAGACGGTCCCTGAGTGGGGGTGTGTCAGCCAGCACCTCCATGCTGTTGGTTGCCCACAGCCCTGACCACACCACCAGACTCATCACCAGCAGGTCCAGGTAGAAGATCACCAGCTGCCTCTGCTCGTGTGCTGCCACCAGATCGTCTCCGCGCCGCTTCTTCATGTGTTCCTGCAGGCGGCCCAGCAGCTGCAGGAACCATGTGGTGGCCTCCACGGCCTGGCACCGCGTCACCAGTGTGCTGGACATCACACGCAGCAGGTGGGAGCGGTCACCCGGCAGGGTGGCGGCCGAGTCCACCAGGTCGTTAAGCCAAGGCAGCGCCAGCTCCTCTGAGTCCTGTTCTGCCACGTGGCAGCGCAGCACGGCAGCACGGTACAGCTTGTCATCCGTCACCTCCCACCACAGTGAGGGTGAGGTGAGCCGCTCTATGTGCTTCTGTGACAGGTCTGCAACACAGGCCTTGTAGGAACGGTACACCTCTTCATCGGTGGGGTCCATGTGTTCATTGAGACTCTCCACGGTATTGCTCAACACATTCCTGTTGGTGTCAAAGATGAAGTCAGCGGTGAGGTTGGGGCGCAGGGCATCCAGCAAGGCCTTCATGTGGTGAGGGTCAGTGCGGTGCTGCTTGAACACATTGGCCAAGAAGGGTTGTATTACTGTGGGGGGGAGGCCACGCCCAAGGTGGTCCAGCAGCCCAAACAACACTAACTCATCTTCCTTAGTAAGGCCGCTGCCTGAGGTGGGCATAAGCCACTGGCTGATGATGCCGCTGGCAGAACCAGACTTGTTGCACTGCCGACTTGTGATCTGAAAGATGCTGAGGCGAATACGCTTTGTCCACTCATAGTTGGCTAGTGCATGAGCTGAGCTCAGCACCTTGTCCAGGAAGCTCCAGTTGAGGACAGGGTAAGGTCTGGGCAGAGACTGTCCCAGAGCCTCCATGATGATCACACAACTCCTCAGAAGCCTTTCCTTCCTCTTGGGATCATCACATTTCTCCATCAGACCCGGACAGTCAATGAGGAAGGCAACCATAACCTTCAGTGTTGAACTGTCTTTGAAGAAGCTGTAGGATGGAGGCTCAGGCTGGCCGGTGGTGGCCCTGATGCCCCTGCGCTTGGCCTCCTGGACAGCTGTGAGGTAGATCCCCTTGGGAAGGGTAGCAACCTCCCGTACCACCAGACTCTTCACAAAACTCTCCACAAACTCCAGGTGAGTTTCTGGGCAGCCGGTTATCAGTTTGATCCAGCCAAGGCCGGGAACATAGTCCAGCACGTCCTCAGGCTTGCGTTTTGCCTCAAAGGGCGTGGCTGCCTTGCTAGCGGGCAGCAGGTGTCCCTCCCGGGCATAATGGGGCAGCATCTTGAGGATGTAACTCTCATAAGGAAACTTCTCCAGGGCTTCATAGGCAGCCTTCACCACTGACAGTGTCCTGGTCAAGGAGGGAGAGTAAGAGCATCAATTAAACACATGAAGCCAAACATTATGAAAAACACAATACATCTTGATACAGTGTCAGCATCGGAGATTCATACCATCAAGTGTTCATCTAAGTGGTGAAACAACTCAAGATGTGTGTTGTATCAAGCTCTGGCATGAAAAGTAAATATTCCCAAACCTTATTCCAACAGAAACAGTTTCAACACATAGCGTAACAAAATTTCACACACACAAGGAATAAAACAAGCCCGTAATATTTATCCTATGTAATAAGAATGAACCTTTAACACAATCTAAACCTAACATACACGTGAAGGCAACAAACATGAGGGAGGCAGCATGAGGAACAGACCTGTGTGATGCTGACCAGTTCCAGAGGATAGTGAGGCAGTCTGACGTGAACTTCTCATACTCAGCACTCTCCACCTTGAGGGATGTGATGAGGCCGAGCAGCGTACACAGCTTCTCAGTCACCCCTGGCCGCCTGTCCCTCACTAGCTTGGGGGCAATAACACGCCAGGTGGTGCGGAGGTCAATGACTTGGTTCACACACAGGTGGTGGATGCCGTCTAAGGCGATGAGTGTCTGTGCCGTGCCGTGCTCACCCTGGCACTCGTTAAGGAAGCCAGACAATAGTGGAAGAAGCTCCTCCCCGTGCTGGCTGGGTCTGGCGGCGGAGGATAAAGGGAATAGATTATGTATGGAGGTGATAGGTATTAAGATAAACAAATCATAAAAAGTAAATAAATAAAAGAGTAATATATAAAAGAATGAATAGGAAAAGTAATGGTAGAAGAATGAGGGATAAAAAAAAGCATTCTCTCTCTTCTCCATACAGTAATGATAGGAAATATATTAATAAAACTTAAAAAAACAAAGGGAGAGTTTCAAACAGAGCCAAGAAAAACCTGTAGGAAAATTATTGATTATGATTTCATGATAACTAATATTATTACAAACATGATTACAATAAAATACAAAAATCAAATACTGAAGAATTAAACAAAACAAAAAACAAAAAAACACCTTCAATAATGGGAGAAACAAGCAAATTATACATTTTAACTTCACCAAAAACCAAAAAAACTCACAATAATATGAAATAGAGAGAGATAAATTGATAAGACTTAATTTGAGATGATGCAACGAGAGAAAAGAGAGAGAGCGAGAGGGAGCGAAAGAGAGAGAGCGAGAGTGATAGAGAGAAGAGACACCCACTTAGTCTTGCACACACTGGTCACCACAAAGGCACGCGCAATCTGAAGTTCCGTGGTATCATTAGACTTTGTCAAGGAGTAGGCGTGAGAGGTAGGAGTAGGTGCGAGGCTCCACCCTCCACAGATCATGCACCAGACGCAGCACGAGGGGACGCAGCGCACTAGACGACCACAGCGCCAGCAGAGTCTTCAGCACCTGCCCCACACACAGCTGGTTTGGGGTCGGAGAGAATAATTATAAGTAGGAGTTTGTGGAATATATCTCCCTATCTGTGGCACCATTTCCCTCCCTACCTGAGTGTGTTCGTTCGTACACTTACCTTGTTGACAGCCAGTGAGGGGAGGGTGTAGAGGATGGTGAGGCGAGTGGTGGGGTCAGCCTCTCGGCCTAGGCGGTACAGCACCATTGGGAACACCTCGAGGGCTAAGGACTTCTGTTTCATCACCTCTTTCTCCAACACCTGGGAATGAGAGATGAAGGTGTGAATTTCCTCTCTATCTCTCTTTTTTTTTACTTTCTTTCTCTCTCTCTCGGTTAGCTGCAGCACTAACCTTGGTGGCTTGCTGCACAGACTGTGGTGTTGATCCCTGGTAGAGGAACACAGACGTCACAATGGTGTGGTAGAAGCTGGAGATCTGGTTGACTGAGGAGGCGAGTGTGGTGAGCCAGTCCGAGGCGAGCCGAGGGTCCTTCACCAAGCGGTCCGAGAACTCCAAGGCGGGCAGGAAGGAGACAAGACTCGGGTGGATGCAGCATAGAATCTCCCAGTGCTCATTGCCTACAAAAAAAAGAAAGTGTGATTCTTAGATAAACGAATAAAGAAAAATAGGTTTATATATATCAGTTATCTTTAAGAATATGAGTTGTGTTTTAGTAAGAAAAAATAAACGATATCTAGTGTACTCCAAGTTAGGTTGAAGTTATATCCTCACCGGCCAGCTGTGTGTTAGCCGAGGCCTGCGCTGGTGTGGCCTGTACGAGGGAGATGAGTGCAGCGGCGGCAGTGGTGAGGCCCGCCACGGCAGTACAAGGGGCCGAGAGCACCTGCAGCAGTGAAGGGA
>JAPQNM010000033.1:3947497-3949997 GCA_029783475.1 Metacarcinus magister
AAACAGTCAGTCATCAATTTAGTTCTCTGTTCAAAGTTTACGGTAAAGAAATTTTCACCTTGCTTATAATTTATCTTAAGTCATGACATGTTTTTTTTCTTCTTTTCCTGCAGTAAAACGACCACCAACTCACGTCGTACAGAGTGTGTTCATCTTTGTGTTTCTCCAGCAAGTTGTCGTACACCTTTGTGATTGCCTGAAAACAATGGTAATGGAAGTTTAGTAGACATACACCTTGGATAAATAAAATAATACATCTCTCCGCCTCTTAATTAAACCCACTGCCTTTGAAAACTCACACCAGGCAACAATATTTTAGAACTTAGAACATAAAATATCAAATAGCAATCTAGAATCAATGAAAACTGGTAAAATTTGATGTATAAATGTCTAATTATCATCATTTGAGTAGTTACAATGACATCAATTTGTGGAAATGAACAGACAAAATACAAATACTTATACCATAAATGGCATTTTCTCAATAATTTCCTGAATAACTATCAACTAAATTAACTAAACTAAATGAGTATACAATGATCACAGTGTCTAGAAGCATGTTAGCATTAAGTACAATAAAAACATAAGAAAATAAAGGGGCTGCAAGAGGCCAGTTGACAAGGCAGCTCTTGTGCACTTAACACTTACCTACCACCTGTTTCCTGCTTACATAACACACAGACCATCAAGGCAAAGCAATTACCTGACTCTGAAGGAAGACATTGCCTGAGTTGATCTTCTGTTCATAGTCATCCATCTCACCTCACTCGCCCTGAAAAGATCATAAAAAAACTTACAAATTATATTACCGACTCATATTATTCATCTAATTTATCATATTTAACACCAACTCTTTACTCCTTAAGATGAAGGTATTTTTAAACTAAATCTAATACCCCTTAACACCATCATAACCTCTTTATAAATGCAGTGTGTAAGATCTGGAAATAAAAAGACAGGTAATGTAATATACGAGACTTTATTGTGGTGGCAGGACAAGTCTTTTCATATTTGCTATCACCTGAGTCATTACCACACTTTCAGGTGAGCTATGTAACTCTTGATGACATAATACAGGTACGCTTCTAACTATTCATATTAACCAAACATACATACACAACCCACGAGGACAACACGATGCAATTATACGTATAAATCAAAATAAAGTAAATAAAGCCAATTGATACTTAGTTCTCTATACTCAGATAAGTTACCATGACGAATCTAAGTTAACTGTGACGTGTAAGGTAATGTTTCCTGTACTCTTATAACACACCTGCCACCTTGCCTGCCTGCCACCTCCAGCTGTTGCTCCGTTGCGTTGGCGGAAAGGCAACTTCAATTGTTTACTTTAACTCTTTCTATCGGAACACTTTTACCCTATCACCTTTATGTTACTTTTATTTTCATTTCACACATATCAGGACCTATACAGATAACAATGGCAGCTAATGAAATAAAAGGGAGCTACTGTAAATGCAAATATCGACCTAACTATCTATTACTACTACTTCTACAACAACTAGGTACTACTACTATCACTACTATTATAATTTCTACTACTGGGTAAAATGTAATGTCTATACATATCTATATAGAGTCGCTCCTTCCATCCCCCGTGAATGCGCTTGATAAACAATACTTTTAATGGCTCGCATACACTCCACGTCCTCTATACACATCCCTTGCTTAGTACATAAAGTCATAATACAGCGAGTTTAGAGAAAGTGTATTTAGTTCCTCTTCAGTCTACACCAAACAAAGGCATCCAGATGTATTTTTATTTATTTATTTTCTTTAATCTCTCGTCATGGTCTGAAGAGTGGGTGGTCTCTCTTTAACGCTAAAAGAGGAAACACTGGAACAGCCTTTGGGAGTAACATTCTTAGCGTCAGCCTCACCATTCTGTTGTTCAGGTTTCCCCAACAAAAGTATTTCTACGATGTAATGTTCCTATATATAATTTACCAGGATAGATGAAAGATTAAGTGTATATATTTCATTATGTGTTCTCAAACCTCTATAATTCAGGTTGAGAAATTACCAATAGATTGTATAAACACAGCTACACGTCTTCCTCTCAACAACATATTATAGAAACAATATAAATAATTCCTCCTTTACTTAAATAATCTGAACATAATGAAAACACTTAAACACTATACAATCACACACGTAACTCTTAATCTAATACACAGCAAGAGTTTTTTTTTTATCTTATTTTATTAATTTTATTGTTCCGCCTTTACTCTGCCCAGCCTCTGCTCTCTACATAACAATCGCTTTGATCACATTTACTCCTTCTTCAAGTGGACGTAACACTGATCCACCACACGCCAGGCGATCCATGGGTGGAATTTCAATGCGGCCAAATTATATCTTTAAAGCTGACCAAACTGAAAAATCGAGATAGAGAGAGAAAAAAAGAGAAAACTAGCTATATTCACCACTTTCTCCTTTGAACTTATATTAATCTCTCTATCGCATCATTATCATCATC
>JAPQNM010000033.1:3964997-3978331 GCA_029783475.1 Metacarcinus magister
GTTTCATTTTACTGCGTAATTATTAGTCATAAAACAAATATTAATAATGACAGTTGTACAGTTTAATTAGGTGTATCAGATGCTGCAATGATATTTCCAATATCTGTAATAGCTTTCGAGGAAATGAGGAGAAAAGTTGTTTATATAAAAATATTAAGTTTAATTTTACTGAGTAATTATTAGTCATAGAACAAATATTCATAATGACAGTTGTACAGTTTAATTAGGTGCATCAACTGCTGCAATGATATTTCCAATATCTCTAATAGCTTTCGAGAAAATGAGGAGGAAAGTTATGTTTTTAAATAAATATTAAGTTTCATTTTACTGCGTAATTATTAGTCATAGAACAAATATTCATAATATCAGTTGTAATGTTTAATTAGGTCTATCAGAGGCTGCAATTATATTTCCAATATCTCTAATAGCTTTCAAGAAAATGACGAGGAAAGTTATGTTTTTATATAAAAATACGGTTTTATTTTAGTGCGTAATTATTAGTCATAGAACAAATATTCATAATATCAGTTGTACAGTTGAATTAGATGTATCAGATGATGCAATGATATTTCCAATATCTCTAATAGCTTTCGATAAAACGAGGAAGAAAGTAATTTAAAAAAAAGTAAAATTCAGTATTTATTAGTACTAGTGAAAATATTCATAATGACAGTAGTAGATTTTAATTAGGTCTATCAGATGCTGCAATGATATTTCCAATATCTCTAATAGCTTTCGAGAAAATGAGGAGGAAAGTCATGTATATATATATAAATATTAAGTTTCATTTTACTGCGTAATTATTAGTCATAGAACAAATATTCATAATGACAGTTCTACAGTTTAATTAGGTCTATCAGATGCTGCAATGATATTTCCAATATCTCTAATAGCTTTCGGGAAAATGAGGAGGAAAGTCATGTTTATATATAAATATTAAGTTTAATTTTACTGCGTAATTATTAGTCATAGAACAAATATTCATAATGACAGTTGTATAGTTTAATTAGATATATCAGATGCTGCAATGATATTTCCAATATCTCTAATAGCTTTCGGGAAAATGAGGAGGAAAGTCATGTTTTTATATAAATATAAAGTTTCATTTTACTGAGTTATTATTAGTCATAGAACAAATATTCATAATATCAGTTGTACAGTTTAATTAGGTGTATCAGATGCTGCAATGATATTTCCAATATCTTTAATGGCTTTCGAGAAAATGAGGAGGAAATTCATGTTTTTAAATAAATATTAAGTTTCATTTTACTACGTAATTATTAGTCATAGAACAAATATTCATAATGACAGTTGTACAGTTTATTTAGGTATATCAGAATCTGCAATGATATTTCCAATATCTCTAATAGCTTTCGGGAAAATGAGGAGGAAAGTCATGTTTTTAAATAAATATTAAGTTTCATTTTACTGCGTAATTATTAGTCATAGAACAAATATTCATAATATCAGTTGTACAGTTTAAATAGGTCTATCAGATACTGCAATTATATTTCCAATATCTCTAATAGCTTTCGAGAAAATGACGAGGAAATTCATGTTTTTATATAAAAATACGGTTTTATTTTACTGCGTAATTATTAGTCATAGAACAAATATTCATAATATCAGTTGTACAGTTGAATTAGATGTATCAGATGATGCAATGATATTTCCAATATCTCTAATAGCTTTCGAGAAAACGAGGAAGAAAGTAATTTAAAAAAAATTAAAATTCAGTATTTATTAGAACTAGTGAAAATATTCATAATGACAGTAGTACATTTTAATTAGGTCTATCAGATGCTGCAATGATATTTCCAATATCTCTAATAGCTTTCGAGAAAATGAGGAGGAAAGTCATGTATATATATATATAAATATTAAGTTTCATTTTACTGCGTAATTATTAGTCATAGAACAAATATTCATAATGACAGTTCTACAGTTTAATTAGGTCTATCAGATGCTGCAATGATATTTCCAATATCTCTAATAGCTTTCGGGAAAATGAGGAGGAAAGTCATGTTTATATATAAATATTAAGTTTCATTTTACTGCGTAATCATTAGTCATAGAACAAATATTCATAATATCAGTTGTACAGTTTAATTAGGTGTATCAGATGCTGCAATGATATTTCCAATATCTCTAATAGCTTTCGAGAAAATGAGGAGGAAATTCATGTATTTATATAAATATTAAGTTTCATTTTACTGCGTAATTATTAGTCATAGAACAAATATTCATAATGACAGTTCTACAGTTTAATTAGGTGTATCAGATGCTGCAATGATATTTCCAATATCTCTAATAGCTTTCGGGAAAATGAGGAGGAAAGTCATGTTTTTATATAAATATTAAGTTTCATTTTACTGCGTAATTATTAGTCATAGAACAAATATTCATAATATCAGTTGTACAGTTTAAATAGGTCTATCAGATGCTGCAATGATATTTCATATATCTCTAATAGCTTTCGAGAAAATGAGGAGGAAATTCATGTTTTCATATAAATATTAAGTTTCATTTTACTGCGTAATTATTAGTCATAAAACAAATATTAATAATGACAGTTGTACAGTTTAATTAGGTGTATCAGATGCTGCAATGATATTTCCAATATCTCTAATAGCTTTCGAGGAAATGAGGAGAAAAGTTGTTTATATAAAAATATTAAGTTTAATTTTACTGAGTAATTATTAGTCATAGAACAAATATTCATAATGACAGTTGTACAGTTTAATTAGGTGCATCAACTGCTGCAATGATATTTCCAATATCTCTAATAGCTTTCGAGAAAATGAGGAGGAAAGTTATGTTTTTAAATAAATATTAAGTTTCATTTTACTGCGTAATTATTAGTCATAGAACAAATATTCATAATATCAGTTGTAATGTTTAATTAGGTCTATCAGAGGCTGCAATTATATTTCCAATATCTCTAATAGCTTTCAAGAAAATGACGAGGAAAGTTATGTTTTTATATAAAAATACGGTTTTATTTTACTGCGTAATTATTAGTCATAGAACAAATATTCATAATATCAGTTGTACAGTTGAATTAGATGTATCAGATGATGCAATGATATTTCCAATATCTCTAATAGCTTTCGAGAAAACGAGGAAGAAAGTAATTTAAAAAAAAGTAAAATTCAGTATTTATTAGTACTAGTGAAAATATTCATAATGACAGTAGTAGATTTTAATTAGGTCTATCAGATGCTGCAATGATATTTCCAATATCTCTAATAGCTTTCGAGAAAATGAGGAGGAAAGTCATGTATATATATATAAATATTAAGTTTCATTTTACTGCGTAATTATTAGTCATAGAACAAATATTCATAATGACAGTTCTACAGTTTAATTAGGTCTATCAGATGCTGCAATGATATTTCCAATATCTCTAATAGCTTTCGGGAAAATGAGGAGGAAAGTCATGTTTATATATAAATATTAAGTTTCATTTTACTGCGTAATCATTAGTCATAGAACAAATATTCATAATATCAGTTGTACAGTTTAATTAGGTGTATCAGATGCTGCAATGATATTTCCAATATCTCTAATAGCTTTCGAGAAAATGAGGAGGAAAGTCATGTTTTTATATAAAAATTAAGTTTCATTTTACTGCGTAATTATTAGTCATAGAACAAATATTCATAATGACAGTTGTACAGTTTAATTAGGTGTATCAGATGCGTCAATGATATTTCCAATATCTCTAGTAGCTTTCGAGAAAATGAGGAGGAAAGTCATGTTTTTATATAAATATTAAGTTTCATTTTACTGCGTAATTATTAGCCATAGAACAAATATTCATAATATCAAATGTACAGTTTAATTAGGTGTATCAGAAGCTGCAATGATATTTCCTATATCTCTAATAGCTTTCGAGAAAATGAGGAGGAAAGTCATGTTTTCAAATAAATATTAAGTTTAATTTTACTGCGTAATTATTAGTCATAGAACATATATTCATAATATCAGTTTTACAGTTTAATTAGGTCTATCAGATGCCTCAATGATATTTCCAATATCTCTAATAGTTTTCGGGAAAATGAGGAGGAAAGTCATGTTTATATATAAATATTAAGTTTCATTTTACTGCGTTATTATTAGTCAGAGAACAAATATTCATAATGACAGTTGTATAGTTTAATTAGGTATATCAGATGCTGCAATGATATTTCCAATATCTCTAATAGCTTTCGGGAAAATGAGGAGGAAAGTCATGTTTTTATATAAATATAAAGTTTCATTTTACTGCGTTATTATTAGTCATAGAACAAATATTCATAATATCAGTTCTACAGTTTAATTAGGTCTATCAGATGCTGCAATGATATTTCCAATATCTCTAATAGCTTTCGGGAAAATGAGGAGGAAAGTCATGTTTATATATAAATATTAAGTTTCATTTTACTGCGTAATCATTAGTCATAGAACAAATATTCATAATATCAGTTGTACAGTTTATTTAGGTGTATCAGATGCTGCAATGATATTTCCAATATCTCTAATAGCTTTCGGGAAAATGAGGAGGAAAGTCATGTTTTTATATAAATATTAAGTTTCATTTTACTGCGTAATTATTAGTCATAGAACAAATATTCATAATTTAAGTTTTACAGTTTAATTAGGTCTATCAGATGCTGCAATGATTTTTCCAATATCTCTAATAGCTTTCGAGAAAATGAGGAGGAAAGTCATGTATATATATAAATATTAAGTTTCATTTTACTGCGTAATTATTAGTCATAGAACAAATATTCATAATGACAGTTGTACAGTTTATTTAGGTATATCAGAATCTGCAATGATATTTCCAATATCTCTAATAGCTTTCGGGAAAATGAGGAGGAAAGTCATGTTTTTATATAAATATTAAGTTTCATTTTACTGCGTAATTATTAGTCATAGAACAAATATTCATAACTTCAGTTTTACAGTTTAATTAGGTCTATCAGATGCTGCAATGATATTTCCAATATCTCTAATAGCTTTCGAGAAAATGAGGAGGAAATTCATGTTTTTATATAAATATTAAGTTTCATTTTACTGCGTAATTATTAGTCATAGAACAAATATTCATAATGACAGTTGTATAGTTTAATTAGGTATATCAGATGCTGCAATGATATTTCCAATATCTCTAATAGCTTTCGGGAAAATGAGGAGGAAAATCATGTTTTTATATAAATATAAAGTTTCATTTTACTGCGTTATTATTAGTCATAGAACAAATATTCATAATATCAGTTGTACAGTTTAATTAGGTGTATCAGATGCTGCAATGATATTTCCAATATCTTTAATGGCTTTCGAGAAAATGAGGAGGAAATTCATGTTTTTAAATAAATATTAAGTTTCATTTTACTGCGTAATTATTAGTCATAGAACAAATATTCATAATGACAGTTGTACAGTTTATTTAGGTATATCAGAATCTGCAATGATATTTCCAATATCTCTAATAGCTTTCGGGAAAATGAGGAGGAAAGTCATGTTTTTATATAAATATTAAGTTTCATTTTACTGCGTAATTATTAGTCATAGAACAAATATTCATAATTTCAGTTTTACAGTTTAATTAGGTCTATCAGATGCTGCAATGATATTTCCAATATCTCTAATAGCTTTCGAGAAAATGAGGAGGAAATTCATGTTTTTATATAAATATTAAGTTTCATTTTACTGCGTAATTATTAGTCATAGAACAAATATTAATAATGACAGTTGTACAGTTTAATTAGGTGTATCAGATGCTGCAATGATATTTCCAATATCTGTAATAGCTTTCGAGGAAATGAGGAGAAAAGTTGTTTATATAAAAATATTAAGTTTAATTTTACTGAGTAATTATTAGTCATAGAACAAATATTCATAATGACAGTTGTACAGTTTAATTAGGTGCATCAGCTGCTGCAATGATATTTCCAATATCTCTAATAGCTTTCGGGAAAATGAGGAGGAAAGTCATGTTTTTAAATAAATATTAAGTTTCATTTTACTGCGTAATTATTAGTCATAGAACAAATATTCATAATATCAGTTGTACAGTTTAATTAGGTCTATCAGATGCTGCAATTATATTTCCAATATCTCTAATAGCTTTCGAGAAAATGACGAGGAAATTCATGTTTTTATATAAAAATACGGTTTTATTTTACTGCGTAATTATTAGTCATAGAACAAATATTCATAATATCAGTTGTACAGTTGAATTAGATGTATCAGATGATGCAATGATATTTCCAATATCTCTAATAGCTTTCGAGAAAACGAGGAAGAAAGTAATTTAAAAAAAAGTAAAATTCAGTATTTATTAGTACTAGTGAAAATATTCATAATGACAGTAGTAGATTTTAATTAGGTGTATCAGATGCTGCAATGATATTTCCAATATCTCTAATAGCTTTCGAGAAAATGAGGAGGAAAGTCATGTATATATATAAATATTAAGTTTCATTTTACTGCGTAATTATTAGTCATAGAACAAATATTCATAATGACAGTTCTACAGTTTAATTAGGTCTATCAGATGCTGCAATGATATTTCCAATATCTCTAATAGCTTTCGGGAAAATGAGGAGGAAAGTCATGTTTATATATAAATATTAAGTTTCATTTTACTGCGTAATCATTAGTCATAGAACAAATATTCATAATATCAGTTGTACAGTTTAATTAGGTGTATCAGATGCTGCAATGATATTTCCAATATCTCTAATAGCTTTCGAGAAAATGAGGAGGAAAGTCATGTTTTTATATAAATATTAAGTTTCATTTTACTGCGTAATTATTAGTCATAGAACAAATATTCATAATGACAGTTCTACAGTTTAATTAGGTATATCAGATGCTGCAATGATATTTCCAATATCTCTAATAGCTTTCGGGAAAATGAGGAGGAAAGTCATGTTTTTATATAAATATTAAGTTTCATTTTACTGCGTAATTATTAGTCATAGAACAAATATTCATAATTTAAGTTTTACAGTTTAATTAGGTCTATCAGATGCTGCAATGATATTTCCAATATCTCTAATAGCTTTCGAGAAAATGAGGAGGAAATTCATGTTTTTATATAAATATTAAGTTTAATTTTACTGCGTAATTATTAGTCATAGAACAAATATTAATAATGACAGTTGTACAGTTTAATTAGGTGTATCAGATGCTGCAATGATATTTCCAATATCTGTAATAGCTTTCGAGGAAATGAGGAGAAAAGTTGTTTATATAAAAATATTAAGTTTAATTTTACTGGGTAATTATTAGTCATAGAACAAATATTCATAATGACAGTTGTACAGTTTAATTAGGTGCATCAACTGCTGCAATGATATTTCCAATATCTCTAATAGCTTTCGAGAAAATGAGGAGGAAAGTTATGTTTTTAAATAAATATTAAGTTTCATTTTACTGCGTAATTATTAATCATAGAACAAATATTCATAATATCAGTTGTAATGTTTAATTAGGTCTATCAGAGGCTGCAATTATATTTCCAATATCTCTAATAGCTTTCAAGAAAATGACGAGGAAAGTTATGTTTTTATATAAAAATACGGTTTTATTTTACTGCGTAATTATTAGTCATAGAACAAATATTCATAATATCAGTTGTACAGTTGAATTAGATGTATCAGATGATGCAATGATATTTCCAATATCTCTAATAGCTTTCGAGAAAACGAGGAAGAAAGTAATTTAAAAAAAAGTAAAATTCAGTATTTATTAGTACTAGTGAAAATATTCATAATGACAGTAGTAGATTTTAATTAGGTCTATCAGATGCTGCAATGATATTTCCAATATCTCTAATAGCTTTCGAGAAAATGAGGAGTAAAATCATGTTTTTATATAAATATTAAGTTTTATTTTACTGCGTAATTATTAGTCTTAGAACAAATATTCATAATGAGAGTTGTACAGTTTAATTAGGTGTATCAGATGCTGCAATGATATTTCCAATATCTCTAATAGCTTTCGAGAAAATGAGGAGGAAAGTCATGTTTTTATATAAAAATTAAGTTTCATTTTACTGCGTAATTATTAGTCATAGAACAAATATTCATAATGACAGTTGTACAGTTTAATTAGGTGTATCAGATGCGTCAATGATATTTCCAATATCTCTAGTAGCTTTCGAGAAAATGAGGAGGAAAGTCATGTTTTTATATAAATATTAAGTTTCATTTTACTGCGTAATTATTAGCCATATAACAAATATTCATAATATAAAATGTACAGTTTAATTAGGTGTATCAGATGCTGCAATGATATTTCCAATATCTCTAATAGCTTTCGAGAAAATGAGGAGGAAAGTCATGTTTTTAAATAAATATTAAGTTTAATTTTACTGCGTAATTATTAGTCATAGAACAAATATTCATAATATCAGTTTTACAGTTTAATTAGGTCTATCAGATGCCTCAATGATATTTCCAATATCTCTAATAGTTTTCGGGAAAATGAGGAGGAAAGTCATGTTTATATATAAATATTAAGTTTCATTTTACTGCGTAATTATTAGTCATAGAACAAATATTCATAATGACAGTTGTATAGTTTAATTAGGTATATCAGATGCTGCAATGATATTTCCAATATCTCTAATAGCTTTCGGGAAAATGAGGAGGAAAGTCATGTTTTTATATAAATATAAAGTTTCATTTTACTGCGTTATTATTAGTCATAGAACAAATATTCATAATATCAGTTGTACAGTTTAATTAGGTGTATCAGATGCTGCAATGATATTTCCAATATCTTTAATGGCTTTCGAGAAAATGAGGAGGAAATTCATGTTTTTAAATAAATATTAAGTTTCATTTTACTGCGTAATTATTAGTCATAGAACAAATATTCATAATGACAGTTGTACAGTTTATTTAGGTATATCAGAATCTGCAATGATATTTCCAATATCTCTAATAGCTTTCGGGAAAATGAGGAGGAAAATCATGTTTTTAAATAAATATTAAGTTTCATTTTACTGCGTAATTATTAGTCATAGAACAAATATTCATAATATCAGTTGTACAGTTTAATTAGGTCTATCAGATGCTGCAATTATATTTCCAATATCTCTTATAGCTTTCAAGAAAATGACGAGGAAAGTCATGTTTTTATATAAAAATACGGTTTTATTTTACTGCGTAATTATTAGTCATAGAACAAATATTCATAATATCAGTTGTACAGTTGAATTAGATGTATCAGATGATGCAATGATATTTCCAATATCTCTAATAGCTTTCGAGAAAACGAGGAAGAAAGTAATTTAAAAAAAAGTAAAATTCAGTATTTATTAGTACTAGTGAAAATATTCATAATGACAGTAGTAGATTTTAATTAGGTGTATCAGATGCTGCAATTATATTTCCAATATCTCTAATAGCTTTCGAGAAAATGAGGAGGAAAGTCATGTATATATATAAATATTAAGTTTCATTTTACTGCGTAATTATTAGTCATAGAACAAATATTCATAATGACAGTTCTACAGTTTAATTAGGTCTATCAGATGCTGCAATGATATTTCCAATATCTCTAATAGCTTTCGGGAAAATGAGGAGGAAAGTCATGTTTATATATAAATATTAAGTTTCATTTTACTGCGTAATTATTAGTCATAAAACAAATATTCATAATGACAGTTGTACAGTTTAATTAGGTGTATCAGATGCTGCAATGATATTTCCAATATTTCCAATATTTTCAATATCCAATATCTAATGCTAGCTAGAAGAGCCCGTCGCTGACGGCCGACGGAGCGACGGTTATATATTGCTGCCGGCGGTGTTGCCAAACCGCAGTTATCGTACCGTAAAATTATATATTGAATATCACATAAATACTCATAAGAACGGTAATTCTGATACATAAGACAATAGAAATTTGTAAATAATGATAAAAGTTGTTACACTGGCCTATACATCATATGTATATGCATGGGAATGATATAAAGATCTTGTCACAGACGTCGTGCCGCAAACACAGGAGAGGGAGACGCTGCTGGCACATATGGTGTGCCGCAAGAACTGAATGGGTTAAATGTGAAAAAAAGATGATTATCTCTATTTGGGAACATGATGGAAGTGTGGTAAGATTGTCAATAGGTTTGGCAATGTTGATTATTCCGTGTTCCTTGAAGACAGAACCAACTGGAAGAAGACAAGACAATGGTTTATGTTTATGAAGGCGAGAAACACTGCAACACGGAGATCGGGAATAATACTTTTTTTCTTCATATATTCTTGTTTTCACATCTTGTATTGAGTCTCAGAGGAATAGAAGATGAGTAGAAGATATTTATAACTCCTGTATCGATCACTTCATTAAAAAAAATCACTTGTATGTATATAAATAGTGTAAGATAGTTCATTATATTTTCTTTATCTCATTCCTTCCACCACATAATCATCGCGTTATTGGACACACACTCACACATTCCTGGTTATTTTATCAGCTTTAGTTATGTAATTCCTCTGTTATTCTCCAGAGGGCGTGCTGATCCTGCTTCTTGGCTTTATAACATCACACAAAGTCCTGAGTTGCTACCACTTACCAACAGGAGCTGTGACCGGTGTTAAACATATGAAATTGATAAGAGAAGAATGGTCATTTTCTGTTCTCTCTTTGAACAAATATCATGATCTGACTTTTCTTGCTGACAGTGTGGTAAGGGATGGGTGGGGAGGATCCTTCTTCCTTTCTATCCTACCATCTCATAGAAGAAAAAGAAAGAAAAAAAACCACGAGAATGGAAAAATTCAATCAAGTAAGGAATTTCGTACTGAGGTAAAATATTTTCTGTGATCTTCCTGTGTTGTTGCTCCTCCTCCTCCTCCTCCTCCTCCTCCCCCCCCCTCCTCCTCCTCCTCCTCCTCCTCCTGTTAGCCAATAAGTGGTAAACGTTCTTCAGCCTCAACAACTTACTCACTCCAGAACCAACAGCATTGAATATTAGATGCAGGTCGGCCCGCTGTGAGTATTTCATCAAAGAACACTCCTTGCACTTAACGCTGCCAAGGACCTGCTGGAATACTATAACAAATGTGTATTGATCACCCACTGTAATTCACACAGACAAAGGTTATGACTACGGAGACGGAAGACATAAGTTTAACACAATACAATTCGCAGGTGACCGCCCGGACCTAGATAATGCCGTGTAATCCTTGCGCTAAAAACAAAAGAGCATCACGTCACTTAAGAGGATAGGTATAACGCGAGGCCGCAGAGTTAATCCCGGCATCAAGGACGAAACGTAACGCAACAGACTTGAAACTTGACAAACATGTGACAGGCAAGAGAAGGTTTCGTGGGGGTATAATAATGTTTCGTTTTTTGTGACTTTCAATTAAACTCAATAATATCGAGGATCACCTGCAGTTGTTGTGTTGTGTTGTGTGTTGTGCTAGTATTGTGTTGTGTTGTGTTGTGTTGCGTTGTGTTGTGTTGTGTTCAGGTGTATCCAATAAGGCGGGTGAGGTAAGGCAGCGGTCAACTGATTAGTGTTTGAGTGGAATCCAAACACCCAAACACCCAACACAATAGCATCCTCAATACTTAATGGAACTCAGTAAAAGTGGAGACAAAGTAAGAATGAATAGATGAACACAAATCAATAGCGAAAAGATACTTCATTAAAATTCGTTTGGATAAATATTTCGACACAATGGACACACGACAGGAACAATTACTTATCTATTTATCTATTCCATGGCTTTTAAAACACCTGTCTGTCTCTTGGCGGTATCTATAATATTACCACGAGCCAGATTAACCTTCACTGCCTCTTAGTTCAATACACACTAAACCTTTTCTAACACACACATTACACTTTCAAAAATGTAAATATTCCGAGTGTCACATTTATTCTGTTTCGTGAATAATGTTGTTCTGGTTTCTTCTTCCTTTATCTTGTACTGTGTCGAAAGGGGAAAGAAAGAGGAAAGGAGTGAGTGATTCTTTCTCATTCTTCCGTTTTGCACTAAAGGTTTGTAGAATAGTTTACTGAAGCTTTCTGTCATTTGCAAATATAATGATCAAATGTTTCTTTTACATCTCCTCTTCCTCTTCCTACTCCTCTTCTTCTTCTTCTCCCAGGCCATGTGAACCTTCCCTTCCCTTTGCCCTCCTTCTCCTCCTCTTCCTCTTCCTTTTCCTCATTGAAGTCAGAAGTGATTACAAAAAGAAAAAAATGAACAGGAATAAAAGAATAATAACATAATAATAACAATCAACAGGATAGATAGATAGATAGTGAAAGAGTGAGAGAGAGAGAGAGAGAGAGAGAGAGAGAGAGAGAGAGAGAGAGAGAGAGAGAGAGAGAGAGAGAGAGAGAGAGAGAGAGAGAGAGAGAGAGAGAGAATAGAATGGAAGCAATGTTCTGTAATTCTTTTTTTCTTACGAGATTATAAAAGTTACGAACCAGACGTTACGAAAGTTTAGTAAGGGGAAAAAAGATGAAAGAAAGAGAGATAGAGAAAGAGAGAGAGAGAGAAAAAAAAAGCGTTCTTGTGGAGATAAAACCAAAAAAAAAAAAGAAAAGAAAAAATAGCTAGTGGAAGACAGATGGGAAAAAGAGAGAGAGAGAGAGAGAGAGAGAGAGAGAGAGAGAGAGAGAGAGAGAGAGAGAGAGAGAGAGAGAGAGAGAGAGAGAGAGAGAGAGAGAGAGAGAGAGAGAGAAAAAAAAAACAAGGAAGAGGCATAAAACAGAGTAAACACGCGTCAAAGAGAAATAAAGAAGAAAAAAAACTAAAGTGGGAAAGTGAAACAAAGTGAAAAGAGACACAAAAAACGCAATAAAACTGGAGAGAGAGAGAGAGAGAGAGAGAGGAGAGAGAGAGAGTAGATATCGTCGCGAGCGTACATCTTCTTATCGTACAATTACTCATATCACCCACATTCCCTGACTCCCTTCTCCTCCTCTCTCCTCCTTCTCCATTCACAATATGAACTATTCCCTTTTGCAGTTTCTCCTATTTTTTTTTTATCTTTTGCTCCTTTTTCTCTCTCTCTTCCTTCTTTCTCTCTCTCTTTATCGCTATTTATTTCCCTTTTTCTTTCTATTTTCTTCATGCTATTCTCCTTTTCTCTTTTTCTCATCATTTCTCCCTTCTCTCACCCTCTCTTTTCTCCTCTTCCTCTTTTACCCCCTCTCTCTCCTCCTCCTTTTTCTTCCCTACCTTTTCTCCTCCTTTTCTCCTCTTCATCTTCTCTCTCCTCCCTTCCTTTTCCCCTCCCCCTCTCCTTCCTATTCTTCCTCCCCCCCCTCCCCTCCCCCCCCCCTCCCTCTCCCCCCCTCCTCTCCCCTC
>JAPQNM010000033.1:3978431-3988431 GCA_029783475.1 Metacarcinus magister
TTGATAACATTTTGTAAAGTCACACGTGTGTGTTTTCTTCTTGAGTGTTTGGTCGCGTGTTGTTGAGCCCGGGCGATTCACCAGGTTTGTGTGTTGGTTATCGTGTGTGCGTAGTGAAAGGCTAATGTGTGGGAGTTTGTTTATTTGGGGGTACGAGATACTTGCTTGTGATGTGTAGTGTGTGTTAATCGCACCATGCCCGATGCTGGTGGCAGTTTGTCGTCTGTGCTGTGGTTGGTATCGTAAAGCTTGAATGAAATTTCTTTTTTGTTGTGTTGTAGTTTTTGTGTGTGTGTGTGTTGTGTGTGTTGTAGGCTGTGAAATTCGTTGGGTGCTGTTTTTTGTGGTGTGTGTGTATGTTGTAGGCTTTAGAAAATTCGTTGTGTGTGTATTGTGTGGTAGGTTTGGTGTAGGTTTGAAAATTCATAGTGTGTGCCGTGGGTGTGGTCGTGTGTGGGTAGGCCAAAAAAAGGATTTCTGATCTTTTGTTGGTATGTGGTGTGCGATAGACAGGTATTGTGGGCACTAGGTACACTGGTGATCGTGTGTGCAGTTCGTCTTGTAGGTGGTGTGTGTTTCTATGTGTGTGTGTGTCTGTTGTGTGAGTGTTTGGTGTCGTGTGTTGTGTTGTGTGTGCTGTGTGTGTGTGCGCCTCTCTAGAGGCCACTGAACAGGTAGTAATAAGATCGGTGTGACACACAGACGCCTATGGAAACATCTCTTCTCTCTCCTCTCTCTAATCTCTCTCCTCTCTCTCCTCTCACGGTGAACTCCCCCTCTCTTGTGCACAGTCTCACGTCTAACTTTTACATCGTCACCGCCTCCCCTCTTTCCTTCCCCCTCGCTCCTCTCTCTCCTTTTCCCCTGCCCCCCTCTCTCTCATTTCCCCCCCGCCCCCGCCACCTTTGCCCAGGTCCAGCCCGGGACCTTAAGTACAATAAATTGTGCTCATAGAGGGGAAAGAAGTGAGAGAGGAGACGAGCTTGTGTGAGGAATAGATAAGAGAGATGAGATATGGATGGCGCGAAAAACGAAGGAAGAGGAAAGGGAAGGGAAGGGAGAGAGAAGGGAAGAAGACAGGAGGGAGAATGAGCGAGAGAGAGAGAGACGCAGAAGATGAGAGAGAATGAGCAAGAGAGATAGAGAGATCCGAGACGAGAGAGACGAGGAGAAAGAAAAAAATACGAAAGAAAAGTGCGAAAGGAAATGTATTATCTATCTCTCTGATTCTCTCTCTCTCTATCTCTCTCTCTCTTCTACTTCTCTCTTCTTGCTCTCTCTCTCTCTCTCGTCGATACATAAGACATATGAGATATGAGGTTCAGAAAGGGGAGAATGCGCAGAGATCAGAGAGACGCGAGAGAGGAGGAGAGGACGAGAGAGAGAGAGAAGAAAGAGAGAGATTATGAAGCTGCTCAAGTTCTATTTAAGGAGAGATGGACGTCTGAAACTTAGAGAGCGTGTGGAGAATGTATATGAGTGTCAGACTGAGGCCAGGGGAAGGGTGCGGTCCGGATGGATGCAATTTTTTGGGGGATTTGGTTTTTTTGTTTTTTGAAGAAGTGGGGGGAGCATTAGCTAGAGTACAGACGTGCGAGGATTACTTTTGGGATAGCGCAGAATACAGTTGAGCATGGCACGCAGTGAGAGGGGGTAAGTGGATTGTGACATCGTAGAGTGATGACACGATGTGCAAACACCGTAAGGATGTAGGGATGAAGTGAAGGGAAATAACAGATTTATTACCTCTACCTTCTTTGTTATAAGTTTTCATCATACACCTATAAACACAGGGATTTTCTTTATTTGGTTCTGTGTGATTCTGTTTTTTCTCTCGCGGCCAGACCTCCTCTCCCTACTTTCGTGTCAGGTGGAGAACATGACGCAATTAATTAACTACGGCCGATCAAGAGCAGAGGACGAGGGAGAGCGAGAGATGAGAGAGAGTATGAGAGACGTGAGAGATGAGACGACTCCTTCTTCTCAGTTGTAGTCTCTCCTCTATTCTTACTCTCTCTCTTCCCACTTCCCCCCTTTCCTTTCTCCCTGTACCTCCCCCCTCCCCCGCCATCCCCCCCCCTTCACCTCCTCCCCTTACCCCACCCCCACCCTTCCCTTCCTTCCTTCCCTCCGTACGAGAGCCCGACTAGAGGGAGTGGCTAGATTGGAGGAGACCGGAACAGAGAGCGAAGAGAGGGGAGAAGTGATGAACGCATGACCCCTACCCTGCCTCCCCCCGAAGGAGGGCTGAGTTATGAGTGATGTTGAAAGGAGATCGAGGGGGGAGATGGTAACAAAGAGAGGTGTGTAAGAGCCGGAGGCTTGTTGTTTGAGTACCGAGTTTTCCCTGACCTGAAGGTAGGGAGACCCAGATCCAGATTGTAGGCGAGAGTTTGCACAGCGTGCACGTACGAGAATGTGGTAGCGATGTGGAGATGTGTACCGCTGGATGGATCGACTAAACAACCAGCTCAAGACGGACCACACGGAGAGATGAGATCTGGTACACTGATCAACCTGTGTTGGATAGTAGAGACAGGAAAAGTTGTTGACGATGATGAGGGATTAAGATGGAGTGAGCGATGGGATGCCATGAATAAGGACATGATGAGAGAAACGAGCTTGTTTCACGATGAGAGGAGATGCGAGGGAGAGAGAGAAGAGAGAGAGATGCAGAAGAGTAGAGGAGAGAGAGATGAGAGAGAGTACGAGAGAGTGGCTTGAGAGGGGAGGAGAGAGGAGAGAGGAGAAGAGAGAGACGTTGATGGATGAGAGAGCGAGTAGAAGTGAGAGATGCGAGACGAGAGAGAGTGCGGAGAGAGAGGAGAGAGACATGAGAGAGGGAGAGAATCGAAAAAAAAAAAAAACAAATAAAGGAAAAGAAGAGATAAAAAGAGGGCGGAAAGGAAGGAAAGGCGGAAGGAGGAGGAGAGGGGGAGGGAGGAGGGGAAAGAGGGAAAATGTCATTTGGAGGAAGGATGGGAGGGCAGTGAGGGGAGAGAACGGAGGGAGAGAGAGGGAGAAACTTAAGCGGGCAAGAAAAACATGGTAACTTGGCAAACCTTATCACCAATGACAGAGGCGAGGAGGAGGCACCAGTCGTGGGAAAAAACACTCCAGTTTGAATAGCAGAGAGAGAGGAGAGAGAGAGAGAGACGACAGAGGAGAAGAGACCGAGAGTGAGAGAGAGAGAGAGATAGAGACGAGAGAGACGACGCCCGCTGCCGTGTGGTGTGTGAAATGTGTGTGTCCGGTGAGTCGTGTGTGTGGTGTGTGGTTGTGTGTGTATTTTCATGCTGTGGTGTAAGGTTGCAACGAAAGAAGGAATCGAAAATCACATTATTGAAATACGTGAACTCATCTCTCTCTCTCTCTCTCTCTCTCGTCATCTCTCCACCCCCAATTGAGGTCTCCGGTGTGGCCTTCGGCAGGCGGCCCACGCAGGGAGGTGTGTGGCAGGGGTGGGAGGGGGAGGGGAAGGAGGGAGGGGAATCATGAAAGGGGTGGCATAAGAGGGGAGGAAGGAGGCACAGGATGAGAGAGAGAGAGAGAGAAGATGAGATGAGAGGAGAAGAAACGACACTGAGAGACGAGAGAGAGAGAGAGAGAGATGTATTGTTTTGATTGCACAGCATTGATATAGCTAAGAGAATGAAGAGAGGCACGGGAACGGAGGAAGATAAGAAGAGGAAGGTCGGAGGACAATAAAAAGGAAGGAAGGACGAGGAAGGTAGTAGTGAGGAGGGAATGAAGGGAAAAGGAAGGTAAAGGAGGAAAGGAGGAGAAAAAAAGAGGAAGGAAAGGGGAGGGAGGAATTAGGTTAAGTAATGAAGGAAAGGAAGAAAGGGATGTAGTGAAAATAGGAAGGAAGGGAAGAGGAGGGAGGAAGGATAGGAAGGAAGGAAGGAAGGGAAGAGGAAGGAAAGGAAGGTAAGGAAGAAGGTAGAGCGGATTATGCGGAGGACGAGGATGAGAGGGGGAGGGAGTGAGAGGGGGAGAGGAGGGAGAGGGGAGGAGGTTAATTATCACCCTCCTACTCCCTTCCCCCAGTGAACCTATGCACACTCCTCTGACCTTCATGTGGGGGAAGAATGTCACACACACACACACACACATTCACCAACACATACATAACATGAATGGATTATGATAGGTGATACGTGTTTGTTTTTTTTGGTGTCGTGTGATGAGAGAGAGAGAGTGAGTGGGAGAGATGATAGATGTTGGTATGAAGAGGGAGAGGGGGGGGAGGGAGAGAGTGAGGAGAGATGAGAGAGAGAGAGAGAGAGAGAGAGAGAACACAAGGTTTCTCTATAAGCATCAAACGTCGTAAGTTCACAATAAACTCACTCACTCATTTCTCTCTCTCTCTCTCTCTCTCTCTCTCTCACGCTTGGTTTATGGGTCACCTGAACGCTGAAGAATAAAGTGAATGGCCCACATGATGTGTAGAAGTAGTAGAAGTAGTAGTAGATTAGCTAGTAGTAGTAGGTAGTAGTAGTAGTAGTAGTAGTAGTAGAGAGTAGTAGTAGAAGTTAGTAGAGTAGTAGTAGTAGTAGTAGATAGTAGAAGTAGTAGTAGGATAGAAGTAGTAGTAGTAGTATTAGTAGTAGTAGTAGTAGTAGTAGTAGTTAGTAGTAGTAGTTAGTAGAAGTAGTAGTAGTAGAAGTAGTAGTAGTAGTAGTAGTAGTAGAAGTAGAAGTAGTAGTAGTAGTGTTAGTAGTAGTAGTAGTAGAAGTAGTTAGTAAGTGTAGTAGAAGTAGAAGTAGTAGTAGTAGTAGTAGTAGTAGGAGTATTGTAGTAGTAGTAGTAGTAGTAGAAGTAGATAAGTAGTATGGAGTAGTGTAGTCAGTAGTAGAAGTATGAAGTAGAAGTGGTAGTAGAAGTAGTAAGGTAGAAGTAGTAGTCGTATAGAAGTAGAAGTAGTAGTAGTAGTAGAAAGTAGAAGTAGAAGTAGAAGTAGCTAGTAGTAGTAGAAGTTAGAAGGAGTAGTAGTGTAGTAGAAGTCGAAGTAGTAGTAGTATACTAGTAGAAGTAGAAGTAGTATAGTAGTAGTAGAAGTAGAAGTCGAAGTAGTGAGTGACGTCGTAGGAGAATAGTAGTAGTAGTATGTAGTAGTAGAAGTGTAGTACAGTAGGAGGAGTAGTAGAAGTGAGAAGTAGTAGTAGGAGCTAGTAGTAGTAGTAGAGTAGATAGTATTAGTAGTAGTAGAAGAGTATGTAGTAGTAGTAGTAGTAGTTAGTAAGTAGAAGTAGAAGTAGAAGTAGAAGTAGTAAAAAAGGGCAGTAGTAGTAGTAGTAGAAGTAGATAGTAGTAGTAGGATAGTCGGAGTCAGTAGAAGTAGTAAGTAGAAGTAGCAAGTAGAAGTAGAAGTCGTAGTAGTAGTAGTAGTAGTAGTAGTAGTAGTAGTAGTTTAAGGGGTCAAACATAACAAAGGACGCATAACCAATCAGAACTTGCAAAGAAACTAAGCTTGATTTTCATTGGTGCCAGAGTTATTAAAAGGGAGGGAAGGATGGGAAAAACGTGGAGGAAGGAGGAGGGAAGAAGTGATGGAAAGAGCGGAAGGGAGAGGGTAGGAGAAAGAGGATGAGGATATTAAATGGAGGGAGGGAAGGGAGAGAAGGAGGAGAAGGAGGAGGAGGAGGAGGATGGAAGAAAAGAAGGGAATGAGGGAGGAAGAGAAGGAAGGGAGGGATAAAAAGGAAGGGGAGAGGAGAGAAAAAGGAGGAAAGATTATTTTTTTTCACTGTTCCACAAGCTGTTGAAATCTCTCTTTCTCTCTCTCTCTCTCTCTCTCTCTCCTTCTCTCACACTCGTGGCAGAATGCGCTAAAAAAACACTGTGTGAATGGTGTGTGTGTGTGTTTGTGTGTTGTGTGTGCGGCGGGTGTGTGTGTGTGTGTGAATATATGTGTGTGTTGTTGTGTGGTGTGTGGTGTGTGTGGTGTGTGTGTGTAATCATTACTTTTACCGAATGGACCACACACACACACCACACACACCACAAAACCACAAATATAAAAAATAATAAAAAATAATAAAAGTTGAAAGTGAAAGAGAGAGGAGGAGGGAGGAGGGAGGGAAAGGAGGATGGAGGGAAGGAAAGAAGGAGGTAGCCACAGACACGCAAGGGAACGTAAGGTATGTGGGGAGGGAGGAAAGGTTAGGAGGGAGGGATGGGAAACTTCTCTCCACTGTCCCTCAAAATCTTTTCTCCCTCCCTAATGAAATTAATTTACAAAAACATGAGAAGGGGAGGGAAGGAGGGAAGGAGGGAAGGAGGGGGAGGAAGGAAGGAGGAAGAGGAGGGGAAAGATGGAAAGAGGAGGGGAGGTAATTGAAAGATGGAGGTGAGGGGGGGGGGGGAGAGACGGTGGGAGGAAGGAGGGAGGGAAGGGAGGGACTCAAACCTGTCAGAGAAATGGAGGGAAACATGAAACTTCCCTACTTTCTCTACCTCCCTTCTTCTTCCTGTCTTCCTTCCCTCGCCTCCCGTTTCTTTCCTTCTCTCTCCTCCCTGTTTTCAACATGGTTTTTAACACTGCCCGGAAGAGAGAAGAGAGAGAGATAGATGAGAGAGATGAGAGATCCGATAAGTATGTATGACATTGCTTGAGTTGTATATGAGAGAGAGTAGGATGCAAGAGAGAAAGAGGAAGTTAGAGGCCTAACCTTCCTCCCCCATCTCTAATCTACTTCCTGTTGTATATCTATTTCTGCGCACAGTTCCTCTCTATATTCCCTCATATTTCACGTGCTCCTATTTATTCATCGCTATTAGTATGTAAAATGAACTATATAGGAGATCGCAAGAGAGAGAGAGAGAAAATGACGACGAGAGAGAGAGTATATGAGACGAGAGAGAGAGGAGAGAGAAGGAGGGGGACAGGACAAGCAAACAGGGTTGTCGACGATTTTCTCTCCCTCTCCCTTCTCTGCACGTCTCTCTCTACTCCTCCCTCTTCTACTCTCTTTTCTCTCTCTCCTTCAATGACATTTGCTCTACTTCCAAACCAGCAAATCAGATGGTTAGTTGTTATAAAGAGAAGAAGAGAGAGAATAGGCGTAGAGAGGGAGAAAAGAGAGAGAGAGCGAGAAACTTAACTCTTCAACTCCCCTGGACTAAAGGAGATCATGTCTTCCCTGCCTCTCTCTCTTCATCCTACTGATACTTCGCTTCATCTGTCTGTGTGTCCTCTACGGACCCCTTTCACTCAATTCCACACGAACACTCCCTTGTTGCATCACTCAATCTCACTCCTCTCATAATACGTCTCGTTCTACCGCGACTTATCTCTGACCAACATGACGGACACAGATTCACACACCACCTTTCTCTTTTTTCTCTCCAGCACTGAAGCTGAGAGCAGATGGAAGAGAGGAAGGAGGAAAGAGTTCCCTTTCAGGTATTTTTTCCCTCTCCCTCTCTCTCCTCTCTCTTCTCTCTCTCAGTCATGTATTATTTTCTTTCTCATCTCTCATCCTTTCCTCCTTAAATTTCTCCTCTTCCTCCCCCTCTCCTCTTCTTCTCTCTCTCTCTCTCTCTCATCTCTCATAACAGGTGGGCAGTTTCTTTTATCAGGACATAATGCACTACGACTCCTCCATCTCTCTCTCTTTCTTCCCTCCCTTCCTCCTTTCTTCCCTTCTTCCCTCTCTCCTCCCTCTTACCTCCTCCTCCTCCTCCTCCTCTTCCCCCTCCACTCTAGGAAACGGGATGGGCTTTCAAGGGAGGAGGAGGGGAGGAGGAGGAGGAGGAGGAGGAAGAGGTGAAGAAGGAAGGATAGGGTTATCTGATGACAGGTAGAGAGAGAGAGAGAAGAAAGAAGAAAAGAAAGAAAGAGAGAGAGAGAGGAGAGGAGAGAGAGAGAAAGAAAAAATATATCAGAGAAATCCTATACTGAAAAAATTAATCGCTAAAACACATCTCCTCTCTCTACTCTCTCCTATTCTCTCTCTCTCTCTATCTCTCTCTCTCTCTATCTCAGGAAAGGGAAAAGCCTAGTCATAAGAGAGTTTCTCCCTCCCCACCTTCCCTCCCTCCCTCCCTTCTTCCTCCAACACAACCGGACGCAACCACAGTCCCTCCCCCTACCCTCCCCTTCCTCCATGTGTGGGATGTTGCCTTCTTCCCTCTAACATGGTATAGGTATTAAAGGGGAGGGGGAAAGGAGGGAAGGAAGGGAGGGATGGAGGGAAAGGAGGGTAGAGGAGGGATGTGAAATAGGTTGGGTTCAATGGAGGGAATCCTAGTGGTGGCCCCTTCTCTCTTCTTCTCTCTCTCTCTCTCTCTTTCTCTCTCTTTCTCTCTCTCTCTCTCTCTCGCTCTCTTCTCTCTCTCTCTCTCTCTCTCTCTCTTTCTCCTCTTCTATCTTCCTCTCGTGTGAGTTTAATGAATTTTGTGATGGAATTTGGGAGAAAAAAATAGAGAAAATAGACAGAGAGATTAAAGAAAGATAGTGAGAGAGTGGGTGATAAAGAGAGAGTTTTCCCCTGTCCTCCCTCACCTCTTCTCCCTCTCTCTCCTCAGGCCTTCCTCCCGCCCACTCGACCCTCATGGGAACTCCAGAGCGCGCTCTATATCTCTCTCTATGAGAGTCGTATCTCTTATTTCTCTTCTCTATATATATCAATGAGAGAGATTGAATGAAAAATATATGTAGAACTTAATTGCACAAATTAATCTTTTCATGAATCATTTACAAAAAGGGGCGTGAAGTTGCTCTCTCTATCTCCTTCTCTCTCTCTGTCGCGTCATCCACCTCAATTTGTGGCATGTCTTATGTATTTGGTTTGCTTCATCTTTTGTTGTAACACTATATGCCTTTATTTGAGAATTGGTTTAGTTGTCATGTAGGTGACTATGTTTGCACTAGATATTCACATACACACACTACACCCACTGTAGAGAGAGTGAGATGTATGATTTTTTTCTTGATTGTATTTTGATTTTTTTTTGATGATTGGGTGATTTATTTGTTTTTGAGATGTGAGATTATTGTGTTATTGATTTTTTGTATGATGATGAGAGATTTTTTGTTTGGTTATACACTAGGAGAAAAAGTGACGAGAGAAAAGGAGGTAGAATGAGGATCAGGAAGATGTTGTAGTAGAGAGATGAGATTTTTTGTTTGATTGAATGAGTATTGATGATGAGTAGATGGTATGAATCTCTTATTTTTATTTTATTGTACGTTCTATTCTTGTCCTGTTTGTGTGTTTTGTCCCTATGTCACTTTTGTGTGCAGTCTTTCTACGTATATATCTGACTTATTAGTCTTCTTTCTCCTGCGCTGTTCTTGGTATCCTCCTTATCCATTATTGTTTCTCTTGTCCCACACTATCTTCCTTGTCTCTGTGCACATCCCTTACCTATATGTCTCCCAGTCCTATTGACTACTCTCCCCTATATAGCATAATTAGGTGACTCTATGAAAGGTCTGTTTATGTGATGTTACTATATGAGAATCATGTGTGTTGTGTGTTTTAATAGTAGTAGTAGTAGTAGTGGTAGTAGTAGTAGTAGTAGTAGTAGTAGTAGTAGTGGTAGTAGTAGTGGTAGTAGTAGTAGTAGTAGTAGTGGTAGTGGTAGTAGTAGTAGTAGTGGTGAGTAGTAGTAGTAGTGGTAGTAGTAGTGGTAGTGGTAGTAGTAGTAGTAGTAGTAGTAGTAGTAGTAGTGGTAGTAGTAGTAGTAGTAGTGGTAGTGGTAGTAGTAGTAGTGGTAGTGGTAGTGGTGGTAGTGGTAGTAGTAGTAGTAGTAGTAGTAGTAGTAGTAGTAGTAGTAGTAGTAGTAGTAGTAGTAGTAGTAGTGGTAGTTATAGTAGTAGTAGTAGTAGTAGTAGTAGTAGTAGTAGTAGTAGTAGTAGTAGTAGTAGTAGTAGTAGTAGTAGTAGTAGTGGTGGTGGTGGTGGTGGTGGTGGTGGTGGTGATAGTTATTGTGTATAACTATTAATGATGATAATAATAGTCTCACTCTCTCTCTCTTTCTTTCTATCGTC
>JAPQNM010000033.1:3995931-4010931 GCA_029783475.1 Metacarcinus magister
CCACGAGGCTGATAGATACACAACACCAGAAATAAAAGAATAGGGAGCAGCATAAGAAAATTTGACCGCCTGAGGGAGCGAGGAGCCTTGTCTCTCCTCCCAGCTGATCCTCCCTACAGTCATCTTTACTTTAACACTCTCTCCTCACCTGTGTATGCTGCTTTGAGACATTATTCCCAGCGCAGAGGCTTCACACCCATATCAGGCGCGAAGCATAGTCGACTAGGCCCACTGTCTCGCTCTTACACCATTGATAATCCAGAAAATTGTCAGAGAGGTCTAGCTTCACCACTGCCTTGAAGAGATCAACATGGCGCTTGTATTTTGGCGCGTAAACCACACTGTGGCAGGAACTTGTCGCTGATTGGCTGTGGGAACCCGGTGAGGTGCGCGCTGATTGGCTGATGGACTTGCGCGCGCATATCACCTCTCCCACACATCGCCCTTCTTATTAATTTATTTATTCGTACCTGTAGTTTTTTGTCTAAATAAAAATTGCTGGTTTATATTTGTATCATGTGTGGGTTTTGTAGTGGAGGTTTGGTATTGTAAAGGTATTTGAAGGGAGGTATGATGCACGTGGAATGATTGGAACAAGCTGCCCCACACCCAGACTTCTGAAAGGTTGTAAATATTCTTCCTCATTGTGTGAGGTGATGTCATTCCACTCTCATCAAAATGCTGCTGGCGCTCACCCGCTCAACGATGAGTCATTACATGCAAACAAATCATTATACACAACAAGAAACCTCAGAATATTCGTTACACCTTCATGTCTCCTGTAAACGGCATATTATTTTTTTTCCCCAATAAATTATATGAATACCTATAGATTAATGGTTATTACACAACACTTACTGGAAATTATCACACGAGCAGTTATATATATGACTATGCATTAACGTGGTTTACGTGAGCAAATTTTGTTCCGTCATCCTGCTCAATGCTGACATTTGTTTACACATTATACAAACTTTTCCTACTAACTAATAGTGATGCATTTGTTATCTAAATAATTTCCCCTTTCAAGTTCATTATAATAAACCAAGAAATTAATTAATTTTTAATTATAGAGAAATTTACAATATTTAAGTTAGTGTTCAAGTTTATAATTTTCTACGAACAAATCAAATTAAATGGTAGACTATTGTATATTGGAGTTTGTATATGCTAATGAATATTATAATACTTAGGTGATCAAACTAACACTTACCAGAAAACAACAAACAATGGTTCATACACGTGATGCGAACGGCACAGAAGGGAATGTTTGCAATGCTAAAACATGCCTTAAGGATAGACTTTCACCTCAGGACAGAACACATAAAGGTTTACACAACAAACCATAAATTACACTTCCAGGACAGAACAACGACTAACAATGATATGCAATAAACAAATGAATGAATAACCTACGTCATAAGGAACAAGACAGACTTCCCGAGGACAAATGATTGTATAAAAAGGTGACGTCCTTGGTTGAAGGCATCGCCCCAGCGGACAGGTTACGCCCAAGGAACAGCTGGTGCCCTGGAAAGTGTGTTGGTTCATTGAGCAACGACTTAACGAGGGATAACGATCCTCAGGCACACAACTAATGACCATACAGGTGCAAGGACGTGTGTTATTGTTATGGTTCTTACAGCTCAAAGCAGTTCATAATTAAGCCTTACGACACGTTTAACAATCTTACAGACCCTTGTGAACTTGTAAAATTTTAGTTCAACCTTATCGATTCTATAGTGTATTTTTTTTTTTTAATTTCTACTCTGGGAACATCTTTTTATTTGTCTATGGATTTCGATCTATTTACACTATATTATTCATAATAATATAATACTACTATAACCAAAGTTTCCTATCATTTCACTTGAAACTCTTATTTCTAGAATAAAATTTATTTTGTTATATTAAAAAACATAAATCATTATAATAGATTTAATACTCCACCAATAATGATGAAAAAATATCAGATTTTCCTAATAAAAATAGCAACTAATTGACAAATTTAAAGCACTTTCTTAATTACAATTTTAGTTTTAATTATATTATTTTTTGTTTTGTAGGGTTTTGTTTTAGTAAATTAAGATTTTTCATGAGATAGACCCCCCTCAAATACAACAAATGTGTGAAAATATCAGAAATATCTTTTTATCTTTTTTTTCAAGTATTTCCCATTCCAATCCTGTATATAGTTGTTTTTCTATTATTATACGTAAATGGTAAATACGTCACTTAACTACACAGGGGCCGAGGCTGGAAGAGTCTATAAGAACACTCCTGTGACTTATATTGCCTTCAAGTAACCTTCTCGACTGCTGCTGCGTCAAGATAAGGGTCACTATTAAGTAAATAGAGGCAGAGAGAAAAATAATTAAGTGAATACACCACCCGTTCCGTCATGACAGGCCGATCAAAACTTTCATTACTGTCATTGGTGCCAATCTCTGTAAGTTCCTTATTTTCATTAAAAAATCTAATGCAGTACTTTAAGTGCACTGTTAAGCTCCACCAATAACAAATTAATAGGATATGGTAGGTAGCGGTAACCCCACGGCCTCTCATCCTCTCACCTTACCAGCCCCTCACCCTCTCACCTTACTAGCCCCTCATCCCCACCCAGCCACTCACCCGTCACTTCTTTCCCTTCAAGCTTCGGGCACCAGGATGGACGGGGGCTGTAAATCCCACTTAAAGGGACTCTCCTCCCCCACCTTACCCCAATCATGCTTCAGGACACGCCGCCACAACGCCCACCCACCCCACCCCACCCCACTACCCTTTGACCGTTGTCGGGTGCTCCGATCACGCGACACCGGACAGCCTCGGAATAAAACATGTTCTTGGGTGCAATTTGCACAGATGCATATTGTTGAAGGGCAGTTTGTACGGGTATGGTCAGGTGAGGCACAGAGAGGGCAACGTGCAGTGGATTTACAGTATTTTGTTGGATGTCTGAATCTTCAGCGGTTTTGGCACTGACGGGAGGGAGAAATGTAAGTTTTAACCGAACAGATGTCCCCATCTATGTATAAACTATCTGGAAGATCTTGTCCTTTGGATGCATTTTTTACAATATTTGCTGGGTACCTACTTGTGGCAGCCACGAGGGTCAACAGTAAAGCAGGATACATGATCGAGCAATATCATGCACGTCTGCAATCAGTTTAAAGAAGTCAGAAGACAGTCGGGCCAACTGACAACATCTACATAGATTTAGAGTGGTATGAGAGCGGTATTAGTACAAGTGTTCCATTGAGTATCAGAGGACACTGAGAAAGATTTTCCACCAAGGTCTTTTAGGGTAAGCATTGTTTCAGCTTGTGATTCTGATGACTATAATATGGCGAAATCTGTCAGGTCGTGTGTTGAAGGTTACCCTTCCCACCTGTCCTTGGATGCATCCATAACCACCATGGCAATGGAACAAATTAAGGTATACCGTGCCCATGGCACCCTCAGGCTGTTCATGACTGAACTCGTGGTTAGCCTTTCATCCTCTAAGCACAGGGTCACACTTTAGGAAAAGAAGATAGTAGGAGGTTAGGTAGAAAAGACTGATGAAACAAGAAATAAAACTTGAAAAAGGCCATGTGAAAATTGGTTGGACCAGATTATTATATTATATTATATAGTCCGAGGCAACACTCCATTGGGCCACAATTTCAGTCCCGAAGTCCCTCCACAACGGCAATGGGCTTGGGAACGGAGGGGCTCACACAAGGGATATAAGTTTGAAATAACTAATTATAATTCTGTTAGAAGTCTTACAGTGTGTAACTAGAGCATGGTTAGAAGGGCACAAGAATGGTCTGCGTGAAATGAAAGCTTGAATAGTGATTTATGCCTATAGTGTGCGTGCATGTGTATTTATGTAGTTGTAGTATACAGCAGCGTGGTTCAACTACGGGCCCGCGGGTTGTCTGTGGCCCACCGCTTGTATTATAAATCAATTTTTTACACGAAAAACACAGACGAAGTTTCTGTGCCCATATATGAAATAGTACTTGATTATTATGATGACAATATTTAAGTAGAGGGAGCAATATTTAGTCTTGCATAGGCTTTAGTTCTTAAAAAAATTAATTAAATAATATATATATATATATATATATATATATATATATATATATATATATATATATATATATATTAGTGGCCCTCAATGTAACCGTTTAGTGTTGAAGTGGCCCAAGAGGTCGAAGAAGTTGGACCACCCTGGTGGTATACAGGGACTGAGCTACATTGTGGTCATGTAGTACTTCGTATTTATATCAGTCCAGTGTTTCCTTTGGATGTACAAATAGTTTTAGTTTAGTGGCTTATATATAAAGTTCTTCCAATCAATATTTAAATAATGACATTGTGTATAAAAAAAAAGAACTTAAGGCAAAGTATTTATTTACATTTAATGGTCTACAATGTGATGATTGATGAATGATAAGGTGTGTGAAGGGAAGTTTCCCTGATATTATTTACAAATATCTGTTCCAGGTTGAATGGAAGACTGCAGCAGCAGCAGCAGCAGCAGCAGCAGCCTCATGAATGCCCAGCAGGATTCACGTCATACACTGCATTCACCTTACCCAGACAATACCTGTGGAAGAATGTATGTAAGACTTGTTGGCTGCCTAGTGGGGGTAAATAAGCATTAGTCTTGTAAGAGTTCAGAGGACTCTCCATTTGTTTATTTATTTTTTTAATAAATTTCATGGCTGGTGAAGGGTGTGGTTTTTCTCCGGAGGGCCTCTGAGGTATCATAAGCAAGTTATCTAATTGAGTGTTATGCCGTGCATGAGAAACTGCAACCAAACTCCAATTGGACCTTAATCATTATGGGGAGTGAGTTAATGGGAATAAAGTAAGTGCCCGACATCAAAGGTCCTATGGTGCTATGTTAAGCTAAAGGGCAGACACAGAGCAAAGAGATAATGGCAAGGCAAAATATGGGGACAGAAAGAGTATAAAGCATAAGTTAAGTTACTCAGTGAAATTATTAGAAAAGTGTTCAAGAAAAAGGGCTCATAAGATGTTAGTGTATTCGACTTGAAAGAACATAGCTAAAAAGTAGGCAGCAGAGATGATTTCTGTGGGAGCAATTTTTATTTTATTTTTTTTCTTCAGAAAATTAACTAGTTATGATAATGGTAGGGTACTGGGATCATTAAGAAGCGGTAGGATCAGAAGTAGGAAGTATGGAAGTAAAGGCAGTATCTGGGCAGGAGGGATTTTGTAGAGAGGAATTGTATAACTGATTCACGAGAGAATCCAGGTGGTAAAGGATAGTCAAGAGGAGATTTTCTGGTAGATGTAGCTGAAAGGGTGGGAGAGAAAGAGGGTAAAAGGTGAGGGGAAGATGGGGGTGGGGAAAGACACGGGGCGGGGCATGAATTTTGTTGGAACACAGAGGGCGTTATTGAAATTTGAATGAGATAAGATGGGGAAGGAAGTGAGGCATCAATGAAAGGTTTTACTATAAAGGCTTTAATATCAGAGATGGTTTAACTAGGGGAAGGAGGAGATAGGAGAGTGGGAGTAAAGGTTTTCTTGGTAGAACACTGTAGGGAAGAAGTTTTAGTGATCAAGGATGAACTAGGATCAGTATAAGGTTTTAGAGGGGAAGCACAGGAGCAATGCTTGATTGGTGTAAGAATACGGCAGGGGAGCAAGGTTTGAAGTTGAAGGAATAGAGGGTGGGCTGTCAGGGTCTAGTAAATAAGACTCAGTCGCTGGCAGTGAAGGAACTACAGGAGTGGTGATAGAAGTAGGGGAAGAAGTAAGAGATGGGAGTGAAGAGAGGGTAATTGTGGTAGATGATGAAACAAGTGGAGTGGGAGAGGAAGAGGTATGAGTGGAGGAAGAAGGATAGGATGTAGAGGGAAAGGTAGTGCTAGATGTAGTCCGAGGGGTGTTGGTATAGATGCGCCGAGAGAGGAACCTGTTGGAAGCCACTGAGACAGGTTTCTTGTCTAGCTTCTTTGAGTGTTAGAAAATGTTTGACGTGAAGGGCAGCAACCTCCGATTTAAATTTGTAGCCTCGGAATAAAACATTATGTTCTTGGGTGCAGTTTGCACAAATGCATATTGTTGAAGGGCAGTTTGTACGGGTATGGTCAGGTGAGGCACAGAGAGGGCAACGTGCAGTGGATCTACAGTATTTTGTTGGATGTCCAAATCTCCAGCAGTTTTGGCACTGACGTGGGGGAGGAATGTAAGGTTTAACCTTATAGAAGGCTCTACCTATGTATACCCTGTCTGGAAGATCTTGTCTTTTGAATGCAATTCTTGCAAAATTTGCTGGGTACTTGTGGCGGCCACGAGGGTTAACAGTAAAGCAGGACACATGAGCAATATCATGCTCGTCTGCAATCAGATTAAAGAAGTCAGAAGAACAGTCGGGCCAACTGATGTTCTCTGGGTAGATTTCATAGGATATGAGAGCAGTATTAGTACAAGTGTTTTGTTGGATGTCAGAGGACACTGGGAAAGATTTCCCATCAAGGTCTTTTAAGGTAAGCATTGTTTCAGCTTGTGATTCTGTGTGAGCAATGACTAGGTGAGATCTGTCAGGTTGTGTGTGGAAGGTTACCCTTCCCACCTGTCCTTGGATGCATTCTTGAAATTGGAATGTTTTCTGAGTATGGAGCATGAGCAGGGATATGGAAGTATTTGTTCCATTGGCGGGGACCACTAATCACCTTCCTTTAGGATGGTGACTAGTGGATGGGTGTGGGCGAGGGTGAGAGAAGGAGGAGGGGACAGTCTGGGTTATAGAAGAGGGAGAGGTTGGTGAGTGGTCTTACTTTTTGGAGGTATATATGGTTCTAAGGTGGTTATAACAGAAGATACAAGTGTAGAAGTAGGGGTTGGTGTTGGTGTTGGTGTTACGGGAACAGGTACAAGAGGAGAGGGAGTTGACAGGTGGGCAGTTAGGGGTTTTTTTGAGCCGAGGTCAGAGGCGTGTCCTTGTCAAATCCAGAGAAATCTTGAGGATTAATTTTTTGAGGTGCTTTCCCCAATGCACCTGTTAATTTTGGATTTTCATAATTGGCCATGGTGAGCCAAGTGTAAGTGGATATAACTGGTCTGCTCCCCATAACCCCAATGGGGAGTAAGAGTAATGAAAAAGGGAGGGTATACTGTTTTCCTTCTCTCTCTAGATATATTTTTTTCCACATCTACTATCCAAATTGCTGCCATACTGTCCTCAGACGGGACTTACAACGTTATATGCATCTGAGGCTGTAGCAGCGATTAGCCTCGCACGTTCTCAACATATTCAAGAGAGAACGTAAATATTTGAGGTGTCACTATAAAAAATCTGATAACCTACGTCAAATAACAGGCGAGGCAAGTCCATCTGTGCCTCCATAAGCCTACTGGCGCCAACGGTTAATGATATAAAAAAAAAAAAAATACTGTGTCCATGGCACCTTCAGACCGTTTATGACTGTACTCCTAGTTAGCCTTTCATCCTCTCAGCATGACTCTCTCACTTTAGGAAAGAAGGGTAGTGAGAGGTTAGGAAGAAAAGACAGATGAAACAAGGGGAAATAAAGCTAGAAAAAGAAAAAAGGCCAAGCGAAATTTGTTGGACCAGAGACTGAAGTCCAAGGTATCGCAGCATCAGACCTCAATCTCTGGGAAGCCCCTCCACAACGGCAATGGGCTTGGAAACGGAGTGATGATCATTATGGTCTGATCAGTAAGGCGTTGGTACGCTGAGCGTATGGTCAGGGGTTAGATTCCTGGCCACTAACTTGTTTAGATAAATTTATCAATGTTTCAGAACCCTTATATTACACCTGTAACTAACTCCCCAAGGGTTTCACAATGAAAATACCTAAGACCACTATACTAGTCTCTGGCTAACTGTCTTCCTCTCTGGCCCAGGGTCTTATTTTTTTTGCAGACAAAAGATCAATCACCTCAAATGAGTCTCAACCGAGCTGACCCAACACAAATCCAAAGACATTGCAGTGGTAGTGTGACAGGCAGCTCACAATGGTTGGAAGCCAGTGACTGCCTCTACAATGGCAGCTTGCTGAGAGGCATCCACCAGCCTGTAGTGGGAGAGCTCCATGGTGAAGGAGGCTGTGCCTGAGGAGAGGGTACGGATGGCAGTGGAGTAGCCTAGGAGTTCAGCGAGAGGACACTCCACCACCAGAACCTGTAAAAATAAAGAAGTGAAATGTATCCTGTTAGTGTAAATAATTACATGTATGCAGTGTCCCTTCACCTTACTCCCTATTGTCACTCACTGCAAGTTCTTATTTAAATACATGACCCTGTAAGTTAGACCCAACCCTCACCCTCATATCATGCCGATGGGACAAGTGAAGGATATTGGCCCTTCTGCGGGAAAGATCCGCCAATAAGGTGGAGGTGTGGGCCTCCTCCGACACTATCTCCAGCACCATGACTGGCTCCATCAGCTGGCAACCTCCCAACGCCAGTACCTGCCAAAGGTAAACTGTTCTGACAAGACTGACAAAAACTTTATTTTAATCTTAAAACTTGTGAAATATAGATCTAAGTAAAGGTTTTCAGATTAAACAAGAATTAAGGTCATCAGGGGCATTGACTGAGTGTGCACAAGTGTAAGGTCAGTCAGTCAGTCAGTCATACCAATGCATCAAGGCCACACCTGCTGAAGGCACTGTGCAGCAGCAGCAGCCACCATGGTCTCTGAAGTGCCAGGTCCAATTTGAAACCAGCTGAGGCCAACCTGTAGGTCCACCACAGGACAGCCCAGCACTGGCCCGCTAATAAGACCTGAACTAATACCACGGTTGATGGCAGAGAGGTGGTAGCGGCGCAGTGTTCGAAGGTTCTGGGGAATGGTGGTGGAAAAAAAAATAAATAATAAAATTAAACCTGAATATTTTAAAAGAATCCAAAAACTTACAACTTAACAATAAAACTGAACTATTTTTTGAAAAACCAAAGTAACATTCAATCAGCAGTGTGTGGTCATGTCACCTCCTGGTTGTCTGCATTATATTCAAAAGAGACAGACTTGAACTTGTGGTCTGCGCTGGGAGAGATGGAGAGGGTGATCTTGACCTGCTGCCGCCTGTCTCCTGTGAGGGTAAAATTTCACAGGATATGAATGACTGGATGGTTGGATGGTTGGGTGGTTGGGTGGGAGGATAGCGAGGGTGAAGACTGACAGGTTGAGGCCACACATACAGGGGTAGAAGGATGGTGTTGAATGGAATGGTGAATTAGGAAATGCTGAGTGTATATTATGATGATCTATAAGATTACTTGACTAATAATAATGCAAAAATACAAGTCGGATGCAAAATGGATTAAGGATTGTGGATACAGACATAGTATCTTCAGGATTATAAAAGCATCAGTTCGAAACAACAAAAGAAACTGGTATTAAAACAAATAAAACCTATGAAATGAAATTGATACAACCAAAGCACAAAAAAATTCTCACCTATCATCTTGTTTATCTCGAGGGTCCGAGTGGCAGCAACGGTACAAGTTTCTCGGTAAGCCACCTGCAGAGGGCCAAGTTCTGCCTCCACCTTGTGTTCTTTGTGTATCCTGTCTCGTATGATTTCCAGGTGGAGCTCCCCCATTCCTGTGGATGATGACTAGGTTCAGTCTACCTTAATGTTTTCCTTCTCTCTCTAGATATATTTTTGTCCACATCTACTACACATCATCACCTTAATGACAGATAAAACACAGCACCTGAGAGAACTGTCTGGCCGGTCTCCCCATCTTGAGTGACATGGAGGCTTGGGTCTTCCCTCTGCAGCTGGGCTAAAGCCTCCTCCAAGGCCTTCTGCTGGGAGGTTGAAGGGGCCTCTGGTGATTGAGGAGGCAGTGAAAATAAAAGAAAATAATTAAGGCATTGTTGAATAATCATACTTAATAAGTCTTCAGCATTACCACATCTGCACTTGCTTTACCGTGCCCCTCTACATCCATGGCCATGATCCCTTCTCCTAAAGTTTGACACAACTGGTCCATCTTGTATAATAAACAAACAGCTGACTGAGGTAAGTACAGGGAGTCGAGGGTTGGGAGAGGCCTTTGTCTTACAATAGTGCATTCCTTACTGACAGTAATGCACACCACCACTACAAGGAAGACACCAAAACTTACCCACAGAGCAGAAGAAGACTGGATCAGGCACCTGGACACCAAGAAGTTTTGGTGTTGAATCCTCATCCCCTGCCTCAGCCAGCCTCTTTTGGACCGTGTTGGCCATAGTCTGACTAGCCACCAGTGTGTCCCCAGTGCTGGTGGTCTGTAACAAGAGGAGTTGCTTCTTTGTTGGCTTTTGTTCTTATCTGAGGTGACAGCCGTTTGCTTCCTTTGTTTGACTACATGAACAGATGCACCACCACAACTCTGATTGAAATTTTGATATCCATATAAATAGAAAGCAGGAAGGACTGTTAGGTTAAGACTACTGCAATAAAGAAATGGATGATATAATGATAGTTTTGCTGAGTTTATAGATGTTTGGATTAAAGAAATTAAAGTTTACATTTTACCAACCATCTGTAACAACATTTACCTGATTATACATTCACAAAGAAAGATAAACAGACACACCTTCAAGCCAGTGACCACTACTATATTTCCTGCCTCCACTGATGACACTTCCTTGTAATGGTCTGCATAGGCTATCAGAACCTGACCCAGTTTTTCACTGCGACCTCCATTCAAGTTGTACACACGCTGACCCTGCAACACAAACAAAGCACTCAAATTCCTCTCATATACTGATGCAATATTTGCATATTTGTATATCATTAATCTTATAAAGCACAACAAACACAGTACTGTGCTCATGTTTAGACTGCAAAGGGCAATGAATCACAAAAAAGTCCTCACATGACTGACTTCATTTGACAAACAACCTTTACTGACCATTCCTACTAACCACCTACATGGCTACACACACATTCATCAGTCACAACTCACTAGTTATTAAGTACATCAAAACACACATGAGAACGAACCTTCTCCAAGCATCCAGAGTACACACGCAGGTAAGTAAGGACACCTCCCCTTTGTCGGTCATGGACAATCTTGAAGGCCAAGGCACACAGGCTGGGTGCATAGAGCCTCAGGGCAGGAGGCTGTGTGCAGTCTCTGGGGGAGGGGAGATAGTCCACTACGGCATTCATCATTGGCTGAACACCAACATTCTTGTATGAGCTTCCTACCAGCACTGCCACGGCATCCTGTGTGGATGTAAGTGTGTCAGGGAGATAAAGTAATAGCATAACTATAAAGATACATAAAAGGATGAGGCTGAGAATTAGTTATGAAGAAAATGGAGACAGTGGCACTTCATCTTTCCTTCACTCTTCATCTGATCATTCTTATCTTTCTTCTTAAATAAACTCTCTATCCTCATCACTTCAATATGTTTTCCTTGCTTGGTCATCACTCACAGGACCAGGGGACCAGTGGACCAGGTGGCTCAGTACTCAGCTCATGGCCTATAAGTTGCAAGTTTGATCTTGGCTCACGGCAGCTTCTCGTTAACCCTTTAAAACCTTTGAACCTGTCAAAGGTAAGCAAGATGGACCAACCTGGCTCAGAGTCACCCTCCTAACAGCCTCCTTCATCAGGGGTGGAGGCACATCCTCCAAGGACTCCTGCTCCAACACATACTCTGCCAAGGGTGTGTCCAGGTCTGCCAGTTTGTCAATCAGTTCACACCGTGCCAGCTGAGCCACATCCCACAGCTCTTCCTCAGGTGTGAGGGGGCACTGGAGGTACTGTCTGCCACGGTCACTGTATGTGGAACAGTAATTGTTGTCATAATCACTCATAGGTGACTCCCTTCTTGGCAGCCACACCACAAGGGATGGCCCCAACCTTACCTCCTCAACCATCTTTCATACATGCCACACCACGCCTCTTCCTCCATCCATTGTCTTACACACTCTTCAACTATTTTATCCCATACACAAAAAACTTCCTTGCTCAGGAGTGATGACATAATTAATTTTTATTTCATCCTCAATCTGTTTTTATCAATAGCAAAAGACACAATAAGATGAGTCCAGCCTCTGACCTAGAGCCAAGGTCCCACTCCATCCTGTCCATGGTGACCAGATCTACCATGCCTCTGAATAGCTTGCCCTGGCCAACAGGGAGGTGCAGGGGTAGGGGCACAGCACGCAGCTTATCCCTGATGGAGTCTAGGCAGAGGGACATGCTAGCAGCAGGCTTGTCCATCTTGTTGAGGTAGATGAAGCGTGGCACCTTGTATCGGTCAGCCTGCCGCCACACAGTCAGCGTCTGCGCCTCAACGCCTGAGAACAAGGGAGCTGCTCAAGGGGTGATCACACCAAACAACAAACATTATGTACACCAGCCTCCCAAGTCTTCAAGACGTCATCTCTCTACCCTTGATGTTCATCCTTTCCTAGCCACCTTCCTAACCGTGCTCTTCACCAGCTACTGTCCCCTCACCAGCTGAGGCGTCCAGGATGGCCACGGCACCATCAAGCACCCTGAGGGAGCGCTCCACCTCCATGGTGAAGTCCACGTGGCCCGGAGTGTCCACCAGGTTGATGTGGTGTTCGGCCCAGGGCAGGGTGATGGCAGCTGAGGTGATGGTGATGCCTGCCAAAGGGTGATGGAGTCATGATGGTAGTTATGATGCGGAGGCATAATAAATAATGAAAACTTTCTCCTCTGCAACTTATCTTAACCTACATTTGTGAGCCAAAACTCAAGGAGGAAACAGGAAAGGAACAATTTGAGAAAATCAAATAATGAAATGAAACAACTATTTCCTGTTGTTAAAGCAATGTCACAAGGTCTAAACTTAATTTGGTTAGTTTAAATTGCAAACCCATTATGAGTATGTATCTAATGATGTGTAGTACTTACCAACATGAGTAAACAAACCTTGTCTCAACACAAGTTACTCGTGCACTGAGCCTGCCTGGCCCACACACCCACCTCTCTCACGCTCCTGGTCCAGGTAGTCCATGACGGTGTCGCCATGATGCACTTCCCCCAGAGTGCGGGTCACCCCCCCATAGAACAGCATGCGCTCTGTGGTGGTGGTCTTGCCTGGGTGGTGGTGATGATGGTGTACTTATATTGTATATTTGTGCATATTTTGTATTTCTGGAGGTTTCATTTCAATACAATACATAATAATGATGTCAGTGTAAGCTCTAAGAAAAAAAAATATAAGTATTTTACCTGCATCGATGTGTGCCATGATGCCAATGTTGCGGATGTGGTGAAGGGTTTGCAGCTTGTCCTTGACAGGTGGTGGTGGGGAGGCATCATTGCCTGACTGTTGATGGGAGAGTCTGCAAGATGTTCTAGAAGGTAAGTGGCTGTATTATACACTAAACTAGTGTCTTATGTGACCAATACATTTCAATATCTGAATCATGGATTTCTCCTTACCTATGAATACATAGTGGGAAACTAAGAAGCTGGCTTCTTGTGGTGTCCCCCACCTCTAAAGACTAGTTAGCCAGCATGTTTAATGGTTTTAATGTGTCTATCGTACCAGGATTTGAATGTGGCTATTGTTGGGGCGGTAACTACACTCTCAGGGAGTGCATTCCAGTGGTTGATGACTCTGATGGAGAACTAATTGCCTTTTAACATTGTCCTCCAGTGATCAGGCTTCAGCAGCTTAAGAGTGTCCTCAATCTGTTGGTGTTCAGCTGGAAGTAACGAGCGTAGGAGATGTCCTCAAAATTGTGTGGCAACTTATATGTCTCGATCATGTCACCTCTAATCCTTCTATTCTGCAGTGTCTGGAGATATAGGCATCAACATCTCTCCTCGTAAGGCAGCTGTGCCAATTCAAGGACTAACTTGGTTGTTCTTCTCTGTACTTGCTCCTGTGACTAGGTATCTTGTATCAGGTTAGAAGACCAGGACTCAGCTCTATAATCCAGAATTGGGCAGACCAGGGAGAGGTATAATGGTACCAGCATTTCTTTGCTGAGCACAGAGAAGTTCCTTTTGATAATCCCTACTCGATTGTTGGCTTTTGCAGTGATCCTCGCAACGTGAGCTGAGGACTTAAGGTTGTTAGACAGTGTAATGCCCAGATCCTTCTCCTGTGAGGACTTGTTCAGCATTGTCCCTTTCAAGTGGTTCTCTACCTGCTGATTGTTGTGCCCAACATGCATGGTGTTGCACTTATCAATGTTGAAGGACAACAGCCACTTGTCACTCCAGTTGTCAAGCCGCTTCAAGTCACGCTGCAGGGCTTCAACATCCTCTTCAGTCTTTATGATCTTATATATTTTTGCATCGTCTGTGAACAAGGTGGCTGCTGACTCAAGGTTGTTGACTAAATCGTTGATGTAGATAAGGAAGAGGACAGGTCCAAGCACTGACCCATAACAGGGAAACTTCACTCATAATGGGTAACCAGTCTGATACTGACTTCTTGATGTTCACACAGTGGTATCTATCGGTGAGGAAACTTCTAGTCCACAGCAATGCTTTACCTCCTATGTCCAAGACTAGGTATTTTCCCCGTCCACTTCTCACTGTCCATTTCCAACATCAAACTCGTGTTCCACATTCACATTGTGCACACACTTACACAATGCACTCAACACATTACCACAACACTAGCTATTTACGGTATTTCTGCATAACTACTGCTCGGACATCTTCTTGAATACATTTTCTTAAAGAGTTTCTGCCTAATGATATGAATATGAAGTCGTACATACTATACATAGTGTACTTAACACATCTGTGAAGGTTTCAGGCAGTGCTCGTCATTACATATAAGCAAATATAGATTATATATGGCACTCCGGAAAAATCTAAGGTAAAAAAAAACTTAACTTTTGGGTAATAAAATATAAAAAACTTATATATAATCTAACCGAACCTAACCATAATCTAACCTAATATAAATTCAAAGACACTTTGCTAGGGAAATAATAACGAGCACCGCCTGAAACCTTCACAGATGTGTTGAGTACACTGTGTATGGTATGTAGGACTTCATAT
>JAPQNM010000033.1:4015931-4020931 GCA_029783475.1 Metacarcinus magister
ATATAATTTCGTCAAATACTGTATCGGGACAAAACAACTCACTTACCAGGGCGAAATGACTCAATACCAGTCAGGTTCTGTATCGGACGAAACAACCCACGTACTGGGGCGAACCGACCCAGTGCTTAACGACCCAGTGCGAACGGGAAAATGGGCAAAATGACCCGATACCCCGTCCACCTCGTGGCAGAGAGCGAGAGGGGGAGGGGGAAGAAGGTGGGGGGGAGGGATGGAGGTGGGGAGGAGAAGGACGGGGGAGAGAAGGGTGAGGGAAGGGAGTATTTGTTTTGTTTTAATAAATTTATTACACCCGAAGGGGGAAGGGAAAGTTTAGGTGGGGGAAAGGAGTGTAAAGGGAATAAGGGGAGGAAAGGGGAGTAAGGGGATGTAAGGGGAGTAAAGGCCCGTACACACTATGGCTCGTGCGCCTCTCTCTGACTAGCCTCAGTAAGTGGTTTTGGGGGGTTTGTGCCGCCCGGTGGAATACTCCAGGAGAGGTACTTACGGGGATGTAGGCTGTGCTGCAGACTGATTCCCCGTGTCCTCTCTTCCCGGTTCCCTTAGTGTCTCATTTACATAAGAGAGCAACTGCAGCCTGCCCTCTAAAGACAACTTCTTCTTCTACCTACATAACATTACTACACCTTACACTTTTACACTCTCTTCAAATCAAAATTTAAAAATGGCTTCACCACACCAAGCCTCGGAGTTCCCATCTGGGGAGGGGACCACAAATGTTGGACTGCCCCTCTGCTGACGACATTGGGTGTCTTGACACTTCCTCTAATACTTTTACTCTCGATTTCTGCAACATTAGTGGCCTTAGATCTAATTTCCAATCTGTGGAACACCATCTCTCCTCCATTAAACCTCATCTTCTCTTCCTAACTGAAACACAGTTGTCTGTGACTACTGACAGCAGCCCCTTCTCTGTTCCCTCCTACTTTCTCTATCCTAATTTTCAATCCAAAGCTGGCTGTTGCGCATATGTGCATAACGACATTACTTGCTCTCGTACCTATGTCAAGGCTGTCGGCCTTGACATATCGAAAGCCTTCGATAGAGTCTGGCATAAATCTTTAATTTCTAAACTACCCTCCTACGGATTTTATCCTTCTCTCTGTACCTTCATCTCCAGTTTCCTTTCCGACCGTTCTATTGCTGCTGTAGTGGACGGTCACTGTTCTTCTCTTAAAACTATCAACAGTGGTGTTCCTCAGGGTTCTTTCTATTATTCATCAATGATCTCCTAAATCTGACTCAATACCCTATCCACTCCTATGCTGATGACACCACCTTGCATTTTTCAACGTCGTACAACAGACGCCCAACCCAACAAAAATTAAATGACTCAAGGCGAGATGCTATAGGACGCCTAACTTCTGATCTTTCACTAGTTTCTGATTGGGGCAGAGGAAACCTGGTTTTGTTCAATGCCTCAAAAAACTCAATTTCTAAAACTATCTACTCGACATAACCTTCCAGATAACTATCCCCTCTTCTTCAATGACACTCAACTGCCCCTCTCCTCCACATTAAACACAGTCGGTCTATTCTTTACTAAAAATCTAAACTGGCAATTTCATATCTCCACTCTTGCTAAATCAGCTTCCAAGAAGTTAGGTGTCTTATGGCGTCTGCGTCCATTTTTCTCTCCCTCTCAGCTGCTTGCTCTGTACAGGGGCCTTATCCGCCCATGTATGGAGTATGGCTCACATGTCTGGGGGGGCTCAACTCATACAGCTCTTTTAAACAGGGTGGAGTCTAAAGCTTTTTGTCTCCTCAACTCTCCTCCTCTAACTGACTGTCTTTGATTCTTTAAGTCACCGACGCAATGTTGCATCTTTATCTATCTTCTACCGCTATTTTCATGCTGACTGCTCTTCTGAACTTGCTAACTGCATGCCTCCCCCCCTCCCCCCCCACGTGGCCTCTCTGCTCAAGACTTTCTACTTCTTCTCATCCCTATTCTGTCCATCTTCCTAATGCAATAGTTAACCAGTATCTTCACTCTTTCATCCATTACACTGGTAAACTCTGGAACTATCTTCCTTTGTCTGTTTTTCCACCTGCCTATGACTTAAACTCTTTCAAAAGTGGAGTGTCAAGACACCTCTAATGCTATACGAACTCCACCTCTTACTTTATTCCTCCTACTGTCCTCTTTGCAAGGTCTGGCGCCAAGCGGGATTTTTTTTAACGTTTTTGTTTTCCCTTGGCCAGTGCCCTTTTAATGTAAAAAAACAACAACAACAACAACAACAAGACATTAGAGCCTCGCACGCTGCGGTGAGGTGTATCTCCATCACCAAGGAAAGTCAAGGCGACAGGCGTCGTAGCACCACAGTCTGGGTAGATACAGGTCGTCTGTACCTGCCCCTGACTTCTGCGTTGTCTTCATCTCCTTCATCTCTCAGCGATATTAACCTCCCAATGTATGGAGTTTCTTTATAATCATTTCTGGTGTTAGTACACAATTTATTGTACTCATGAGTTGTTTGTTAGTGTATTAAGGCTTACACTCCTCACTGTCTTGTTTTTATAGTTTGTGTTTCGTACTTGCCACAGACATGGATGCTCCCTTACAAGGTCAATGAACTGTTGAGTGTTCCAGCGCGTCCATTCAAAGTTCTGTTCAGCCATGATCGGATAGAGCGAGAGAGTAGCATCCTCCTCCTGTTTTTAAATAGCAAGCAACTGGCGGGCTTTATGCGGGACTCACTCGTATGAAATGTCCACTGCCAGACTCTCAGGTCAAGCGCGGGATGACCCGCTAATCGCTCCATATATGGTCATGGGTCTCGTGAGCGCAGTCAGAAGGCGGCGCACAAGCCAAGTGAAGATTTGCAAATATTTACACCTTACCTGTCACCCATTTGTCTAGCTTGCTGGCCTCCTGCAGGAAGAACTGGTGTAGGTATTGGTAGTGGTTCCTGCAGCCACCCTTGCCTTCAGAATGGTGAAGAACACGTGAATACAGGCAAAATGTGACGCTATTTACTAGTCCTGCTTCTGCTTCTTCCTTCCTCTTCTTCTTGTGACCTTACTCAGAACACAAACAAATGAAGGTCGTTCTTGTGATGGTGTTCAATAAAAATGGTTATCACTGTCCTATTTATCACATTACAGAACTGGTTACTTAATTAAAGGTTGACTATAAACATGGAATGCTATTTTGAGACTACTTTGGTAATGATAAATTTGGTTTAAAATAGAAATGTGGCACCACTGCTTTGGGTGTCAGCTGAATTTGTTTACAATACGTCCTCATGACCTGACCTGACCTTACCTGACCTGACCTTTCACATGTATTTTATCCTTATGGATGTGACCTAAACACCTTATGACCTTGCTGATACAATTCTTTATTGATAACCTATTTTCCCTGTTAATTACTTTCAAGTGTAGTCTTTCTTGTATATATAATTCATCGCATCAGTTCCAATCAAGTGTAATTTTTAGTCTATTTTCAGTCTATAAATATACACATGAATGTTTATATTGGTTTTATTTTTCTATTATTATTCCGCAATACAGCGGGTTACAGAAGGTTTTATAGGATATAGAAGTGAAAAATTATGCCTTTAGATAATTTTCTCGACATCGACAAAGGAATCACATATCAGTAATAAGGAAAATTTTCCCCACCAACCCACAATTATACTTTCAACTGAGTAAATCTAATAAGTATAGTGTATCTCCATGAAATAAAGAAACCATACATTAACTACAGAATTCCTTGCAAGATAATAATAATGATAGATTTTTTCAGATACAGATAATAAACCTTGCAATAATACTCTTCACTTAATGATATTTAAAAAATATGTTTAAAGAAGCTTCGTAAGTTTCCTCAAATATAAAAGTTGCAGTGAAGAGGAGGCTGTAGCTACAGTTTCTATAGGTTACTGGCTCCTAGATGCTATGTCTGAGATGCAAAAATGCTAAAAAAAATGTCATTGAAGAAACATTATACGTATATGACAACTGTTGGGTGTGTCTCCAAAATGGCTGAGTTAGCCTTGAAATTTATCTTCCAGCAATTTTGTTCCTAGAGAGGTGACATATCATATTGTAACTATTGAAGAAACATTATACGTAAATGACAATTGGTTGGTGTGACTCCAAGATGGGTGAGAGACGAGTATAGGTCAGAGCACTACTGGGGTGGCTTCTCACAGATGAACCTGTTGACAATGAGGTGCGTTATTAGTGATGCACATTGGTAGTATTGATTCATAGGGTAAATATCACGGTTGGAAAACACAGGTGATGTACTGTATTGGGAGTGATTTAATGAAGTTCAATGTGGATCTTTCATCTTAGTTGTTGAAATGCATAATGTCATATATCAAGTTATTGTAGTTATTAATGAATTAGAGTTATGAATAAATATGTTCAATTATTGCAGTTAGCCTTGAAATGTATCTTCCAGCCATTTTGTTCTTAAAGAGTTGACATTATCTTGTAACCATTGAAGAAACATTTGACGTATATGACAATAATAATAGAAAACAATCATCATACAAAGTTATTGATATATAAATTTGAGAGACAAACCTCATGAGTTAAAAAAAAAGAAGCTGCGTAAACTCTTGATAGAATATACAGTGAGGTTACCTATCTGTGTTTTTTTTTTATTTTTATAACAGTTTAACACAAATGTTGTTGTATCATACTCACCCATTTTCTATAGTGCACCGCTTGTTATTCCATTCATAATTATACTCCTTCCTCATTTCAACACAGTTCTCATTACGATGGTTGGGTTCTCCTCTCGTCCATCTGTAGAATAAAAAAGAACACATCAGCCAAGTTATAGCATAAATAAGGATTAAAACATGCTAATAACTATTAATTTATATTTTCTTAACCATCTACATTCACTTCAACATACATGAAGTCTGAAACATATCTTACACTGGTGTCAACACTATGTATACTCACTTGGTATACTCGAGCTCACTGGAGTCATCCCAGATGAAATTTCCAATGTCATC
>JAPQNM010000033.1:4030931-4053431 GCA_029783475.1 Metacarcinus magister
ATATTTGACAAAACCGGGTAAAAAATAACTTGCATATAATGCAGCACGCATACACACATGTACATACAGACACACACTACCTGCCCTCATACAATGGTGTTAAGACCTTAACCTACAGTATTCTTTTTTCCTTTTTTTGTGACTTTGCACAGCTCTAGAACTGAAAAGGTTTGTTAAATGCATGTGCTACCTGGTGTGTGTTGTGACTCCAAGGGTGAGGAGGGGAAGGGTCTCACCAACTCTCTTACTTATCAACACAAGCACATTGGTCCTCCAAAACAAACCAGTAAATAATTCGGTTGATATGTACTCACAGACAGTTTTTCATCATGCGGCTGGTGCAAAATATTACCATTAAAACCTTATCATTGTTAGTTTACCATAACTGGATTATTTCTTTTGATGAGAAACAACATAACACAATACATGAGCAAGCAGAAATGAGGAAAAATATACAGTAAGATCAGACATGTGGTCATCCAGTTAACAATAATTAATTTCTGATGGGAAGTCTTAGAAGGTATTCCAACTCATCTAATGTAAAGAACACAAATCAATGGCGAACCAGGTTACAAATTATGTCACTAATTCATTATTAAGCCCACACGGTGACAGCATTCCTTACATACATAATGCAACTAATGACAAGCAGACACCCAATTAACCATTGAGTTGTTTACATCCTCTCAAACTATTATGTAGGAAATGCACACAACTTTATTTCCTGCATATTTACATCCATCATTATCACTCCACCAGAAAAGTTGTCTGCATCATTGGACCCAAAACATAAAGGAACATAATTACATACTGTCATCTTGTAATTGATGTATTAATGCACAACTCTGCACTCAATGACTGAGGATAAAGAGATCAGCATTCTTAAAGTTTTCATTTAAAGATTTAAATTTTGAGAAAAAAAAAAAATGTCCACATTCTAACAGTAAATCCCATCAGAAAATAAGAGTTTCTTTAGAAGGATAACTTCACTAACACCATAGTACCAAGTCTCCATATTTACAATAAAATATGACTACATACAGTACCAATTTTCCCGTTATAATTCAAATAAAAAAAACTGCATAAATATCTACATTAAAAAAGGTGATAAAATAATCCTCTCGAATTAGGTACCTATAGATCATATAGTTCTGCTAGAGTTAATGAAAAACTGCTACCTCTTTCACCAAGAAACTGCTGTGAGCCAAGCTCGACCTTGCAACCTTTAGGCCATGAGTTAAACACTGTACCAAAAAGTCACCCGGCCCAAAAATCTACAACAGTCCCAGTTTACCCAAAATGTGAGTCGAGTTATTGCATGGGGCACTGGGTGTGTCTTGCAAGTTTGTTGCTCACAAACTCTAAAATTAAATTTCTTCAAATGAGAATCAGAACAAGATAGTTACAAGTAAAAATATCAATGTTGAATAAAACTTCAAATATGGTAACAAGTACAGCCACACTTGGACAACAAGCCAAGGAACAAGCTTGGTTTTGACATGTTTATTGTTAAAAAACAGATCCAGCTTCTTTAATCAACCTTTCAGAATTGACTATATGATTATACATATCTATCCAGAGCTGAATTAAGTAGAGTAAACCTTAGCAAAGGTAAGCACGCTTTATTAAAGCCAAAAGATCTCTTCCCCGCCCACTCTCTCTCTCATTCATAATCACATGCACATATGCATACACCCAGAAATTTTCCTCAATATCATCAATTTTCCTACATTCTACATTGTACAGATTGGGGAAAATATATGAAAAAAAGAAGTTCCCTATAATTTAGACTGCACATCTAATGTTACATTGGCCATAATGAAGATTTAAAGCTGCAAATATTCAAGATCACAGGTATTGGTGCCACATTGCCTCTTACAAACCATCTCATTCATTACTTTCACCTTTCTCCATCTCTTTCTAAGTCTTCCACTTAACTTTTCACATTATTAATCTTTCCTCCCATTCTTTCCACGTGTCCAAACACTTTCTATACTACCTGATCTGCCGTCCAGCAAACTATACCAGTTTTCACATCTCACACACAATTATCCCTTTGTCATTGTGCTGCCCCTCTCACCAAGAAGATGCTGTGAGCCAGGATCAAACTAGCAACCTTTTAGGTCACGAGTTGAGCACTGTATCACAAAGCCACCCGGCCCCCTCTTCCTTCTATGAGACAAGGCTTATAGTGTATTATAAAGATTAAATTCTGCCCAAATCATATGTACGATATAAACCATGTATAAAGATAGATTGGATACTTCCTCTTTACCACTTTGTGGTGACACTGACCATTTCTGGTCTTTTGAAGCATGCACGCACACACGCATCTCACACACATACACACACACACACACACACACATTGCATTACTACATCATTAGAAAAGAATGTAGAAAACAAAATCAGGACTGAACATTGATTTGGGGCGACATGTTACATATTTTTGTTGAAGGTGTTCTAATCATGGAAATGAGGAGAGCTGCAGAATGACAATTTGATCACTAATATTCAGGTAAGAGTATTATGCTGGTGATAGATTATAATGAAAATGCACCAGAAAAATTGGTGCAAACAAGCCAATTTAAAGACTTATCAATCCTTCATGCAAACAAATCTTTACATGGCTAATGTACTAGATCACTCACTATCAGTGAAACAGACTTAGTGTTTGAAAAGCTTAATTATGTACAAACTTAACACAATGATTCAAGATACTTACAAAATATTTTAGCATAAATTTTATGCTATAAAAAATATATAAACAATACAAAAGGATACGAAAGGAAACAATAATAATAATAATAAAAAAAAAAAAATAAATAAATAAAATCAATAAATAAAAATAAAAAATAAAACCAAGATGGGGAAAAAATGAATGAGAATAACACAGCCTAACCGAAGGGGATGAGCATTGCTAAATTGAGCTGGAATGTAAAAAGACTACAAATTTTAAATGATGTCATGGGTTTGGGTGAGGAATGATACTGTATGTCTGAGAAAATATAACTGATTAACAAAATTTGGGTAAAAAACCACATAAAATGAGGAAATATGTCAAAGGAGGTGATGAGATTTAGCCTAGAGTACATCTGCTCCTCCAGCACTGACTCCGAACACCTTCGAGTCCGAGGCAGGCCAGGAAATAAATGACCCACCCACCTACTCATCTTCCTTGAGTTACTAGATAAAGAGAGACCTGGCAACACCTGGGTAAGGTAAACTATGGTAACCTGGATGTCACATTTATCCCTGTCAGATAAATAAATCAACAGCACTACAAACAGCTGCTGATTTTATTGCTGCAGTATTTCATTGTCTTGGACAAACAGAGTATGTTGAACACACCTTGGCATATAAGGTGGAATGTAAACTTTCCCAAACTGTCTGCTTGAGGTACTATAGATAAAGTTATAGTACACCTTTTGAGTACAGAACAGATGACTGTTGCTTGATTTGTGGACCATAGCAATAAAATAACCTTTCTGAGTTGTTCCAGGAGGTCCCTACATATTGTGGACTAATACTGCTTCTATTCTTGGGTTTGCAAGCTGAGCATGAAAAAATGGTGTATCATGTCATTTGACAAAGCCTATAAGCTCCATCACGTGCCTTGTAGTGCACCAAGCAGACAGAATGGCAATTTTGGAATTGCACCTCAAATGCCTTTTCACATAGGTGTCATAGTTGCTCAATTCAAAAGCCTATGGCACACTTCAAGCAAACATAAAATCTTGCAAATAAAATGTGACTTAATCAATATCAACCAGAAACACCGACCCTCATGGTCTTGTATTGACCATTTTCCTCTCAAAGTGAGACCACCACCTCACCCCTTGTTACTTTTGTGCTTCTGTCTTTGAAGTTTGTTCAGCGCATAACAAGAGTAACCTTGTAGTCATAATAAATGCAATTATCACTATGCTGAACTTATGTCTGCAATGTCCCTATGTACACACACACACACACACGTACACACAGCAGACAGCACTTTAAAAAAGAATAGAAGATGGACCTGTATGCTGATTTGTAAAAATTTTCTTGTCAAGAAAAATTGTTATTCCCTCTCCTAAGGGATCAACATCAACAGCCATGTTTGTGACCTCCACGGGAGACACAGCCGGCAGTGAGCCAGTCCCGAGGGTAAACACTTGCCTTGTGAGGCCTATCAGCCAAAAATATTGCAGCTCTGGCTCATATCAAGTCTGGTTTACCTGCAAGGGAGGCAGACATTGCCAAACCCTAAATTGTACTAGGTCACAATTATGTGCATATCAAAGTAAAAGTAATAAAAATATCCATACAGAAATTTATCAACCTTGTCAATCCATTCTTCAATATGGAGGTTTAAAATCTAAAGTAAGTGTGACATTATATATATAATTAATGATGAAATTTGAATGATATGATTCACCTCCTACTTGCTGCCTACCAAAACCTACTGTGACAACAAGCTTTATACAGAACACTACACTGAGGCTCAATTGTGGTGCAACAGTTACAATCCATGTGGAAGTGATGATGAAAATTCCTTACTGTTGTATCTTCATCTACACACATAAAAGTTTTAATTTCCACAGATGGGGAAATGTGTCAAAATTCTTCTATGGCGACCTAACAAAAAACAGGCGGCTATGAACATACTTTCCACTTGGAAATCAAGATTCTAGTTGTTCCCTCTAGCATCAGTCCCTGAAAGCCTTCCCAGTGGGCGGAGGAAGGACTCGTGAGAGAGCTGGGTACCTCTGATGAGGGACTGGATGACCCACTCGGTTGACACTACCGGCAGTCCTAACTGTCTGGCTCGCTGCTCCTCGTCCTCTGGCAGGCTGCTGTCCCCCACCACCAGTGTCATGCTCTTGTCTAGCGAGCGGTTCAGGTTACCTGCCAGTATAGTGTTACAGAGTTCTTCACTGACATAAAAAACAAAGGAATAATTACCATTTAGGCATGGATGAATACAACCAAATTGTAATAGACACTCCAGTACTACAAAATGAGGTAAGCATAGCCTTTATATGTTTATCTATACAACACCCCGCCATTAGAGATGCAAGGCACCCACCTGTTCTGGGCCTGACTCTGACTTTGGCTCCAGCAGAGTCCAATAGAGGCTGCCACAGAGGACAGAATTCAACATTGTCTGAGGAACCCAGGAAGATGCGTTGTCCCCCGAGCAGGTCCCTCCGCATCATCGTCCCGCCCTCCTCCTCCAACAGATTCTGCTCACAGATTTCTCCAGACTCTTGCTCCCCAGATGGCAATAGGTACATCTTCCATGGCAGAGCTTTGTTCTGTGGAGGAAGGAGAGGAGGTAAAGATTGGGGAAGCAGTCAACCTTCACCATCAAAGTGGTGGTGAAAGGCTTATGCATACGTCACAATGACAATATAAATTCTGACAGTGAAAAGATCCAGCTGCCAGAGGAGACAGGAAATATTAGTGAGAGGGGAAAGACTGCCACATCAGTAAATACAAAATAATTATGACAAGGTCACAAATGGGAAAGGGAATCAGTTCTTCACAAGTGATAAGGCAAGCATGTTTGGCCAACCTGTTTGCATGAGTTGATCACCCACTGGAAAGAGACAATGGGCACGCCTGAGGCCAGACACTGTATGTACTTGGCTGTCCGGCAGTGGGTGTTGGAGATGAGGAGGAGAGTGGTGGTACTAGACAATGGAGAGCCACTCTTCTTCTTGGACTTCAGCGGAGTCTTGGTAACGGAGGAGCTAGAGCCTTGTTCAGCGAGGATGATCTCTGCCTCTGAGTATTTCTCCAGAACATTTCCATCTCCACGAAGGATTTGGGTGGCCATGTATTCCTTGTCAAATGGAGGCAGGTTCTCTGCAGGGTTCAATCACAGGTTCATAAGTCTCTAGTCTTGGGAAAAGTATGCATACACAAAATCATTTCAGGTATGTGTTAGTGTTAGTGTGTTTGTGTGTGTGTGTGTGTGTGTGTGTGTGTGTGTGTGTTAGTGTGTGTGTTAGTGTTAGTGTGTGTGTTAGTGTGTGTGTTTGTGTGTGTGTGTGTGTGTGTAAAAGTATATCCTCACCATTGTCAAGACTCTGGTTTTTTCGGATGCTGCTGTCTCCACTGGTCATGAGGATGGTGTATCCTGCAAAGACACAATCCTTCACACACTATCCTTCATCAAATCTTAAGATTGAAGAATACATGTAATGTGTATAAAGGTATACAGTATGCAAAATAAATTTTGTTCCCAAAGTGGCTACATACTTATCTCTAAGAGTTCAAATTGCAGTTAGGTGGAAAAAAGGTACAAAGCAGTTCCAGTTCCCAAGAATCTCACTACATTATTCCTTCACACCCTAAAACACTTGAGGTAAGCTTCTACAGGTACAGAGACCACCATGGACCAACCCTTGAACATCTGGGATCCCATGGGAGGCAGTGGTCCCAGGCTGGGGTCCTCTGGCATGTCGTCTAGCTTGGGTTCCTTCACTGGTGTCAGGGCAGTACTACTCTGGCCTAAGGGTTGGAAAGGAGAGGAAAAGCAGAGGTTGGTTTGTGTCAATACTTTAAGTCTTATGGCAACTCAGTCACACAATATGACAGTCTGTTGAAGTAACACAATTGTGCAGACTGAAAAAGGGTGGAGCCTTACCTGGTGGGCGGCCTCGCTTCTTTGGGGTTGTAGCTAGGTGTGGAGTGTGCAAGGCCACCACCTGTTCTGACAGTTCCTCCTGCAGCAGGCGGTTTCTCTCCTGCACTTGGGTCCTTGAAGTACCTCTTTGTCGGTGGGTGCCACGGGGGGTACGGGACCCCCTTGAGGTTGTGCTAGTTTTTCTCTTCTTGGGAGTGAGTTCAAACCCCATGTCACTCTCCTCTTGTACTGCATAAAGATTGCGACCCTGGGCAGCCTTCCTGCTGCTTGGTGTCCTGCGGGTGGTGATGGTGGTTGAGGTTAGGAGACACACACACGGGCCACTTTTAGCACTAGCCACAAGCAGCTCCAGCAGAACTGTACCAACTGTATTATGTATTTTGCTAAATCATTTACTGACACAATTGTTAACTTTTCATGTATTGTATGAGATGAACAGGTTACTCACTTTGTGATGGCAGAACGTGATCACCACATGTACAAGTACCTAACTATAACTGTCACTCACCTGGAACCAACCACCTCAAGATGCTCATCACCTTCTCCTGCCGTGGCTTCACTGGTGTCGAGGTTGTCGTCGGCCTTCTTGGAGCGTGGTGAGTAGAAGTGTCTGCCCTGCTGTTGCTGCCGCCGCCGCCGCCCAGCCACAATGTTGTCTAAGGACACATCTCTGCCCGGGGAGGCGACCATTGAACGGAAGTTGTGTCTTGCCTGGAGCATGTGCTGGGCCTGTGCACCGCTGAGGAGGAGGTGTGAGTGAGGCACACGCTGGGTGGCACCTCGGTCCGTCTCCACAATGTGCAGAATGGTGCCACCTATCCGGATGTGGCCCTTCACCACACCCATGTCACTGTAATGTTCAGACTCGGACTGTGGCCGCACATAGCAGGCCTGGCCCCGGGGCAGCAAGGCCGTGGGCAGCAGGTACACCTCCCGCACCGATGCCTCGTACTGGTCCAGGGTGAATTGCACGTGCCAGCGGTCGGCGCCGTCGCGACTCCGCAGAACAGCCGAATAGAAATTATTGTCTGTGAAGCGTGCAAACACCAACAGGTCAGACTCCAGCTCCACCTGACGCACCCGCCTCAGGATGTGTGCCAGCTGCTGCTCAGAGTCTCCCCCAACACGTCCCACAAACGCCTCCTCCTCCTCCTCTGAGAGTGGTGCTTGTGAGGCCTGCAGCATCCTCCACACATCAGGTGGCAACGAACTCACCAGGTCTGACATGGCAGCTGGCACCTCTTCACTAGACAGCTGGGTTGGGCTGGGACTTCTTGGAGGACTACTGGCTGCTGCTGCTACTGCTATGTTACTTTCTGCATCATCTGAGTCAGAATCATCAGAGTGTTTGCCAGCCATGCCTCTACCCCGCCCTCGGCCCCTGCCCCTCCTGGATGTGCCTCGGCTAACTTCCCGCCCTCTGGAGCGACCCCGAGCTCTCCCTCTCCCCCTCCCTCTCCGGCTGGGAGTCTTGGGACTCTCATCACTAGTGGAGGGAATAGGGGCAACAGCCTTCTTTGGTGGGGAGTCTGGTGACACCTGCTCCACTTCCTTGGGAGATTCACTATCACTCTTGCCTTTTGTGTGTCCTCTTGAACCAACAGCAGGCACCAGGAAGGGTACCTCTTTCTGGGGTCGAGGCGGGGAATGCACGGTCATTACACTGCTCAGTGACAGCCTGGAGGACTCGATGCTCGAGATGGTGGAGATGCGGCGCGAGTAATCCGAGGAAGAGGACGAAGAATTTTTGTCCCCCAGGTAACCGGAGGAACCGGTGGTAGTGGACAGGCTACTGATCTCGGAGGTCCTACGGCTGCTGCTGCTGCTGCTGCCACTGCTAGAGTTGTGGAAGACACTCATGATGGTGCACACCAACACTTGACTCCCAGCCTGGGTCACCAACAGCCTCTCACCACTTTCTGGATGAATGTACTCCGCTGTGGGCATCAGTGTGCGACTCTCCCTAAAGCCTGCCCTTGTTATCTCCAGCATGCTGCTGTAGGACCCCTGAACCTCCATAACCTGTGTGTCGTGAGACTTAAATGTCACTGACTTGGCACTGGATCCTTCCTCGGGGGATGTGGTCTGGGACTTGGATGTCTCCTTGTCTATATTAGAGATGTTGGAACTTACACCCTGACTAGTATTTGGAGGTGAGGCTGTGACTTCCTTTATCTCTGCTTCCGTTAACTGGGAGACTGTCTTGACGAGCTGTGTCTTGGCTGCGGGCGGACGCAACTTTTTACGCTTTCTGTGAGGGGTGCCTTCCTCTTCACTGTCTGTCTCCTCCACCAGGACTGGTATTGAGCTCTCTATGGAACCAGCACTGTGAGAGCCGTCCTTCCTGCTAGAACCCAGGAGAGATATTATCTGTGAGGACTTGAGGTGCTGACTAGTGAAAGGGGTGGACTGGCAGGACCTAGAGGGGGCCAGGAGGGACACTGGGGTGGAGGAGTTAGAGACACTCTCTGCCCCAGTGATCCTCCTCTCTGATGCATCCTTAACATGATGATCTTCCTCTGTCTTTTCACCTTCTGTGACGTCAAGGGAGGAGTCTGTGATCATTTCAGAACTTTTATCGTCTTTCTTTGTGTCCGCACTTGGCAATTCTTCTTGATGGACTCTTTTATTGGCTGCTTTTGACACCTTCACAAACAGTGACTCACTCTCCTGCAGGTGTTGGCATTCCTGTGAAGAAGGTGTACATATGTTTGGCATCTGTAGCCTTACTGATGCCTGGGAACACTGGGAACCTTCATAGGGAAGCTTGTCTTCACTGGTTTCCTGTTTTTCCTGACTCTCTGCTTCACTCTGGCTGCTCTTCTCCCTCTCAGCCTCTTCAGGTACACCTGGTGCTGTGGTCTCGGTGTGTCTGTCTTTAAGCTGAGGTTCTTGTAAAGGAAGCGTAATTAAAGAGTCAATATCTGGCTGGGTGTGGATGGCAGGTTTGCATATTTTTTCAATCTGTGTGGCTGGCATGGTTCCCTCTGCAGGAACGTGCTGGTTTTCCTCAGGAGGCTCTGACTCACTAAGGTGCAGAAGTGGTTCAGATTCGCCTTGCATAGGGTCTTGGCTGGCTGACACTTGGAATAGAGGGTCAGGTTGAGAGGGTGACTCAAGTACCAGCTTCATGTCTTGAGAGTCAATCCCTGCCTCCAGGGAGAGCCTCTCTTTTGGCTTCTCATACACCACCTCCACACTATGGTTTTTTGGGTCATCCTCAATGATCTCTATATCGCTGTCCTCCTTCTCAGAACTGTGGGACTCACTCTCCCCACCAGGTGAGGTATGCATCCTCATAGGCATTGGAAAAGATCTTATAGCCAATTTCACATCTGATTTCCCCCCACCCTCACTCTCCTTTTCTGTGTCTGGAGCAGATTTTTCTCCCTTGATGCCCCCTGAAGCTGGTATATTGAAACTATCCTTATCACTGCTTTCCTCCTCTGCCTCTGTGTCTACTGGCAGCCGATGGGGCCCCTCACACGGGTCATCACTGCTGCTGCTGGTCTGGAAGGTGAGTGACTTGACGGTGGGTGTGCGTGTTGGTAGTCTTGGGGTCCTGAGAGATGCTTGGCTCTGTTTGGGACTTATCTCGACATCCTTGCTAGTGAGGGCCTTGTAGCCCACGTTGACTGGCTCCTCTCCAGACTCACTGCTGCAACTGGTCACTGGCTCTATCTTGCGCAATTTGATGGGGATCTGGGATGTGTCTTGCTCAGAGGTGGGTGTGTCGGAGTCAATCCTTTTCCTTTTCAGGGGTGATAACTGCGTGTGAAGGCTGCTGGGGGAAGCTGCTGTGCCAGTGTAGGACGGAGTGCCTGGTATTATCCTGAAGAGAAATAAAAGCAGTCGTCAACTTTTCATGATGCAAATGAAGTGAGAGAGAGAGAGAGAGAGAGAGAGAGAGAGAGAGAGAGAGAGAGAGAGAGAGAGAGAGAGAGAGAGAGAGAGAGAAAAAAAAAAATACAACTAACCCCTTTCAAACATAAGCAAGGCAACATTCATAAAAGAAGGAGGAACTTATAATTAAATAAAGGTAAAGTAAATAATGCCCCATTTGCATAACTGCGTGTGTGTGGTCTGGTACACAGATAGATAGATATAAAATGAATAAGCATCAGCTACCTTAACATCAACACTCAGCTGACAAAGGGGTGGGCTTACCTCTGGGGAGTGTGTGTGATGAGGTTGTCCTGGGCCTCCTGGGACAATTGCAGGATGGGCACGGTGGTGGCGGGGGTCACAGTGAGGCCTTCTGGCTCTTCACCTGAGGGTACAACCACACATTAGTCATTAACTTCACCACACCATCATGGATTCAATCCCACACTAGCAATGATACTAAGGGTTCCTGATACCACTGGCACCACACTATGTTCTGATGATACTCCTCCCACCAAGGTACACAGCCTCACCTGGTGGTTGGAAGGCTTCCCTCTGCAGTGGGTGGAGTGGAAGTTCTGCCTCCGGGCTGGCAAACAAATCATCTTGGGATGTGACCTGTTTCTCCCGACCTGCCAGGACAAAGCACAGGTCACCGGTGTATGTGTAATCCATATTGTAAGTGTTATTCACAGTAAGTATTGAATCATCTACTTATAATACTGAAACCTTACCACTTTCACTGGTAGGTGTGACTCCAGTCTGGGGTTGTGGTGGTGGCGGTCCTACACCCTCACTCTTCTGCTTGTGTTCCCTGCTGGTGCCGGCCACAGCCACCCTGCCGGCCACAACACACGTCAGTACAACTGGGGAATGCTTTGTCACTCTTCTTTATTACTACCCACATTCACTTTGCAAGCAAATCAAGTACTAAGATGGAAATATATAGTAAAAAATACACCAGTAATGAAAAACAAGATCAGAAAAGAAAACATCCACTTTAACACAACAAGATGTCAAGAAGTCTCACCCTTCACTGGAGTCACTGGAGGGCTCATGACTGCTCTCCTCTTCCTCCATCCCAACACGTCCCTTGCTACCCTTGTCCCCACCCTTGCCCTGGTCCCCTCCACCCTGTCCCCCACCCCCCATGTCCCCCTCCCCTCCTGCTGTCTGCTCCTCTCCTTCCTTGGCTGTGTCCTGCTTCGTGGTGTCCTCGGTGGTTTTCTCTCGACTGCTGGTGCTGGAACCGTCACCTGAACCGTTGCCGCTGGTTGCCTCTCGCACTATACCAACCTCACCTGTGTGCAAGGATATGTGTGTCACACAATGACATACAGATTGGTGTGTAACTGGTGTTGCAAAATAAAAGGGAGATTGGTGGTGGTGGTGTTGGTGAAACAGTACATAGTTACAGGACAACAGTGTTGTCACTGAAGTGGGATTACATGAGTATTTGTGGATGGAGACAGGCAATGGAGTATAGTAACTATGGTCTTCTTAGTATTATGAGCTCAATTCCAGCCCATGGTCAACACTTTTTCCAACAAGTGCACCAGAGTGATGAGCAGGAGTAGGCAAGAAGGATGGAGGCTGGAGGAGGGAAGATGGGTGAGGCAGAGGTATATGGGAAGGAGAGTGAGGTGGGGTGGCCATACTTGCACTCCTGGTGGCCCAGATGGCAGAGCACCCTGGGAGGGGCTCACCCTGGCCGTTGCAGCTGCCCAGGGCGATGTCAAAGTCTCGGTCTTCAGTAGGGGAGTCAACGCGGCCCTTGAGGAATCTGTCCACAGGGGAGTGTCCATTTTCTTGAGCTGGAGTCACTGGGAACTGTGGCTCCCATTCCAGGGGCAGGAATGGGAGGGACTCACTTTCAGGGTCTTCAGGCAGCCCAAGAGAGAGTGTCTGAGGCACCTTCCGCCGGCCTGTGGGTGAAGAGTGACACGGGCAGGTGAGGGAGAAACAGTGGAGAATGGAAGTGGTGAGGTGAACGAGGGGAGGGGTGAGTAGACAGTGGTGGGGTGCATGAGTGAGGGAGGGAAGGAGAGGTGGAGCGTGGTAGCAAACACTCACCAGGGCCATGAGTGTCTGCCAGGAGGGAAGTGCTGTCCTGGGAAGGGGCTGTCATGTCCATGTCCTCCTGGCTGGGTGTGGTGGGTACCAGATCCTCCTCCTCGTCATCCTCAATGGTCTGGCTCAGGCTCTTGATGCTCCATTCGTCTCCCATCTGTTGGCAGCATTCGGATGAGGATAACCTAGTGACCCTGCCACCCGGTGCTCGGATGACCCCTAACCCTGTCAGATGGGATGACTTTGTGGGACCTATGCTAATATATTTTGGGATGACCTTGGGTGATGCTGTACTGCTCTGAATAGAATCTCAGGACAATAATACTTCGTAAATTACCATAAATTTCTGCAGACAAGCAGCTAATGATGCAGGGGCACAATGTTCCTCACTAGGTAGATGCTGTATGAGTGTGAGGTCATGACCCTCGTGGTCTTGAGTAGAGGTCACTCTTCCACTTTGTTGATGTATTCACCTGTGAAGTAAAGGTGAAAAACAATAATTTGAATATTCATAAAGTGGCGAGGACAGTTATTTGTTTTGTTCCGTTATTAATGGGTGTGAGGGCGTGTGGGTGTGAGGGAGGCAGTGGGTGCTTGTTGATTCCCTACACACGCCCACTGGACACAAAGCACACATCACGAGGAGCTCAGTGCTGGCCACCACCACTACCACCAGCCAAGCACTCACTCCTCCGTTGCCTGTCCACTGCCCCTCCACCACGACGCGGCGGCCCATGCAAAGGCGCAACGACAATAGCATTTAATGAGGCCTTTGACGTGACGAAGGCGGTCCCTTCGTCCCCCCAGGCAGCTGTCCCGCCCGCGCCACCACCTACATAACACTACATGGACTTTCCCTGTGACCCCCTGACTAAGTCACCGTGGCACTGGCCACCCTCCCGCTCCGGGCAGCCTCACCCTGGCTGGAGGAGCAGCAGCCGCCGGGCTCACGGGCAGCACAAGACCTGCGCCTCGCAAGTTTTGTTTTGGTGTGACGCTTTAAGTCACGTGACGTCATGCCGCCAAGCGCGCGCCCCGTCACAAGCATCACCTCTACTTGACGGTGTCCTACGTGACCACTTGTATGTGAACCAGTGGCGGGATTTCTAGGCATTGATCAATTCAACAGTATGTGTGTTTGTCGTTCCTCTGTACTCGTCTCTGAACTGGTGTTTTCTGTGTATGGTCTATGATGGTGATGGCCTTGTAAAATTAATATATTATGAATTGGCATGAATAACACGGAAAGTCTTTCATATTCCATTATTCAGATATTGCATAACAAGCTTGTGGTCTGGCGTAGATGTGCAGAAACCTGCAGGACTTGCAAGCAGATGTTGCGTGCGTTCCAGCCTCAGCATCCTTGTGTCGAACTGCGTTGCTTGCGTACAAAATGTATGTTTCATTATAAATTGATATTCTTTGGTATTCACTTGATTTAATAATAAAAATGTAAGATAAAAAATGATACATGCCCTCACCTGCCTTTGAAATTCTACATGAACTTTCATACAACATGAGAAATGCACTTATAAAACTAATTAAAAACACATCATATTGAAATTAAGTATCTAATAAAAAGAGAAAATAAATTATAATAGACAAAAGAAAAAGTCAGGTATGGAGAGGCTATACTGCTCATTGTCAATGGTGAATTGATAGTTAATTTCACCAACAAAGAAAAAGAATAGCATTCATTGCAAAATATCAACCCAACATTTTTTTACATCCTAGGAATAATAAATAAGAATATAAGATTTATCGTTAGTAAATATTGGTCCATAATAACAGTACGTTGTAAGGCCAGGGTGAGGGGGGGGGAGAGGGAGGGTGAGGCAGCTTCGGGTGTTCTTTCCGAGGGTGGCAAGGGAACGGGAGGCAGCACGGCGCGATGAAGGTAAACATTGAAGCTCATACTGCTCCACAGGACTACCAAACAATATGATATTTCCTCGTAAACCTACATGAATGTGTGCTGGTGTGTTGGAGGAGTGTGGCGAAGGGGAGGAGTGTCAGTAAAGGACAGGAGAGGTGGTGGAATGGCGAGGATGTTGTGGTGGTGGTGGAGGTGGTGGCCGCGTGTGGCGCCTCGCGGGCTCCGGCTCGGCCTGCCGCAAGTTTACCCTGGATACCCTTTCTTGCGATTTTCTCACTTGTTTAGGTGTGATATATAGGCCTAGGCTGGTCCGTGGATGGTGGTGGTGGCCGGGAAGGCGGCGTGGTGTGGCGTGGTGTGTGGTGCCTCGTCACTTGGCCAGGTAGCGGCCACCAGGTGTAATTATCTTGAACAGCTGCCTGGTGGTGGTGGCCGTGCCCTGGGTGCAGACACAAGGAGGTGGTTGTGTTAATACTGAACACGTACAGTTGACCCCAGCCAGAAGGGTAACACGTGGGTTGGGTCCTGTATTGGTGTGGTGCGGGTTGTCCACTACGCCTGCATTAATGGGTTGCATTGTGCGTGCAGTGAGGGTCTGGCTAGTGGCTAGTGCAGGGAAGGATGCAACGATCACTTGGCTGCACCAACACGCTACTCCATAGCCTAAGATATATACACGACCGTCATGTGCATTATTCAGTGAAAAATCTAATTACACGGCCGTCTTGCAAATAGGTATTCTATAGTCAGATATATACACGACCGTCTTGTGCATTATTCAGTGAAAAATCTATTTACACGACCGTGGTGCTAATAGGTGTTCTATATAGCAGATATATATATACACGACCGTCTTGTACATGTGTAAACATCGTACCCGACACATCGTGGAACGAACTGTCAAAGCACTTAAAGGAATTCCTGAATCTATATTTAGAACAAACAGCACCCGAGTGTTTGTTTCAGACTATATACACATGTACTTGCATCTATAAGTAAGTAAATATGTTACTTTTTTTCTTTACCGTCATGCAAACCATCTTTTCATACGGTAGTAACGTTAGGCCAGCTAAGAGACCCAAGCTGAGAAATGATAGGCCTTGTGTTGATTATTTTTCTCAAATTATATGGGCCCATATGAGAATTAACTCCAGTTCATGTCATAATGCACTATATATTCCAAAAAAACAACAAAAACCTGTAATATGAGACGAGATCAACCTGTGTAGAATGTACAATCCAGTTTCAAATGGAAAAAAATATTTGCAATGGTGGATCTCAATGGTCCATAGTCCATTCTATAAGAAGTTGGCATTATTGCATTCACAAACATTACCTTATTTCAAAATTGAATTACAGAAAATTGCAGAAATCTGAGATATTGTCTTGATCAACTTGGTCATAATTAGTCAACAAGAATTACTTTCACAACGGTCATACAAATAACCGATGAAAAAGTAAGTACTCGATGGTTGTGTGAATAGTAGATGAGAACTTATGTGCACAACGGTGGTGCATATAGACACTTTCATTTTTATTAGTATTGGCCCAGTTCGTTTCCATGTATTTATTGATTCTAGGTTTATAATACTCATTTTAGGAAATAAGAAACTTGTTTAATTTTTCTGAGAATTTACTTTTTAAACCTAAAGTTCCTTGCCTGTAATTGACAAGAAACATTGTTATGTTATAATTAAAACTTTATACCATTAAACATTTCAGTATTGGGGAAGTTCAAACGTGTTGAATGTAATTGTAGCTTTTGATATAGTGTGTATAGTATAAAGCTTTAGTATAGCCACAACTAGGCAGCTGCGGAGCCCTACATGGCCCCTTACCAGCGTTTCACATTGTGGCAGAGCAAGTCCCAGGCAGCGGTTAGGGAACCAAACTCCCGATTGCCTGCTGCCGGGTACAACAAAAATATTTTTTCTTATGACTTATGAAGGTATGTTTGGTAGTGTTTCTCTGTCTCACGTGTGATCTCCTTTGCAGTTAAACGTTTCCTACCCCGTAACGGGGTGCCAGAAGCTCTTTGAGTTTGATGACGAGAAAAAGACTCGCATCTTCAATGAGAAGCGCATGGGACAGGAGGTGGAGGCCGACTCCCTTGGCGATGAGTGGAAGGGCTACGTGCTGCGCATTGCTGGCGGCAATGACAAGCAGGGCTTCCCCATGAAGCAGGGCGTCCTCACCAACAGTAAGTCTGCATCCTGCCACTGCATCACCTGTCATGTCTACTTGGCTCTCCTCAGTGATCTCTGTTAGATGCTGTACAGCCTCCAGTGACAATCAGTTGTACACTTTTTTCAAATTACAAACTGAACTCTAATCTATTTCATGTTAATCTCATTAATCATTTCTATGCCTCACTTTGTGCCTCTGCAGCGTCATCAGTATTTTAACTTCTGCCTGGTGACGTGCATCTCTTAACCCTTAAACCGGGGGTGTCCACTATTGTGGACACCCGGTGCGTGGGCTCCCAAGTGCGGGTGTCCACAATAGTGGACAGGGCATTTTTTGAATTAACGCGCCGTCAAATTTGATTAGTTTGTCCTCAAGTCCAGTAAACATGTTGTTTTCTTTCAAACAATACCAACCCACGCTCCCTAGGCCTACCAGTTGCTGCATTCTAGCGAGGATGCTGGTCTATTGCTAAGTTTAGCAAGTAATGCTAACCATTGATTTTTACAATAAAACGGAAATTGAGCTTTTTACGGGTGTGTTTCACATAAAAGGTATAAAAGTGATGCTTTTTATTGCTAACTAATAGGAAAGAAATCCAGTAGGGGTGAATATGTCTATTATAATGTGTTTTCACAGTTCCTACTTCAGAATTCCGTACTCGTTCTAATAATGCTCATATAGCGTTCAAATTAACGTCAAAAGATAGCTAAGGGTATGGACTTTACAATGATACTTCTTTCAGTAACGTGAGTTTAATAGGAGAGAAGCTACAGGAGGTTGAAGTGAGGTATGTTTTTGCGTGAAAATGCCCGCGTGGGAGGCCAGGCACGCCAAAACATCCCCGCGGTTTAAGGGTTAATAATGCAAACGTACATTGTAAAGTCTGCTGATGATCTTGCTTTTCCGACTGAATCTTGGTCATCCTCTTTTAGGGACTTCGGTAAAACCTTTGCTGTCGGCCTTGACATATCAAAAGCCTTCGATAGAGTCTGGCATAAATCTTTAATTTCTATACTACCATTCTATGGATTTTATCCATTATCTTTATCTTCATCTCCAGTTTCTTTTCTGACCATTCTATTGCTGCTGTAATGGACAGTCACTGTTCTTCTAAAACTATCAACAGTGGTGTTCCTCAGGGTTCTGTCCTATCACCCACTCTCTTTCTATTATTCATCAATGATCTCCTAAATCTGACTCAATGCCGTATCCACTCCTGTGCTGATGACATCACCTTGCATTTTTCCATGTATTTGTTGTTTCTAGGTTTGATACTCTTTTTAAGAAGCAAAATTAAAAAAAATTCTCACTTACTTTTTAAACAGCTAATGTTTCTTGCCTGTAATTGACAAAATACAGTTATATTATGATTAAAACTTTTTATACCATTAAACACTTTAGTACTGGGAAACTTCAAACGTGTTGAATGTAATTGTAGCTTTTGATGTAGTGTGTATAGTATAAAGCTTTAGTATAGCCACAACTAGGCAGCTGCGGAGCCCTACATGGCCCCTTACCAGCGTTTCACATTGTGGCAGAGCAAGTCCCAGGCAGCGGTTAGGGAACCAAACTCCCAATTGCCTGCTGCCGGGTACAACAAAAATATTTTTTCTTATGACTTATGAAGGTATGTTTGGTAGTGTTTCTCTGTCTCACGTGTGATCTCCTTTGCAGTTAAACGTTTCCTACCCCGTAACGGGGTGCCAGAAGCTCTTTGAGTTTGATGACGAGAAAAAGTGACAAGAGTCTGGCATAAATCTTTTAATTTCTAAACTACCCTCCTACGGATTCTATCCTCTCTGTACCTTCATCTCCAGTTTCCTTTCTGACCGTTCTATTGCTGCTGTAGTGGACGGTCACTGTTCTTCTAAAACTATCAACAGTGGTGTTCCTCAGGGTTCTGTCCTATCACCCACTCTCATTCTATTATTCATTAATGATCTAAATCTGACTCAAAGCCCTATCCACTTCTCTGCTGATGACACCACCTTGCATTTTTCAACGTCATACAACAGACGCCCAACCCAACAAGACTTAAATGACTCAAGGCGAGATGCTATAGGACGCCTAACTTCTGATCTTTCACTTGTTTCTGATTGGGGCAGAGGAAACCTGGTTTTGTTCAATGCCTCAAAAAACTCAATTTCTACAACTATCTACTCGACATAACCTTCCAGATAACTATTCCCTCTTCTTCAATGACACTCAACTTCCCCTCTCCTCCACATTAAACACACTCGATCTATCCTTTACTAAAAATCTAAACTGGCAATTTCATATCTCTGCACTTGCTAAATCAGCTTCCAAGAAGTTAGGTGTCCTATGGCGTCTGCATCCATTTTTCTCTCCCTCTCAGCTGCTTGCTCTGTACAGGGGCCTTATCCGCCCATGTATGGCTCACATGTCTGGGGGGGCTCAACTCATACAGCTCTTTTAAACAGGGTGGAGTCTAAAGCTTTTTGTCTCCTCAACTCTCCTCTAACTGACTGTCTTGGTTCTTTAAGTCACCGACGCAATGTTGCATCTTTATCTATTTTCTACCGCTATTTTCATGCTGACTGCTCTTTCTGAACTTGCTAACTGCATGCCTCCACCCCTCCCGCTGCCTCGCTGCACAAGACTTTCTACTTCTTCTCATCCTTATTCTGTCCATCTTCCTAATGCAAGAGTTAACCAGTATCTTCACTCTTTCATTCATTACACTCGTAAACTCTGGAACTCTCTTCCTTTGTCTGTTTTTCCACCTGCTTATGACTTAAACTCTTTCAAAAGAAGAGTGTCAAGACACCTCTAATGTTAACTGGACCTCCACCCATTGCTTGTATTTCTTATACTGTCCTCTATACAAGGTCTGGCGATAGGTGGGATTTTTTTTTTGTTACATTTTTTTGTTTTCCCTTGGCCAGTACCATTTTAATGTAAAAAAAAATGGTGATGGGATCATGAGGATTATTTTGGCTCTAGGAGAAAACTAATGTCATTAGGAAATCATGGAGCTGAACCATACACACCACCTTATTCCTTCCTTTCCCCAGACCGTGTGCGACTCCTGCTTTCCAAGGGTCACTCGTGCTACCGTCCGCGCCGCACTGGTGAGCGCAAGAGGAAGTCTGTGCGTGGCTGCATTGTAGACTCCAACCTGTCAGTGCTGGCTCTGGTCATCATCAAGAAGGGTGATGGGGTTAGTAGGAAGGAGTTGTTGGGTCTTTTATCCTTTCCTTCAATCTTACATGGCTTCATATTGTATTGTAGTTTGTGTTGTGTCAGCTGAACACATTCCTCACCACCTTGCAGGACATCCCTGGCCTGACCGACGGCTCAGTGCCTCGCCGCCTGGGCCCCAAGCGTGCCTCCAAGATCCGCAAGCTGTTCAACCTGAGCAAACAGGATGATGTGCGCCAGTATGTGATCAAGCGTCCTCTGGCAGGCAAGGAGGGGAAGAAACCCAAGACAAAGGCACCCAAGATCCAGCGTCTCATCACTCCTGTTGTGCTGCAGGTAAGGAGGTGGTGGTGGTGGTATGGTGCTAGGGGCGGGGACACCAGATGTCACCACATTTATGTAGTCTTATCAGTCTATCACTGTGTTCAGGGAAGTGAGAATCTCATTCTTGTTATCCCCTACAGCTACATGAGTTCTAGCAAGCACTACTCATGCACACTCCATATTCTCTTTGTATTTTGATATAATTTTCTGGTGCATCATGTGTTCATAAGGAGGCAAGTCCCTTGGTATATTCCTTCACATGTATCGTGAGGTTTGTTTTTTTTACAGCGTAAGAGACACAAGAAGGCCCTGAAGAGGCAGCGTGCCGTCAAGAACAAGGAGGAGAAGGCTGACTATGCCAAGCTGTTGGCTGTCAGGCAGAAGGAAGCCAAGGAGAAGAGGCAGGAGGAGATTCGTCGCAGGCGCTCCTCCATGCGAGATTCCAAGTCCTCTGAGAAGTCTGAGAAGTCTGAGAAGTCTGAGAAATCTGAGAAGTCTGAGAAGTCTGAGAAGACCGAAAAGACTGAGAAATCTGAGAAGACTAAATAAACCAATAAAGCCATAGATTAATGTTTACTGTTTGGTATCCTTGGTAGGTTTGAATTATTACTCATACAGTTACAAGCAAGCTTAACCCTTAAACAGCGGGGATGTTTTGGCGTGCCTGGCCCCCACCGCGGGCATATTCACGCAAAAACATACCTCACTTCAACTTCCTGTAGCTTCTCTCCTATTAAACTCACGTTACTGAAAGAAGTATTGTAAAGTCCATACCCTTAGCTGTCTTTTGACGTTAATTTGAACGCTATATGAGCATTATTAGAACGAGCACGGAATTCTGAATTAGGAACTGTGAAAACACATTATAATAGACATATCCACCCCTACTGGATTTCTTTCCTATTAGTTAGCAATAAAAAGCATCACTTTTATACCGTTTATGTGAAACACCCGTAAAAAGCTCAATTTCCATTTTATTGTAAAAATCAATGGTTAGCATTACTTGCTAAACTTAGCAATAGACCAGCATCCTCGCTAGAATGCAGCAACTGGTAGGCCTAGGGAGCGTGGGTTGGTATTGTTTGAAAGAAAACATGTTTACTGGACTTGAGGACAAACTAATCAAATTTGACGGCGCGTTAATTCAAAAAATGCCCTGTCCACTATTGTGGACACCCGCACTTGGGAGCCCACGCACCGGGTGTCCACAATAGTGGACACCCGCGGTTTAAGGGTTAAGAATGAAAAGAAATCTGAACGTCTAAGGAAAGTGTCAAATTATCTTTGTCTTGTCTACCCTCTTTTAATGAGGATATCAGCCAGCTGTTAATTTTGAGTTTTCATAATTGACAATGGTGAGCCGAATGTAAGTATGGGTTATAACTGATCTGCTCCCCCATGGGGTAAGGCCAGTGAAAGAGGGAGGCTATACCGTCCCCGTGTAACTCAGGCAGTTCATTCGTAGTTAGTCTCTCATCCTCTTAGCAAGGCTAGGAAAAGAAGGGGATGGTGGGAGGTAAAAAAGAAGAGACACGAAACAGTGAATAAATAAAATAGAATGGAATAAAACTAGAAAAAAAAGGCCAAGGGAAAATGGATTGGACCAGACCCAGGATTCTCTAGAATCCTTGGACCAGACAGAAGTGTGAGGCATCATTGCATTGGTCCACATTCTTAGGTGCTAATGCCTCTACAACAGCAATAGGCTTGAAAACGGAGGGAAAATGCATGTAAATTAATACATGAAAATGTGAAGATTATAAATTATCATTCTCACACCACAACCTCACTTATTTGATCCAATGTTTTATAAGATAAATGAATGAGTGATTAATTTTGATAAGAGTAGTTATCCTTATATTTAAGCATAAAAGCCTGCCACATCAGCCTAATGTGGACAATGATGGGCAGTACATCACTTGCTCAGATAGGTTTCGCTTGCTGTTGCTGGTAGGCAAGCGTCTTCTTGATATGATTGAACAGCAAGCGAAAATCTGGCATGCTACTCTGCGGGAAATGCCTTTTGGTGTAACGTCACCCTGTTTTCATCATGTCAATAAAAAGAATGAAATGCAGGAGAATAATAGCTAAATTATACATGTTTTTCATTTTTATGTCACAAAAGTGTGAGAAAATAATCCTCACGTTGGGCGGTGCATCATGCAGCATTGGGTGTTATCTCTACATATAAACGCTGCAGTGAGACAACAGTAAGTTTCTATCATTGACTCAAGAATGATCAGGGCAAGACAATTAGTCCAGACACCCTGCTGGCTGATTGGCTGGATCCTGTCAAGCATGGAGGGCCATCTATCTCTCCTCTGCTGAGAAAATCGATGATGCTACTGCCCGGGAAAGCAGC
>JAPQNM010000033.1:4058431-4093431 GCA_029783475.1 Metacarcinus magister
TGACTTAAACATCATACATATTGACAAAATAGACAATATAATTGGTTTCAATTGTAAAAATAACTAAAACCACACAATATAATTTCTATACATCATATATATTGACAATAGAGCGAACTAAAAAAAAAAAAATCTTTAATAATATAAATACCTAAAACCAGACTGAGCTCTTCCTTACTTGGAATGAGTGAAATAAAATAAAACTTGTTGTTCATGTTCCATCTATCAATAATTCATGAAGTGTTTCTGCAGCTGAACCAAACACTCAAGACACAAGGACATCCCAGATCACCTAGGTATAGGGAGCATGTGTCACCTCACAAGAGTACAAACAGTGTTAGTATATCCGTACCAAGCACAACAATGATATATTAACACACGTTATTATTAGGGTAGCCAATATTTCATTCCCATAGTAATAAGAGTTCAAACCAGAAGAAAAATGTAACTGAGGTGCTGGAAACTATGGAGTGTTATTGGAATGAACCCAAGTCTTCATCTCTCCAGACACACTCATTTCATAGGATAAACGTAACATAAAGAAAAGCTTTCTAGGGACACACTGGACATTCTTCAATAAGATTTCTAGTATGGGAGAGTTTAGGGTATTTTGGTTGTGTTCTTTAACTGTTACATTCTTTCCCCTAATAGCTATTCCACACTTGCTTCTCATTACCACCACATCATCTACATACATCCTATTAAGTTGTCATATTTTTAACAATGCCTTGTTGTGCTTTAAGAAACTGTGACTTTATCATATTTCAAAATGTTTGGGCTTTAAATACAAAGCAGTTACAATAGTACAAACCACCACAATCAAGTTCTGCCTTATGTACATACACTTGTCATGTTCTCATGCTTTCAAATTATGACTGCCAGAATTATATGAAACAGAAGAGGAAAAAAAGTAATGTAATTGTGATGCCATTACTGATAAAATTGTTGTAATTGTTGTAAAATTGTTCTAATAATAATAGATCAGGAAAAGCAACATACGGCAATCACCACATCATTACTGCCAGAACTGTACAAGACAAACAAGATCATCAATAATAACATGTAATACCATTGTCACATCACATGTTGTTAAAGTATCATGACACTACACTCTGGACACTACACTACCTTGGCTTGAGGCAGGAACACTTGCTGGAGACCAGGAGCACACAGAGACACTGCCTCCACACCTTCCTGGACGGATATTTGGTGCCCAATGCAAGACAGGCACACTGACATTACCCTTTCAATATCCTGTCTTTCGTGGCATACCAGCATTCCCTCCCAGTCTGTCTGTCTGTCTGTCTCTTTGTTATGACATCACTACTTCTCCTTCTCTATGAAAATGGCTGACTACATCCCTTATTTTTCCTAATTTATTTGCCTTTCACAATATTTTCCTCCAATTTCTGCCCTATACTTAATATGTTGCTACACAAACTCCCTTCCTTTAGACCAGTTTAAATCTTTCATACAACATTGATTTTGCTCCAACTCTCCATTTCACAAAAGCTGCAGCGTGCAGTGCCCCTTCCTAACTGGTTTTGCTTCCACATGACCATTCCCCTTTCCTACTGTTTCTGCCTCAACATAACTTGCATCAACCATTCTCAACTCTGACTTACGGCAGAGACAATAATCAACATCATCGCACTGTCACCATGGACACTTACTTCAACTAACACAGACTGACTCAATGACACCTAGTAGAGGCACACAACACTCTGAGTTGAAAATATAAATCCAGACAGACATAGACACGAGAGAGAGAGAGAGAGAGAGAGAGAGAGAGAGAGAGAGAGAGAGAGAGAGAGAGAGAGAGAGAGAGAGAGAGAGAGAAAAACACACACACACACACAGTCATCATACATTCTATTCATACCTTACAAACGTTGACTGGTCATTCACTCAGCAGTTATCAGTAAAAAATGTGTTGCAACCGGTCACTTAGACTCGCAGTGACTTCAAGGGTTTTGAGGATGACACACACCACACCAGCAACACACAGTAGTAGTAGTGATGGTGGTGGTGGTGGGTGTTAGCTTGCACATACTTGTTCCAGTGTGGGAATGCGTCCATTAGTACAGGCTCTGTCCTTCTGTGTTTAGAGGGCACCAGGGGCACTACTGGTCTAGCAGCAAACAAAGAGGGAGAGGTTGGGAGACAAAGACAGAGAGACATACAGAAACACAAAGAGATAGACAGAGTGCCAGACAGACGAGACCAAGATGAGAGAGCCAAAGATTGATGCTCAAATTTTATAAAAAATGGGAATTTAGGTACGAAAAGCAATTCTGGCATCCACCAAGTCCATTCTTCCAGTAAACCAAGACATACACCTCAACCATCACTCACACATACACAAAGACACACAATCCTTACATAAACAATTTTGACAGTTATGGACTCATTGAAAGCTTAAGAAATGTATCTATAACACGAAGATATGCTTTCCTGATGCCATGCTGCTTAGATGAGGAGGATAGCAATGCTCTCCCATAATGTCCTCAGTTCTTCTTGCCCGGCATCTGATCAAACCTGACTGCCAGCCTGTTCCGTACTTGTCGCTTTGGTTTGGCTGTTCCCTCTGACCCCTGCTGCTGCTGTTTATGGTTTTCCTTCCTCTGTTGCTGGTGCTGTGGGTGCTGTGGCTGTTGCTGTGAGAGTGAGTTGGCACCAGTCTCAGCGTCATTGCTGTACTTTTGGTTCTGCTCGTTCGGCTTTGGTTTACGTGGTGTTTGGTTCCGTATGACCTGAGTTGGCACGAAGGCAGACTTAGCAGGGGAGTCATTCTTGTGTGGTGCCATGGTGGTTGTGTTAGCAGCAGTGGGGGAGGAGGAGAGGCTGTAAGATTGCTGGGCGGCACTTAACAGGCTCATTATGTCAGGCTCTCCTGGCTTTGGCTGTGGGTTGGGCGGGTGATGCGACTGCTGGTGTGGGTGTGGCTGCTGGTGTGGGTGTGGCTGCTGGTGTGGGTGTGGCTGCTGGTGTGGGTGTTGCTGCTGGTGTGGGTGTGGCTGCTGGTGTGGGTGTGGCTGCTGGTGTGGGTGTTGCTGCTGGTGTGGGTGTTGCTGCTGGTGTGGGTGTGGGTGGTGCTGAGAGTGGTTTGCTGCACCTCGAAAAATGTCATCCACCGAGACCTCCACTCGACCTGGGCTTGAGGTGTGTTGGGTTGGCTGACCACATGGGAGGAGGTTCTGTCCCTGTAAGGGCCTCAAGTTGATGTTATTAGCATCCATGCCTTGTACCTGCGACCAGATGGTCTTGTAGAGTACACTCTTTGGCTGATGGGAGGTGGTGACTGGTGCACCTCTCCCTGGGTTTGGAATCCCTGGTTTGCTCTTTACAGAAGGATCATTCATGCCTTCTTCTTGCTGCTGCTGCTGCTGCTGAGGGTAGATGATACTTCCTGTCTCAGAGTCCACCACACGACTGAAATACTTGGGGAGAAGACACCCTCGTGCATCGCCAGAACAGAGCACTTGTCTGTCCCCCGATATGAAGAACTTGATCCCATCCATCATGGCCTGTTGCACGTTGATGAAGATGAATAGTTGGTAGGCTCGGGGTCCCCCTGTGTTGACGGGCACGAAGGGGTAGCAGGAGATGAGGGTGTGAGGAGAGGACTTCACCAAGCCTTGCTGCAAGATAGTGCTCCAGAAGGCATAGTAAGTTGCATGCACCACACACTCCACATCATCAGCTGACTGAAGAGGCACGATTTTCCTCTGCAGGGGAGCAAAGAGATAAGGATGTGAAATAATGACATAATTATGGTTCCAAACAAACACATTGGTGATGTTTCAATACATTTTCTTTTATAGTAGCATAGAAAAAAGGAAGAGGACAGTACCGGATGACATGGTGATTGTGACTTGTTTGGGTTGAGGTCACCATTAGCCATAGTACCCATTCCCTGAGGCTGTGTGATGTAGAGGCTGGCAGGGTTGGGCAGCTGGTGTGGGTCTGGGGGCTGAGGACTAGTATTCTCGGGGCTTTGGGAGTTGGCGTTAACCTGAAGGAGGAAAGAAAAATAACACATGAAGACTTAAAACTGGCTATATTGATCCAGGTATGTATTGGTGCCTAATCAGGTGACTATGTGTGGGAGATTTTGTCATTCCTCTCACCTACTACAATAATGTTACATCCCTACTCATGGTTTCTACGACTGACAATCAGCACCCCAGCACCAGCAGCACCTACCAAAGGTCTATTTCCTGGCATTCTGGGAGGTGCAACTATCATGTTGGCGAGGAGAGGTGTTATTTGACCCACTGTGCTCCTTCTGTGCTGAGGTTGCTGAGGTGAGGGGTATCTCTGCTGTTGCTGCTGCTGCTGCTGCTGCTGCTGCTGTTGCTGTTGTTGCTGCTGCTGCTGTTGCCATCTCTGTAATTTATAGTAATAGTAGTAGTATTTCATAGATTAATAATACAAACATACATACATACACACATGATCATCTACATATAGTCTTTGCTTAAAATTAATGCTTTCAAGACCCTAATACACCCTTCAACACCAACACCACAAGTCTTACACCACCACACACTCTACCACCACCACCACCACCACACTAGCCACTCACCACAGGAGTTGAGTTAGGAGCAGAATTCCTGTAGCTGTTATTTCTACTGGTGTCACTTCTTTGGGTGAGATTAGGTGGCTGTGTCCATCTGTTGTCCTGTGGTGGCTTCAATATAGATAAAAGTGAAGGATTAGTAAGGATCTCAAGGCATCCTGCAAACCTATCCTTCATGATTCCTAAGCAGGACAGTGCCTATAAAGTAAAACTAGAAAATAAGACCAACAAATGCCACACACAAATGCACGAACACACATATATAGACAGACTAGATAAGGTGAGATAAAAGGTACAGATAAAGGCAGGGTGAGTGTTCCCTTACCTGATACACATGGGTGGGTGGGGGAGCCTGGCTGGTAGGGTTGAGGCTGCCATGGGTAATGTTGATGAGGGCAGCCCAGTGGAGGGAGTAACAGCGCTGGTCTGATCTGGGGCCACGCAAGGTCAGCCCGCCAGGGAAGGCCTCATCAAACAGAATGTCATAGAGGATGTCTGCCTGCTTCTCCCCAGGCTGGATCCCTAATGAATGGTGGTAAGGTTGTCCAGTCACAGTGAATAAAAATAACACACATGGAGAGAAGTGATTTTACAAGGATGATATGCATGGAGTGGATGGTGTTGGTGTGAGATGAAGATCCATAATATAATGTTATGACAGTGTTGGAATACCTAAGAGAGAGGAGGGACAGTAGGTTGAAGAGGATAGTGTGGCTCACCTATAATGGTTCCCCGGGCACCAAGAGGCACTGAAAATCCCTCCCTCACATTGATGACTCGATCAAACATACGGAACTTGACGGTGTGGTCTGGAGGTGTGCTGCCCTGCAGGGGATTTGGCTGGAAGACACAACACAAGCAAGGTCATAGGTCATAGAAAGACGGCATGTTCCCTTCTGTTCCTTTCAGGGGAACTTAAGGTCTAAAGGTACCCTAATATTAATTTCTGGATGAAGTTCATGGGTATTCAAGGTTATAAAAACCTTGATATTCTGGATAATGTTCACAGTATTGTACATCATGAGGATCCCTGACCTTCTATTTGACATAAAGTTCAGGAGTATTCAAGGTCACAAGAAGCCCTGATATTCCTTTCAACCTAAAGTTCAGGAGTATTCAAAGTCAACACACTCCTACCTTGAAGAGAAGGTGTGGCCTAACTTGCATCTTGACAATCTTGGCTCTGACAGTGCTGACCTTGTCCACTTCTTCAGCCAGGCAAGCCACCACAGCCTCACCCAAAGCCTGTGTCCCACACGGCTGCCTCTCCGCCTTTGCAAAGGCTGAGGTCTTGAGCCATTCACTTAGCTCGATCACTCTCTCCTTGCTGCCGGGAAGAAAGAAAGTTAGAAAAGAAAAGAATAGGCCTTAAGAATAATAAATCAATATAATAAAATAAGGTAAAAGTTAAAAAAAACATAAAGAACTGAGTCCTGAAGGAATAAGGGAACACTCACTGAGCCTCGCCGAACACATCGTCCTGATGGAAGATGTCCCTCTGTCCAATGTTGGTGGAGAGGTAATTAAAGATCTCTGGGAATTTGGCTTGATATTCCATCATGGACTCTGTTACCTTGTCCGAATACATCCAAGTTGTCCTGTCTCCTCCCACCTCCTTGATCTTGCGGCTGTAGCCATTTACCTATAGGAGGAGGAGGAGGAGGAGGAGGGTTATAAACAGTAACAAACTCTTATATTTCCTATCTCTACCCAACATCCTACCTTGCCACTGCCCTCTTCTGCTTACAATGCTTACCCTGTTTGCCTTGACAGTTTTGTTCTCTCATCACACATGCAAATGAGAAAAAATACATAGCACATCCTCACATACCGTAAAACAAAGAAAAATAAACAAATAATGATGAATTAATTTTGCTTGCTGCCACAAAAACAAGGTAAAAATGAAATAAATAAATGAATAAATAATCAGTAAATAGAAACATAAGACCACATGTAAATAAAGAGGCTGCAAGAGACCAGTGGACCTACACAAGGCAGCTCCTGTGCACCTAACACCTATCATCTGTTTTCTTCATCCGTAGATATGTTCTTAAAAGTATCTACGATCATTGCACTTAGTATATACTTGTAGAATTTGTTCCACTCCTCTACTACTCTATTAGTGAACAAATTTTTACGTATCCCTCTCCTGAATTTAAACTTATCTAGCTTGAAATCATTTGTTCATGTTTTAACTTTCTCCTTGACTATGAGAAACTTATTTATGTTCCCTTTGTTGGAACCCTTGACCCATTGAAATCCTTGTATCAGATCTCCCCTTACCCTATAGGTCTTTCTAAGGAGAGTACTAGATTGAGATGCTTTAATCTATATTCTTGTAAGTTAATTTCCTTATCCCCTAAACCATTCAAGTCACCCTTCTCTGTACGGTTTCTAGCTTATCAATATCCATTCTACAATAATAATAATAATAATAATAATAATAATAATAATAATAATAATAAAAGTAAAGTAAAGAAAAGAAAAGAAAAGAAAAGAAAAGAAAAGGAAAGGAAAGAAAGAAAGAAAGAAAGAAAGAACAAAACTACAACCCAATTCATATCCTTACCTCCTCATTTTTCTTATTGTTCTTCAGGTTGAGGCCAATGTTCAGCTTGTTTCTCATCTCTGCCTCGTCTAGGATTGCATTCCCCATGGGCGGGGCAAGGAACACTGTGCCCGTCAGCCGTGAGAGGAGGTGCGGTGAAATGCCCAGCCTCTGTGCTGCATGGTAACCTGATGGGGAGGTGAGGGTTAGGGTGGTAATGTGTGTGTGTGTGTGTGTGTGTGTGTGTGTGTGTGTGTGTGTGTGTGTGTGTGTGTGTGTGTGTGTGTGTGTGTGTGTGTGTGTGTGTGTGTGTGTGTGCGTGTGTGCGTGTGTGTGTGTGTGTGCTAGTAATCCTTCCCTCCTGTATGCATGTGTGATTTTGATGAAATGGAAGGCCAGCAATCCTACTCGTTTGTCTGTGTGCAACAAGAGACCAAAAAATAGTCTATCCCATACAACAATAAATGAATAAATAAACAAATGAATAAACAAAAATAAAAATGCAACACTCACTGGTCCTGAAGCGGTCCTCCAGCTGGCTCTGTTTGCTACGCACCACTTCAAAGTTGGGTTCGTGCATCACTGTCATGGCCACGCGGATTCTACCTTTGTGGCTTGGGTCAATCTCGATCACCTGGCGGAACGTGACAGCATGATGGGTGAAAGGTCGGAGCAATTGGTGATGAATACAAGCCAGTCAAGGTAATTAGTATATCTTCCCCAACATCCACACTCATCCCTTTACCTCTCTACTATGGAATAATTTAAACCAGTCAGTCTAATATCATGTCTTCCTTTAACATTACTCCCACTCCTCTCCACCTTAGGAATGTTGCCAGTAATATTAAGAGAAGATAACTGATGTAAAATATAATACCTCCAAATAGAATCATATGCTTTCTCGAGATCAAAGAAGCAATCGAGGACGGACTCTTGATGGGCAAAAGTTTTAAACACTCCTCTTTTGAAAGAGTTTAAGTCATAGGCAGGTGGAAAAACAGACAAAGGAAGAGAGTTCCAGAGTTTACCAGTGTAAGGGATGAAAGAGTGAAGATACTGGTTAACTCTTGCATTAGGAAGATGGACAGAATAAGGATGAGAAGAAGTAGAAAGTCTTGTGCAGCGAGGCCGCGGGAAGGGGGGAGGCATGCAGTTAGCAAGTTCAGAAGAGCAGTCAGCATGAAAATAGCGGGAGAAGATAGATAAAGATGCAACATTGTGGCGGTGACTTAAAGAATCAAGAAAGTCAGTTAGAGGAGGAGAGTTGATGAGGCGAAAAGCTTTAAACTCCACCCTGTTTAAAAGAGCTCTATGAGTTGAGCCCCCCCAGACATGAGAGCCATACTCCATACATGGGTGGATAAGGCCCCTGTACAGAGCAAGCAGCTGAGAGGGAGAGAAAAATGGACGCAGACGCCATAGGACACCTAACTTCTTGGAAGCTGATTTAGCAAGAGTAGAGATATGAAATTGCCAGTTAGTATATAAGTTTCCAGATGGGCTAATGGATCACCAACACTCCTGGCTCATCAAAATCCAAACTGTGAAGCTGAGATTAGATTCTTTAACTCTAAGAGCCACAAAAGACAGGAATTCTCCATATGTTTAAGTAATGTGCATAAGCAGCTGGTCAAAGCAATAGGCTGGTAATCTTGTGGGAGGTTACCTGATTACTTTGGTTTGAGGAAAAGGATGACCAAAGCTACTCGCCATGTAGTGAGAAAGTTTCCCTTCATCCAGATTCTATTAAAAATTGCTAGTAGGAAAGAAAGCTAAATTTAGATAATAGTGGTAAATGTTGAAGTATAAGATTATGAATAACTTCACAGGTATTACAGTAGGACTTAGGAGCTGATATTAATTCAGGAGGATAAAGGAGCATTATATGACTCTGTGGGTGATAAAGAGGTGATAGGGATTTGTTCAGCAGTCAATTCATTATCAGTGAATTGTGGAGGGAGATGAGATCCACCACTGATTTGGGTGAAGAATGAACCTAACTCATTTGCTACCAGTAGTGAATCAGCAATGTGTTCACCATTTATATGTAATACAGGTGCAGGAGAGGGTGGATGTTTGCCAGAGAGTGTGTGTATTCGTCTCAATATAGCTGAAAAGAGTGAGCTTGATGTTAAGGAGGAGGCATAATGGCGCCAGCTTAGGATTTTGGAGATGATTATTCCTTTTTTCCTAAAAACAGCAGAAAATCTTCTGAAAGATATAAAGGCTGAGAGGTGTCCAGGTGTGTTGTGTTTGCGGTGATGAAATACAAAAGATGAATTGATGGTAGAAGAATAAATGTTGCAATGAATGTTACACTGGTAGGGAGGTGAAATGTTTTAAAAATCTAGGGTCCAAGATTACTGTAGATGGAAGAATAGAAAGAGGTGAGGTGTAGGATCAATGATGCAGGAGAAGTGTTGGGAGGAAGGTGTTTCATCGTAGTGATGGGAATGAATGTGTAAAGATAAACTGGTTTGAAGGAGTAGCTGTGCCAACTGTACTATATGTTCCTAGGGACCCTGTAGGTAGCATTTTTTCTCTCACTCTCCTGCCTCACAAAAACACACATCCTTTCCCTCAGCTCCCTCATTGCTCCTTCAAGATTGTGTATGTAGCATTCATTCTTTTTACACACACACACACACACACCCATCCCTTTGCTCACCTCCCCCATGGATCCGTAGTGAGGCTGGCCCAGCATGAACACTTTGGTGCGTGGTGGGAAGTACTCCTGCGGGGTGAGGTGCATTTTGTAGCCGGGGTTGTGAACACCAATGTCCTTCACCAACGTCTGCAGAGCATAAGGCTGCACCACTTTGGACCACGTCTTCTCGAGGGTCATCTTCCCGCAAGGCCCGGCTACGTACCTGTGAGAAAGGTGCTGGTGAGGTACTGGCTACTGGTGTGGTGTATCCTTCTTAAACAGGTAGTTCAATAAGAGAATAGCCAGTAGTCTATAATCTGGCACCAAAATTATACAAAGGAGAGGCTATGAAACTCAGGGAAAATAGAGGTATTCATAAAGTTAGTTGCACGTCTTGCTTAAGAAGTTCAGTAAGTGAATACTCATTAGCTTACAATCTTTGAACAAAACTCTACTGAGGGGAAAGCTACCAAGCCCAGGGAAGAAATAGGGTTTTCATTTTTTCATAAATATTCCTTGCCAAATTATAGGTACAGTATGTCTTATATGAAGGGAAATACAGTACCTACCAGCCAGTGATTCTGATTGCTTGTTTGCATACTTCCTTTACCTCTCCCTCTCTCCCTTCCTGCTAACCTGCTTTTCCTTATTCCGTTCTTCTGTTTGTCACCCAACTTTCCCCTACCACTCCCTCCCTCCCTCCCTGCAGCCTGCTTCTACCCTCTTCCAATCACTTCCCTACCTACCGATAGACTTACTGTGTCTCCCTACCTCCCTGCCAGCCCACCTACCCTGCTCCATTCTTTCTTTACCTCTGTTCATCTTACATACTCACATACAAACTACTCTAATAATCTCTCTCGCTACCTCCTTCTACCTCTCCTTTTCTTTTTAACCCTGCCATTCTATATCACTTTATAAATTTACCTACCAATCTCTCTCTCTCTCTCTCTCCACACTCACTTTCTGCCTGTCATGGGTGTGGCAAAGACCAGGATGTGTGTCTCGCCCAGGTTCACTCCCCAGCGGTCGTGGTAGTGCGTAGTGAGGAAGTTACGCGACAAGGAAAACTCTTCTTTGAGGTTATGTTCCACAGTGTGTCGCTGCACCTCCTGTGACCCTCCGAGGTGGAAGCGTTCCCGGCTGTCACTCACGGCCTCCACCTGAGCAGAGAAAGTGGTTATGAGGGACAGAGAAGAGAAAAGAAAAGAAAAGAAAAGAAAAGAAAAGAAAAAAGGAAAAGAAAAGAAAAAAACAAACACCACCACCAGCCCTCCAGGTAAAGCCATTCCTTATAGTGTGAACGAGAGAGAGAGAGAGAGAGAGAGAGAGAGAGAGAGAGAGAGAGAGAGAGAGAGAGAGAGAGAGAGAGAGAGAGAGAGAGAGAGAGAGAGAGAGAGAGAGAGATAACAAGTATAAAAAGCAAAGAAAACAGAAAAAAATAAGAAAAATAGGCAGGTAGTACTGAAGAACAAACAAACAAAGCAAAACGAGAAAATGATATCAAACAACATAAAACTATCTTAAACACACACACACACACACCAAAAGAACACAGATCAACTTCAACTTCTCCCCTCCCCCCTACCTTAGCCTCTTGTAGGTGCGGCCACGACACAAACACCTCCTTCCCCAGCAGCTGATTGGCCACATCCCGCAGGTCCGGTGTATCTTTCTCCGTGATATCCAGGATGTAGTTCTCCCCTCGGCTGTTCTGCTGGAAGACCTTCACTCCCTCCTTGGCCATGTGGAACTGAGGACAACAGCAGTGATGGAATGTATGTGTAAAGAATGACGATAATGATAATGATAGTGATGGTGATAAGGAAGGGAATAATTACAGCAAGGAGTGAGTGACAATAAATATAGAAGTAACTAATAATAACATGGAGAGTCACAATAACATGAGAGAGGAGAGACAGGGATGGACATTGAAAGGGAAAGTGGGAGATGGTAGGAATGGTGGGAAAAAGTGAGGAAGAGGAGGAATGTAGAAGATAAAAATGAGACAAAGGTGAAGATGATGAATAATAAGACTGGAGGAGGAACAGGAGGAGGAGGAGGAGGAGGAGGAGGAGGAGGAGGAGGAGGAGGAGGAGAAGAGGAAAAGCGTCAGATGGAGGAGGAGGATGAGAAAGAGGAGAAAAATGCAATGAATACACCAAATACTTGACATTCTATAGTCAGAAGAAGAAGAAGAAGAAGAAGAAGAAGAAGAAGAAGAAAAGAAAAGAAAAGAAAAGAAAAGACAAGAAAAAAGAAAAAGAAAAAGAAAAAGAAAAAGAAAAAGGAGCAGAGGAAAATGGTGAGGAAAAGGAGAAAGAAAAGAAACACAAAAATCACAACACAAACACATCCAATCATTACCTTATGGTCGATGTGCTTTAAGGTTGGAAAACCAGCGAAGTAGATGTCCAGCTGCACATCAGGACATAGGCCCTTTTTGATCTTGTCCGGCGGCAGCTCCCAGGTCTCCCTCCACACTTGCTCCACCTGTGCGTGGTTCATGTGGATGGTTGGGAAGTGCTTGGGGGCCTGTGGGAGGAGGAAGTGGAGATGTTTTGTTGCCTTATACAATGTTGTTTGTGTTCCTGTAACACCACCATCATGTCACAGTGTTTCGGAACACTTGCGTTTTTTATACTTTAATTATCATAAATAACACAATTACATAACTGCATTGCCTCTTTAATCCATCAGTAATCGCTTCCATATCATAACAATCTTCTATGTAACATCAACAGAATCACATTCATGTACTACACATAAATCACTTCCAAATAAGTACTTGTGGAGTGAAATACATCCTTTGCTTTGTGCAGTGACAGTGTCATAACCAACGATATTAATCAGAGGTGCAAGGTTGCCAGACTGCCAAATGTAGCTCCACAAGGTAAATGGAAAAAAATACTATCAACTTGAGATAGTCCTTGTAAAGATGGCACCTTAGCTCACCCCCGCCTTCACACCTTCAGGTGGTTGTGCTGTTAGTACACCTGTTATGGTGGAACAAATGGGGAGAGCACAGCAAACATCAGCCATTTGGTTTTAGCATTTTAACCTGACGATCTGTAGCCTGTGTAACTCCGGTAGAGCACTGCATTAGCTTTGCCATCTACTAGTGACCCAATAGTGGGGAGGACAACTATGGCTATGGGCAGGGAGGGGCCTCCACCTTGCCCTGGGATGGAGGATGTATATTTGAGAGTGGGACCAATCAATGTAAATGGCCTGAGCGCACTTCAAAGAAGGGAATTACTGGAGAGTTTTGAGGGAGGAAGGTTGGATGTTATGTGGGTACAAAAAACCCATAAAAAAGGTTGTGAAGTGACAGATTGTGTGATGGGGAGTGAACATGAATTATGGGAAGGGATGGAAGGGGGAGTGGTGTAGTGTGGAGTGGATGAGAAAAGCAGAAGGGCAAGGGAAAAGGAATGGTGTGTGCTCCTAATGTTTCTGAGGATATGGCAAGGCAGAAGCACATGTTGTAGTGTGTGTGTAGAGGGTAACTACCACCAGGGGTTGAATAGATGGTAGGGGGTAACGTCCATGTGTGTATTGCTAATTGTCTCCTTTCTACTACACATATTGTTGTCCAAGTCAAGGAACATCAAGGCAATGGTTCCTTCTTAAAACTTGAATACACTCAGGAATATTATTATGTACAGAGGAAAGAGTATTTACAAGAACCCAAGCAAATACCTCTCACTGGAATGGGTTCTCGGTCTGAGTGAACTCAGGTCAGATGTCCGGACACACACGGGACAACCCTGGGTGGGGGTTGTCATGCGTCACCACTTTGTACAATATTACTCACCCACCACCAAGAAGTCATCTCACTAATTATCTTAACTGAACTATAACAAAATAATATCCTATACATGATTGAAAACAACACCTGTAATCAAGGCATGTAACCTTAAAGCGCTACAAAAGTGTTTGATTAGTGAAAACATGTACCTCACCCAAATATTAATCTGTGAAATGCTTGAGTGATCAAACCCCAGTATGGGCTTTCAAGTGAGTCACTGAGCAGCAAGATTTAGTGTTGTTAAGCTCACAACTGGCATATGCAATGACTTGATTTTTCCTTCTTTCAACAGGTTGTGTAAGTATTGAACCGACACTGACCGAAGACGCATCAGTATAGAGGATGAAAGGTTGTGTGGAATCAGGAAAGGTGAGTATTGGCACTGTGTTAACACAGTTTTGAGTCTCTGAAAACTAGGACCCCAATGGAAGGTTGCATCTTTTTATAACAGCTGAGTGAGGACAGAAGCATAGCCTTTCACAAAAGATCTGTAGTAACCCTTTTTGAACAGGTTTAATTTTGTCATCTATCGTTTTGGTATCTTTACTATCCCCCAAGTGTTCCAGAAATCTAATTTGCACTTTCAAAAATGAGAATTTAGATATTTTATCATTTATAGTTATATTTACTGACTACCAAAATATCATCCTAGTAGGCATAGATATTTTCTCCTAACATTGCCTCAAAGTATTCTTGATAATTATCATCACGCCATGGGACCAAAGGAGACCTATATGGTCCAGGATCCAGGCTACCTATCCATATAAAAGTGGTTATGCATACAGTTTTACTGCAGAATAAGGTTCTAAGGTAGCTAATGAATTAGATCAATTTGGGCAGACATTTCACTCTATGGACATTTTTATTTTGGTGGCCATTTTGAAAAAATAAAGAATTATCATAAATGACCCCAATATCTCAAAATTACCTCTGTTAAAATGACCCTTTTGATGTAATCAGACATTTTTGGGTCGGAAAATATTAATTTTAGGCTACTGTGAAAACCAACCGAAGTTGAATTTTCAAATTCAAAAAGTTCTTTTTTTGTCTACACTATGTTGTGAAGTTGTAAGTCTTTCTTAATATGTATGTACTCTAAAGTTGTCAAAGTAAATACACCAGACAAGCTTAATCAATGATGACTGTTGACTGCAGCTAAACAATGTTATGATACCATAGTGACAGTACTAGCTCAGATGATGACTAACTTGACGCTTTATCTTTGCAGATGTTCACATCATGGCATCAAAAAAAGCTTCAATCCCAGCAGTTCTTCTGAAAGTCAGTGAAAGTAGTCCACTCCAAAAGGACAGATGCATCATGTATCAACAGAAAAAAACTACAAAGCTTACCTCAACTGACGGTGGACAGAAACGGTTATGAGAGGCGGCAACTTGAGAAAAGATGATGTATTCAACCAACTGAAGTTAATCCCAGAAACTGAGAAATTCACATGAACAATGACTATTATAAAAGTTACACTCTTAAGAAGACATTAGATTGAATACATAGTGCAACCGATGATGGTGATAATAGTGAGGAAGAAGAGTGGCACATCAGATCCTAACTCACCAGTTACAAAACAAGCTGGGAGATCATCCTCAACTGCACGTCCATCAGCAAGTGATGCCAGATTATTTAACCAAGAATTCCTTGCACAGTCTGTGGTTCAATCACAACAACAGAGAAAGGCACAAAAGTAAGGAAAAAGTTCAGGATATGTGAGGAACAGAGGACAAACAATTTGTTGACTGTTGCAGTTTCCTATAGAGACACTGTTTTTGAACGGATCCCAGATCTAGACAGTAACCACAAGATCTTTGCTGCTGACATTTTTGTTCAAGGCAGATGTATGAAAGCATACATAGCAAAGTACCAGAGAGAAATCTCACATGATCGACAAAGGCCACCATCAAAGAAATTTGAATTATTCAAAAGGGCTAAAGATATCTTAGAGCCTCTTCTTGAGGAAAGCTATAGATTCACTCTTATGGATATCAAGGAACTGATGATAAGTTTTGACGATGAGGTAAACCTATACAACAATGAAATAAAAGGTTTCTTGGTCTAGACCAGTGTTATTCACTAATTTTTGCAAGATAGCCACTTCGGTTAAACGCATTGATTGAGAGAGCCGCAGCTACTGCAAGTTAGCGTAACTCAACTAAATTAAGTAGTACTGAGCTGCTAGTGCAATATAGTAAATGAGAAAATTTTGACGTGTCCCTGATCAGTTTCCCGTAGTGGACACGTATGATTTCTGTACGACTAGGCTAGGGATGTTAGAATGTTATCTCTTACTGTGACTTCGTCTTCCATCTCACCTCATGAAAATATGTATCTTACTTGAAAAATTATTTTTTTATATTAATTAATTTATATATTTTTCGAGAGCCATGAATTGAGTCATCGCGAGCCGCCAGCAGCTCGCGATCCGCGCAATGAATACCACTGGTCTAGACATACTAGGAGACAATAACCTGTGACTCCAAAAGAAAGAACAAACCAATACTAGTATTCCCTTCTCAACTAAGCACAGAACAACTGGCAACAAAAATCAGGTATCACGATGATGTTTAAGAAGCTGATGATATCACCAGACAGGCCATGCAGAACATTGACTTCAATCTCCAAGACAAATTTTGTGATGCCACCAAACTCTGACAATCATGGGAAAAAACTAAAATGCCTGATGTTCAACTCACATTTTTCTCATCATTATTCAAAATTAACAAGCCTCATCTCCTATAAGTTCACCAAGTAGATATTGAGAAAGATGACGATGAGACTGACCCTGATTGTAATGATAACAAACCTGCTCAAAGCTGACACACACTTCAACTCTACAGCTTGTTCCAGATAATACACTATGAAATGTTCCAAACAAACAAAGAAAAACACCTTTACATATGATGACAGTCCACAGTAACTATGATGAATGTAACAGCAAAGAACTGATTACAAAAAATGCAAATTAGCAAGATAAGGGTCAGAAACAGGTAGATGGATTATTGCCGTCAAAGGAGATATTAATGAGGTCTGCCAAGGATTAAAATTGCGGAAGGGTCAGTCAGTTATAAGGATTATACTAAGCTGAGGTCAGGTCAGATGCAGGTACACAGATTAACGCTAAGAGGACGTAATGAGGTCTATCTAGACCAGGATTAAGATCGTGAAAGGCTCAGACAGGTAGATGGATTATGATTTAATGGAGAAAATTATGAAAAAAATAAACTTAAAAACAATTCATGGAGACATAAAAAATCAAGTGGTTAGAAGTAGTCAAAGTAATGGTGGTGGTGCTAGCAAGTAGTATTAGTAGTAGAAGTATTAGTATTAGTATTAGAATTAGTATTAGTAGTAGGATCAGCAGTAGTAGCAGTGGTGTAGTCTTACCACATATTCTCCGAGGTTCTGCTCTGTGTAGGTGTAAATATACATGGGTCCGTGAACATTGCGTTTCTTCTCCTCCTCACTCAACATGTCATAACAAGTCTCCATTGCCTCCAACAGTAGCTTCTCGTCAATGAAGGGAATCAACACTACAGCCTCCCAGTCCTGCAACACAAAGAAGAGGAAGTAATCACACTATTAATGCAGAGAGAAATCAACACTTGTCTCATAATAATGCAACACACATTAAAACTCCCTATGTTGCCGTGTTGCTATTGGTGTAGCTGTGGCCTTATTGATGTGCTGTCTTTCATCTGTGTTCTGTAAGGGTGATGGTTGACAGTAAGTTCACCCTCCACACTGAATAAATATAATGATTGAGTGGTGGGGTTGTCTAATCCAAATCAGAATCTTTAGGGAAGGGAAAAAGGATGAGTGAACCAGATTTTCCAATTCATATGATGGTAGAGGAGTACTTAGGGAAGGATGAAAAATTGTATGCAGCCTTCATAGACATAGAAAAGGCATGTGATAGAATTGATAAGGAAGCTCTTTGGAATGTTCTGAAAATGAATGGTGTTGGAGAACAGTTGTTGGCAGGAGTAAAGGCATTTAATAGGGAGGCAAAGTTTTCCTATGGGAGTTGGGTTGGGTTTAGTTTCTGATGTCTTGTTCCTTCTGGAAACGTCCCCCAAAGGAATGGCCACAGCAGAAGAGCCTCCAACTCTCTCTATCAATACATTATTTCTTTGCTAGTTCAATCCCTCTCCCTCTATCAGCAACTCTTTCAGACGAGGGTCTTCCTAAATCCCTTGTTCAATCCCTTTTAGTAGTCTTTTTCCTCCTAAAGTGCACCTCGTGTCTACCAACCGTGTCTTCAACTACTTCATCACCAACACGAGCATTTAGATCTCATAACAACACAATACTCACATTCACTCCAAAACTCTGCAAACACTCATCCAAATATTTCCAGAAGGCTTCCATTTCTGTGTCATCCCTCTCACTACCAAGACTATAAGCAAACACAAACACCCACAACTCTTAACCAAACTTTACTTTCACTCACATCAGCCTTGATGACACTTCCTTCCATTCCACCACACTGTCTCACTGCCAGACTCACCATTAAGGCCACTCCTTCCCTTGCTCTCCCTCTGGTCATACCTCACATCCTTTCACTCACACACACAAACTCACATACACCCTCCCCTTTAAATTTAGTTTCACTCAATGCTAACACATCAGACTTTTGCTCCACAAACATTCTTCCAATCACCTCCCTTTCACCCTCAAGCATACTACATATTCACACACATTCAGAGACCCAATCTTCAGGGTTTGTGGAGAAGTTACCTTCCCCTCTCCCTCTTTTAGTAGGCTTCTCAGACTGCTCCCTTTTGTCACCTTTCATGAACCGCAGGGATCACGGTGGTAGGATTCTAGTAGCCCTTACCACAGGGCAATAGATAGATTGATGAATAATTCAATCAATGAAATATTTATGGTGGATTATACACCAAACACACCCACCTGCTGCTTCCCGTTCAGATCTGAGACAAAGGAGTCTGGGTAAAACTCCTTTAGAGGTGAATTCTCATTGGTCATCAGGCCCCAGTAAGCCTTGGAGAGATGGTTCTTGCTGAGAGGTGGCAGCACACCAAGGAGCTGCTGGTAAGGAAGGAAGGGGCGCCCCATCTCAAAGTCCATCTGCATGTGGGCAAAACCCCTGATGTCTGAGATGTATGGGGCATAGTGGAATGGGTAGTACCAGGACCAGGAGCAGATGCCATTGTAGTAGTAGTTGAGGATCCATTGAACGGCCCTCACGTAGTTGGTGGCCTGGTTGTGAAGAGCTGCAGAGTTGACCCGTTTAATGTTCATCTTGGTCATGTAATAGTCGCGTTTGTGAAGCCTAAACTCAGTCTTGAATGTCCCTCCAAGGTCGCCTTCTAAAATGGAATCGTCCTCCTCGTCTTCATCATCCTCTAGAAAGGCTGGGTCTGGTTCGTACTCTATCCGCTTGTACGCGCTGCTCAGATCCACTGCTTTCTCGTCCTCCTCGTCGTCTTCCTCCTCCAGGCTGGCAGGAAGGGCTCCATTGACACCATCCTCATCATCAAATTCAAAAGCCTTCAGTTCCATTCCTCCTTTATTAGCCTTGAAAGCCTCCCCAGCCTTCAGCTTCTTGCCTCTGAAGTACTTGAGGTCTGCATATGTTTCCTGGAAGGTCTCCAACTCAAATTCTGTTAACTTTATCATGAATTTCTCGAACCGTGCCAGGTGCAGCTTCCCTCCCTCATTGAGGTAGCCGTCCAGTGAGGGGAGGACAGCCTTGTATGTCTTGTACAGGATGGGTAGTGCCTCCTTGTTGATGTGCAGGTTAGGGAGGTGTGGGATGAAGTCATTACCCACCAGGAAGCCCATGAACACCCAATCATCGATGATCCTCTCAAGGTCATAAGGGAAGGGCAGGGCACAGCGCAGGTCATAGAATTCATAGTTGATGTACTCCCGCATCAGGCTGAGGTGGAGTAAGTGGAAGGTTGTATCCTCTGGGGTGGGAGTGCGGCAGTTACTGTCCTTCTTGCCACCAAACCTGACCTGTATGAGTGGTAAGGAGTTTACTTTTTGCTCTCACATCTATCTCAATAGATGAAAATAAATAAATAAATAAAAAATAAGATTTAATCTACCTATCTATATAACAGACTGTTTTCCACCTAAAGGGGGGGCAGCCAAGACAAGGCACACATACATACATATATATATACACTATATACACTCCTCTCACTTTACCAATAGGCCTCCATAGGAGAAGAAAAGTACACCCCGCCCAAACACTAGGTGTCAGATCAGTCACGAAAATTGGGTCGAGAGCGGGGTAAATGTCCACAACAGAATCCAAAGGCTTACCCATGTTGCTTCAAACTTAACCCTCACCCTCCCTGCACCTGATGTTATCTAAGGGTCACACCAGTGCTGAGAACCTCCTCCAGGGGTCATAAAGGCCATGTCCTTAATCATGCATTCACCATTGCTCTCTATTCACTTCTTTCACTCATAGTCATCCTTCCTTGCTCCACAGATGTTCCTCTTTCATTCAATGCTCTTTTCACACCATCCATCCACCTCATTCTTGGCCTTCCTCTCAACCTCATTGAATCCTACTGTTCTCTTCACCAACTGGTCCTCCTCCGTTCTCTCCATATGTCCAAACCACTTCAACACACTCTGCTCTGTACAACCAGCCAACTCTCACAACACCAGTTCTCCTTTGTACCTCCTCACTTCTCACTCAATCCATAGACATTACTCCACACATACTCCTCAGACACCTCATTCCCATCATATTAAATCTCTTCTTCTCTGCTACTGCCATACTCCATGTTTGAGCCCCATATAGTGCAGTAGGTACAGCCACCCTTTCATACAACCTTCTCTTTGCATTCATCCCCATCACTCTATAAGTAAATGCCTTCTTCATTCCTCCCTCCCAACACCTTTCCTATAACATTGATCTTAGACTTCACCTCTGTCTCTATTCCTCCATCTACAGTAGTCTTGAACCCTAAATTTTCAAAGCATTCCACCTCCTCTAGCAACTCATCATTCAAGGCAACATTCCTCCTCCTACCACCAGTCCCCTTGTGTATTGCATTACTTTACTCTTATTCTCATTCACTCTTAAATTCCTCCTCCTACACACTTGTCCAAATTCTTCCACCAACTGACATAATTTCTCCCCTGAATCCACCTCTAAAGCCATAGCATCCACAAGCAGGAGCTGATTTATATTCCACTCTGTATCATCAAAATTTACCAAACTGACACCCCTATCTAACATAAATAAATAAATAAAAAGTCTAAATGAATAGAAGCAGTAAAACACAGATACTCACCTCTTCCCTGAGCAGTGAGAAGTGTGGTTCGTGCGTGGTGAGGCCCAGGATGATGAGGTCTGCGTCAAGGCCATACAAACAGTGGCGTATATTTGGATTGTACTCGGGGCTACTCTTGACGTAGCGAATATACTCCATGATCTTGTGCTCTCCCTCTCCTGGTGTCTGTGTATTGGAGGGAAGGGAAAAGAAAGCTCAGGTTGATTGATCATAAAAATTGTATCAAAGAAGAAAAAATGTATCTATTTACTTATTAATATATTTTACAGGATAACAGGTTGTCAAGGGCCATATATCACACTCGGAAAAGAAAGGCACCTCATAAACACACACACACACACACACACACACACACACACAAAAAAAAATAAAATAAAATAAATAAATAAATAAATAAATAAATAAATAAATAAAGAGGACTGTGAGCATTTACAAAAGGATCTAGATAAGATTCACAGGTGGAGTAAACTTTGGGAAATGGAGTTTAATGATAAAAAGTGTGGGAAATGAATGGATAAACAAAACAAATGTTGAAAAAGATTTGGGAGTATGGATTACAGATAATTTGTCACTAGAAAAACATATTAATAAAATCGCAGGAGATACATATCAGCTGCTGAGAAATATAAGAATGCCTTTCAAATATATGGATGAAGAGATGATAAACAAATTGATAACATTATTGATTTGATCAAGTTAGAATATGCGGAAGTGATTTGGTCACCTCATAAAAAGAAGGATATAAAGAAGCTTGAGAGATTACAAAGACCAGCTACAAAAATGGCTCCAAGCCAGAGAAATTACCTTATGAAGAAATATTTTCTAGGTTGAAACTACTAACTCTTGAGAAAAGAAGAGAAAGGGGAGACTTTATAGCAGTGTATAGAGCCTCAAAAGGTCTGGAAAAAATTGATAGAGATGATCTGTTTGTGTGGGACTACAAGAGGACACGAGAAGAAACTGAAAAGGACTACATGCAAGAGAGACATAAGAAAATACAGCTTCCCATATTGAAGCCTGGAATAAACTTGATGCAGAAGTAATTAATGCAAGAAATATTAATGATTTCAAAAGCAAACTGGATAATAGTAGATTTGGAGACTGGACAATACAAGCATAGCTCTTTTCCTGTATGTTACAACTAGGTAAATACACACACACACACACACACACACACACACACACACAGATGTAACCCACCTGATGGCCAGAGTAGATCACCTTACAGTCTTGCCACATTTTGTCCTGTGACACTTTGCTGGTGACAAAGTACTTAAGTTGCTGGTCCAGCCGCTCCATGAACTCTGTGCCGGGAGTGATGCAGTTGGAGTCAAACCTTTCCTCTGTGGGCAGGTTCTCTCCTCTTTCCTTGGCCTTCTTCTCTGCATCCACAGCTTGTTTTGCTGACCGGAACCTGGAAGGATGCAAGAAGAAAGGAGAAAATGTATCTTTGTACCTTTTTGTTCTCTAAAGTTTGCTGTTCTAGCCAACAGAGGGCAGTGGTGGCATAGAGGAATAGGAAATAAATATATCCATATTCTGACCAAGGTTTGGCATTCTAGTTGCCACAGTGCAGCAGCATGGAAGGAAACTATATATCAATTCTCCCTACGATTTGTAGAGCCATTAGAGGGCAGTGAATAACGAAAGGAAAAAGGAAAACTTTAAGTATATAAAAATTTGCAATTTCGGCCAGTGTAGGGCAGGCCTGTCACTTCATCATTATTACTATTATCAGCTTGTTTTAACAACATACCAAACATAACAAAAGAAACATTAAGTTTGTTGTGTTCTTTCCTCACCACCATCATTACCCTGTTATTTAATTGTCTATAAAGCAACAAAGGAGATACTTGTATGAGGCTTGTTGTGTGTTCTCTAAGCTTTAAGATAATGTTTAGATAAGATTGAAATATACAAGTTTTAGGACCCAGAAAGCAGGGTTACAGGCTTTGGTGAAAAACACCACAGCTGCAGTTGCCTGCTGGTCAGTGTTCACTCATGCAGTATTGACATTGTATTACCACCTCACAGCCACCAGCCAGGAACACTACCATCAGTTTTGCTTGTGGTGATTTTACAACAGGGTAATAGCACTGGAGCTACGTACCTCAGAGTGCCAAGGACCATGATGGCATTCTGATACTCTCACCCTTGAATGAATAATGCCTTTTTGAAGGGGAACAAGATGCTTCACCTAGTTCTCTAGTGAGTAGAAGACATAGGCAATGACATGTGAACATTTCATGCCAATCAAACAGCCGATATTTCAAAGTTTTTTCCAGTTTCAAATGACTTTCTGCCTACACTATAAATCCGATTGTATATTATTTACAGTCATTAGAAAGAGCAATAGAAGGGCTATTTTTTTTGGTGTGGAATTTATATATATATATATATATATATATATATATATATATATATATATATATATATATATATATATATATATATATAAAGTAAATACAAAGATGAGAAAATTGCAATTGTGGAACAATTTTTTTCTCAGAAATAATAAATAAAAAATTTCCTAACTAAATTTTGGAGTTATATATATATATATATATATATATATATATATATATATATATATATATATATAATATATATATATATATATATATATATATAATTATATATATATATATATATATATATATATATATATATATATATATATATATATATAATATATATATATATATATATATATATATATATATATATATATATATATATATATATATACATAAATATATACATAAATATATATATATATATATATATATATATATATATATATATATATATATAATATATATATATATATAAGCTTTCTATTGTATTTTTTCAAATATATTCAAATCTATTCTAGCCAAAAATTTTCAAAAATTTACATTTATTAAAAAAAATGAAATTTACATATCAAGATATACAAATGACATTTCAAAATTTCAAAGCCATAGAGCAAGTAGAATAAAAAAACAGACACCCCCAGACACTCCATAGGCTTTGAGGGTCAGGTCAAATGAGTTCTGCTGTAAAGAGTAAAATACCACTGAGAGGAGAATAGTGTTTACATATTCTTTGTCTGTAACCCAGCATGTTACACTACACCAGTCTTACATGAACGGTCTTGATTGTGAAACAAAGACCTGACAACACACAGACAGGGACACAGATATAAAGACACAATAACAGACAGATAGACATACACACAGACAATGATACACAAACCAAGAGGCATGAACATAGACAGACAAAGCTGAAACACAAGACCAACAGGTGTGATACATTACACAAGCACACCAGACACACCTGCGGCTCCTCTGCTGGTTCATCTTTGCCCTCGGCGCCACACCATCCACTGCCATGAAGAACACCTTGCGTGGCTGCACCAGGCGGAACAGCACCTACAGGAAAGGTGGAGATAAGAACTGCCATGCCTTCCACATTCACTGCAACATTGTGTCTTACGATTCATTTATAATAGGTAAGGTTAGCCTCTAGTTCTAAGTAATGAGAGAGAGAGAGAGAGAGAGAGAGAGAGAGAGAGAGAGAGAGAGAGAGAGAGAGAGAGAGAGAGAGAGAGAGAGAGAGAGAGGAGAGAGATGAGAGAGAGAGAGAGAGAGAGAGAGAGAGAGAGAGAGAGAGAGAGAGAGAGACTCACCTCGATGTAGTGGAATATATCCTTGAATATCTTCTCTTCTGTTATCCTGAAATGCGGATCATTGTCGTTGGGATGAGAGCAGATGTGGATGATGCCATTCATGTCCAAATACAGATTGTCAAACTCTGGGATCTGTAAGGGAAGAAATTGGCGGTGATGAGTTGGTGGTGGTGGTGGTGGTGGTGGTGGTGGTGGTGGTGGTGGTGGTGGTGGTGGTGGTGGTGGTGGTGGTGGTGATGGTGATGATGATGGTGGTGGTGGTGGTGGTGGTGGTGGTGGTGGTGGTGGTGGTGGTGGTGGTGGTGGTGGTGGTGGTGGTGATGATGATGATGATGATGATGATGATGATGATGATGGTGATGGTGATGGTGGTGGTGGTGGTGGTGGTGGTGGTGGTGGTGATGAGCAATTATGGTGAATTCCAGGATCTGTGGTGGTTATGAAGGAAAGTGGTGAGTGATGGTGAGTGATGGTGGTGATGAAAATTTGAGCCTTTAATAGTGAAGGACGAATGTGATGATGAACAATAATGGTGAAAATCTAATAATTACACATAACCAAAAGACAATTTAAATACTTTTTCAAATATATGGCACATCCTCCAATAATAATTCCCAAAGTGGAGGACAAGATAAATGTGTTAAATAATGCCCACTGAATGCTGCTCTCAGGAATTACAAGGTTCACTGCATCCCAAAGGTGTCTTAATTCTCCCTTCATTAAGGAACGCAAGTCATGAGCAAAGATATTACACATAAAATCTTGCACAAATAACAGTCATAATGCAGACTTTAAAACCACATGTATGTTGGCCTACAAGAGGTAACTAACCCTCCTCCACCGATTGAATACTACATGAGAAAGTTAGCACACAAAAACTTTCATAAACAGTAGTAATAGTAACATTAACACCACCTTAAAGTAGGCCTATAGGAAAGTAACTAGGCCTTCTCCACATACCTAATACTGCATGATAAAGTTCACACACAAAATCTTTCTAGAATAACACAGATTGGTAAATATTGCGCAGGAGTTGGCGGTCTTTTCGGAGACGCAGATATTATTTTTCTGGGATAAATTTGAACCACATTCTTAAGGAGAGAACTATTTTTTCCAGAAACTTGTAGAAATATGACTTTCTAGAATTTCATCAGTTAGTCTTGATTTCACAATTTTCCGCACATATTAGTTGTATTTACCTTCATACATGTAAAGTATATTATCTGGCACATATAGTCTCCTAACTGCTCCATACAGGCCCTTAATTCCCACATATAGTCTCTTAACTGCTCCATACAGGCCCTTAATTCCCACATATAGTCTCTTAACTGCTCCATACAGGCCCTTAATTCCCACATATAGTCTCTTAACTGCTCCATACAGGCCCTTAATTCCCACATATAGTCTCTTAACTGCTCCATACAACCCCTTAATTCCCACATATAGTCTCCTAACTGCTCCATACAACCCTTAATTCCCACATATAGTCTCCTAACTGCTCCATACAGGCCCTTAATTCCCACATATAGTCTCTTAACTGCTCCATACAGGCCCTTAATTCCCACATATAGTCTCTTAACTGCTCCATACAGGCCCTTAATTCCCACATATAGTCTCTTAACTGCTCCATACAACCCCTTAATTCCCACATATAGTCTCTTAACTGCTCCATACAACCCCTTAATTCCCACATATAGTCTCCTAACTGCTCCATACAACCCCTTAATTCCCACATATAGTCTCTTAACTGCTCCATACAGGCCCTTAATTCCCACATATAGTCTCTTAACTGCTCCATACAACCCCTTAATTCCCACATATAGTCTCTTAACTGCTCCATACAACCCCTTAATTCCCACATATAGTCTCCTAACTGCTCCATACAACCCCTTAATTCCCACATATAGTCTCCTAACTGCTCCATACAACCCCTTAATTCCCACATATAGTCTCCTAACTGCTCCATACAACCCCTTAATTCCCACATATAGTCTCCTAACTGCTCCATACAACCCCTTAATTCCCACATATAGTCTCTTAACTGCTCCATACAACCCTTAATTCCCACATATAGTCTCTTAACTGCTCCATACAACCCCTTAATTCCCACATATAGTCTTTTAACTGCTCCATACAACCCTTAATTCCCACATATAGTCTCTTAACTCCCATGTACAATCTCTTAATACATACAATCTAGGGTTAAGATTTATATTAACTACGCTTTCATATCTCTTGTCCTGCCTTATGTAGTACTTACCTTTGGTCATATATGTCTTTCTCTTGTGAAATGGTTACTTACTTTTTTTAAAAATCACATACAAATAATTTTAGATAAAAATAAAAAGTTAAAATTTCCATGGAATCATTAGTTTGAACCAAGGCTCTAACATTAGGAGCCCATCAATCTATATATATATATATATATATATATATATATATATATATATATATATATATATATATAAACATGAAATTCTATGTGTATGTTAGCTATAGAACTGATCTAAATGTGGTCAGATCGAGCTGAAACTTGGAGGGGTGTCTTCCATGGGTCAAATGCTTAAAAATCTAACTTTTGAAATTCGCGATATCTAATACCCGTCAATTATGCTGTCATGGAAGGAAGTGTCATCAAGGCTGATGTGAGTGAAAGTAAAGTTTGGTTAAGAGTTGTGGGTGTTTGTGTTTGCTTATAGTCTTGGTAGTGAGAGGGATGACACAGAAATGGAAGCCTTCTGGAAATATTTGGATGAGTGTTTGCAGAGTTTTGGAGTGAATGTGAGTATTGTGTTGTTATGAGATCTAAATGCTCGTGTTGGTGATGAAGTAGTTGAAGACACGGTTGGTAGGCACGAGGTGCACTTTAGGAGGAAAAAGACTACTAAAAGGGATTGAACAAGGGATTTAGGAAGACCCTCGTCTGAAAGAGTTGCTGATAGAGGGAGAGGGATTGAACTAGCAAGGAAATAATGTATTGATAGGGAGAGTTGGAGGCTCTTCTGCTGTGGCCATTCCTTTGGGGGACGTTTCCAGAGGGAACGAGAATAGGGAATTGTTAGGTTATGCTAATGATTTTGGCACCTTACTTTTAGCGTAAAAAGGCATAAAATCTATAGAAAAAGTGTGGGTATTTATAAAGAAGTATCAGGTTAGGTTAGGTATTCTAAGTGGACCAAATGATTTTGTATTGAGATTTTGGTGTGTTTTGTTAGAATCTTTAATCTGTTTTTGTTACAAATCATTCATTACCTGCCACGGGGGAGGGAGGCATAAAAATAAACAACAACAATGATTTGCGATGGAACAACTATCAGATTCATTCAAAACACATCAAAATCTACCAGAAAAAATAGTTTCATGAAGCAGTGTGAGACTGGTGTACTTCTTAATAGTATTTACCAAAGTGTGTTATTCAGATCCAAGTGCATTACTGTGAAGATGTAAAAATTTACCCACATTTCCTCCATGGATGGTGAGCACCGTGTACGGCCGATGATACATACACAATCATCTTACACATAATGAGAAAAGTCTATTTACACGGCCGTTCTGCACATGTTCTCATCAGCTATTTGCATGACCATCATGTTAGTTTACATTATCAGTTATTTCATCCCTGGTAAGGTTTGGCACAAAGTAATTTAACCCTCGGAACATTTCAACAACTTCTGCAAAGCATAGGTATTGTTACTTCCAACATGTCAAAAGGTCCATGTTTGTATTAACATTAAAAACATAGATATATTTATTGAATCAGGGATAGAAATTAAACCGGAACCTTTGGACAGTTGGAGATGGTGGAAGCATATTTAAGATGGGGTTTGGGGTGTGGTGGTGGGTTTAACCGCCACTCAAGATTTCTGACCAACCAAAAAATAATTACCCATCCTTCTCCAGTAACAACACCTATGCTTTGCAGAAGTTGCCAAAATGTTCCGAGGGTTAAATTACTTCGTACTGAACCTTACCAGGGACGAAATGACGGACAATGTAAACTAACCTGACAGTCGTGGGAAGTCGAACGAAAAATCACTTACACAATGGTCAAGCTGATGAAAAAGTAAGTACGTGACGGTTGCGCAAATAGCTGATGAGAACTTGTGTGCACAACGGTCGTGCATGTACACTAGCCTGTACCTAGCCTGGCCATGGAAGTGTCTATATGCACCACCGTTGTGCACATAAGTTCTCATCTGCTATTCACACAACCATCAAGTACTTACTTTTTCATTGGTTATTCACATGACTGTCGTGAAAGTAATTTTTCTGTTGACTAATTATGACCAAGTTGATCAAGACAATATCTCAGATTTCTGCAATTTTCTGTAATTCAATTTTGAAATAAGGTAATGTTTGTGAATGCAATAATGCCAACTTCTTATAGAATGGACTATGGACCATTGAGATCCACCATTGCAAATATTTTTTTCCATTTGAAACTGGATTGTACATTCTACACAGGTTGATCTCGTCTCATATTACAGGTTTTTGTTGTTTTTTTGGAATATATAGTGCATTATGACGTGAACTGGAGTTAATTCTCATATGGGCCCATATAATTTGAGAAAAATAATCAACACAAGGCCTATCATTTCTCAGCTTGGGTCTCTTAGCTGGCCTAACGTTACTACCGTATGAAAAGATGGTTTGCATGACGGTAAAGAAAAAAAGTAACATATTTACTTACTTATAGATGCAAGTACATGTGTATATAGTCTGAAACAAACACTCGGGTGCTGTTTGTTCTAAATATAGATTCAGGAATTCCTTTAAGTGCTTTGACAGTTCGTTCCATGATGTGTCGGGTACGATGTTTACACATGTACAAGACGGTCGTGTATATATATCTGCTATATAGAACACCTATTAGTACCACGGTCGTGTAAATAGATTTTTCACTGAATAATGAATGCACAAGACAGTTATGCATACATCTTTGACTTTTGGGGAGGCGGTGGTGCAGTGGTCAGCGTTCGGGCATGGGAACCTAGGGTCTTGGGTTCGAATCCCTGATATCCGCTGACCACTTTTCAATATTTGATATCATCGCCAAGTGGCCAAAGACTAACCAAATTGCTGCCATACTGTCCTCAGACGGGACTTACAATGTAAATATGCATCTGAGGCTGTAGCAGTAATATGCCTCACACGTTCTCAACATATTCAAGAGAGAACGTAAACATTCGAGGCGTCACTATAAATTTTTTTTTAAAAACCTACACCAAATAACAGGCGAGGCAAGTCCACCTGTGCCTCCATATGCTTACTAGTGCCAACGGTTATTGATATTAAATGAAAATTTAAAAGAAAGAAAGAAAGAAAGAAAGAAAGAAAGAAAGAAAGAAAGAAAGAAAGAAAGAAAGAAAGAAAGAAAGAAAGAAAAGAAAAGAAAAGAAAGGAAAAGAAAAGAAAGAAAGAAAGAAAGAAAGTTAAACCTCGGTTTTTGCATGATTCGGTTTTCGATGACTTTTTTCATCAAAAATTTCTCCCAGTTTTCGTACAGTTGAAAATAGTCCGTACCAAACTTGTCCGCTTGCCCGCGTGACTCGGCTCCTCATTCCCCGGAATCGAGCGCCCACACAAAGCATGTCATGCATTTGTGACTGTCTACCTTTGTTTTTCGTTGAGTGAGCATCATCCCGCGCGTTCATCCGAAACATTTTGTAATAATCAATTGTTTATTGTATTTGTTTATTGAGTGTGACTGCTAAATAAGCTACCATGGGGCCAAAGAAAGTTCTGAGTGCCAGCCCTTTGATAAAGAAGGCGAGAAACACGATAGAATTCAAGAAACAACAGTTAGCAACAGTTAGCGGGAGATAGTGTTTTGGAGGCGATAATTTGCGAAAAGGCAAGGCTGTTGCATGCGGGTCTCTCAAAGAAAATGCCTGGAATGAGTGCTGCTGTTAGTGAATTTAAGGCCAGCAGAGGCTCGTTTGACAAATTCAAGAAGCGAACTGGCATACACAGAGTGGTAAGTGATGTTAAATATTCATTTATCCATTTCATTAGTCATTTATATTTATTTCTCATTGTTTTCTGTACGTAAAACTATAGTTATTCTCTATAAAATGTATTTTTTGTAAATATTTTTGGGTGTCTGGAATGGATTAACTGGATTTACATTATTTCTTACGGGAATTTTCGTACATTCTGTTTTCGTCAGACTTTTTTGAAGGGATTAATCACGAAAACCAAGGTTCCACTGTACCTATTTGCACCACAGTCGTGTAAATAGATTTTTCACTGAATAAAGCACAAGACAGTCGTGTATATATCTTTGATTGATTGATTGATTGGTGACAATAGATCATGGTGCCGCAACATCGAGGTCATTTGGCATCGTACTAAAAACACTAAAAATTAAAAAGCTACTTAAATACTACATAAAAAGAAAAATAAATCTACAGGAGGTGGAGAAAGTCACTTTCCTGTAGGAATTTTAACACTTCATGTCCCGGGGAGAGTGCCTCCTCCCCCAGCACAAGAGAGAGAGAGAAACTCCCATCTCTGCCCCGACACTGGGCGAGGTACTGCTCTCGCAATTCCCTCAGACTGGGGCACTCGACCAGCAAGTGCCGCACAGTCAGGGGAACTAAGCAATCATCACAATAGGGCTCAACTCCCCGGGACATGAGGAAACCGTGGGTGAGGCGGGTATGGCCCGTCCGTAGACGGGCCAATGCTATCTCACGGCATATATATCTTTGGCTATATGGAATACCTATTTGCAAGACGGTTGTGTATATATCATCGGCCAATATAAATACGATGGAAAACGTCCTGCGTAATACCTGTGATAATGCAGTGTTTAGAGTAATGTGTTGGTGCAGCCAAGTGACCATGATCGTGTCAGGGCAGGAAGTACAAGTGAGTGTGTTCATATGTTTGTTACTATAGACGCATGCGCTGTGTTTAAGTCACGTGGTGTGACGTTTTATGACATTTTCTTGCCCTCTATCCAATAAAAGCATTGAACTCTTTTTAGCCAATCAAATAAATGCACGTATATGTATCGCCGGTTGAAAGGGTAGCCTATAAAATTGTTTCCATTCTCACTATGGCAGTCACAGGTTCTGTGTGCAGTAGTTGCACCTATAACTACTGGGATTTTATTGTGAATTTTCATTTCAAAGATGATGTGAGAATTGATTTTCTACGTTCACACAGTGTTTTACAGAAAACAGTCAAATGTCCTAATTGTAAGTTGCAAGCTCAGATTGGACAAAAATCAGTGCTATTGTGGTAGATCCTGAAAATGATCCCCCAAAAGGTGTAGCAAACAGTGCAACTGTTACTGTGTCGGACTTCAAAGGAACTATTTAGGAGGCTGGAACAACTACTTCTAATTAAGGTATTTTTTGTAATTTGAAATAAGGTAGGTTGATCTGTATGGCTCATTTAGTTTGGTGGGGTGGGGGACCAGGGGGAGGCAAAACTCACCGGCTATGTTAGGTTAAGTTGGGGGCTTGCCTCCCCCAGTTAAAAGGTTATTACGTGAATTCAGTTTAGGCTAGGTTAGGGGGGGTCTTGCCCCCCAATTAAAAGGATATTACGTGAGTTCAGTTTAAGTTGGGGGTCTTGCCCCCCCAGTTAAAAGGTTATTACGTGAGTTCAGTTTAAGTTGGGGGTCTTGCCTCCCCAGTTAAAAGGTTATTACGTGAGTTCAGTTTAAGTTGGGGGTCTTGCCTCCCCAGTTAAAAGGTTATTACGTGAGTTCAGTTTAAGTTGGAGGGTCTTGCCTCCCCAGTTAAAAGGTTATTATGTGAGTTCAGTTTAAGTTGGGGGTCTTGCCCCCCCAGTTAAAAGGTTATTACGTGAGTTCAGTTTAAGTTGGGGGGTCTTGCCTCCCCAGTTAAAAGGTTATTACGTGAGTTCAGTTTAAGTTGGGGGGTCTTGCCTCCCCAGTTAAAAGGTTATTACGTGAGTTCAGTTTAAGTTGGGGGGTCTTGCCTCCCCAGTTAAAAGGTTATTACGTAAGTTCAGTTTTGGTTAGATTACGTTAAATTGGTAGAGTCCGGGGGGCCATATTCCCCCGGGGTCAGTTTAGGTTAGGGCTGTGTCGTTGGGGGAGATCTGGTTTGGTTATATAAGCTTTTTATATTTTTTAACGAAGTGCTTAGAGATACAGCAGTCGTACTGCGTTGTCATCCGCCATTCCTACGGTCTGTGCCTTATTATTTACCTGGTAAAGCATTTTTCAAGTTATGTTAGGTTTGGATGGGTACGGTTTGGTTCGATTATATAAGCTTTATATTCAAAAGTTAGGCACATGCCGTATCTATAAGGGAGCATTATGAATATACGGCATTTGTTAGGTTATGGTTAGATTATGTTATGGTATGTTGTTATGTTTGGTTAGGTACGGTTATATAAGCTTTTTATATTCTATTATCCAAAAGTCAGGCACATGCCGTATCTGTAAGCGAGCACTTACAGGTATGACTGCTGTACCTGTAAGCAGTCCTTTTTTTACTCAAAAAATATGGTTTTCACCTTAATTTGATCTGGATTGCCATATATGGCCTATATTTGCTTCCCCCAGCCTAAAACCCTGCTTTCCCAAGTGGTCCCCAAGCTTATTGGCTATAGGGGAAAAGAAAAACAAGGATTGGTGTATTGGCTTAAACTGCAATTTTACCAGTTTAGTTTATCTAGGTTATGCTATGCTATGTTATTTTAGAAACTATCAAATGTTTTCTAGGGGGTTGGATGAGGTACAGACGCCATTCTGGTGAAGATGTAAAAATTTACCAAAGTAATTGTTTCGCAAGAGTTGAAGCTTAGTGGAGTACATATATGACCAAAGACAAGTACTATGTAAGGCAAGAAAGGAGATATGACAATGTGATTAATACGAATGTTAACTGTATATTAACATCGGTATTATTTTACATCTTCACCAGAATGCTCTAGAGAATTCATTGTAATATTAAATTATTGTCGCAAATTCTTAGTTTGAGATATTCAATGTTTTCTGTGAAACTTCTTCGAAAAATAAAGTTTAGTTTGGTTTGAACAAAGTTCTGTTATTTGTCAATATAGGTTAAGGTTTGGCTAATTTAGGTTAGGTTAGGTTAATTTAGAAGCTATCAAATGTTCTCTATGACCAAAAGTAGGAAGTTGGACGAGGTAATGACATCATTTTATTTTGTAAGCAAACGCCATTATGGTGAAAATGTAAAATTTTACCTTAACATCTTTAAACAATCTCACTGGATAGTTGTGTAAGCCTCCTACACCTACCTGATACTCCTTCACCACCTCGCTCAGGCAGGGATACCTCTCGCTGATCCATCGGTAAAACTTGGGAACACCCATCCTGGCGGTGGTGGGGGCGGCTCACACTACAGGAGCGAGGGTGATGGAGCAGTGGTAGGGGCTGTACCGGTGGTAGTGGAGTGCACAAGGGTGAATGTGGTACCCAGTATGGTGGTGGTGATGCAGAATGCTAAAGTTTTATTTCGTGACGTAATTCACGGCTCCTGACTGTCAATTACGTTGTCACTACAATTTTCCTGGTGATACGTAGATGCACTAAGAATTGTCATTGCCACGGCACCATGTAGGATTTCAAAACACGAATAAATTAGTTGAGGAATTGGTTTTAAAAACGCTATAAGGTCTAAAGTATAATGTTTACTTCCTAGCTGGACCAAGACTGAACCAATGGTTCTTGTTAACTTGATCTTGATGATCTTGATGTCACAGGTAACTTGAAGTTTCCCTCAAGTCAGTCTTTGTATCGGCAGCTCTTGTGAGGGGAAAAAGAAAAAAAATGGAAAGTACACAGAAAAAAAAGAAAAAAAAAGGATGCATACTCTAATTACACGCCCTAGTTTCTCATCTCGCATACCACATTTTCTCCAGAAACTCTTTTACTGCGTCAATCCTCCGTTCACTCGTCTCCCCACACAGTCCCAATAACACCACCATCCATTCCCTTCCAGTTCTTTCAATCAGTTCATTCATTTCACGTCCCATTTCTGTTAGAATCACACGCATCATTTCCATTCTGTCACGGTCATATTTTTCACATTCCAGTACCACATGCTCTACTGTCTCATCCTCTCCCATGTCACACATCTGGCACACTTTGCTGCGGGACTCTGACCATCTGTAGTTCCTTGCATTCACATCCATACACTAGCTGTGCCCTAGCTCGGAAGAGATCACCACCCAGGCTTCCATCATACCACCTTACATACACAAAGCCGTTTCAAGGTATTTTTGGGCACCAAGCAAAAGACACCAACCGGGCAAAATCCTATGCCTCACCAACCCACTGATCTCAATATATTGAGATCAGTGCACCAATCCCACCCCGCCCTCCCTAAGCCTACATGAACCACAGCATAGACACACCGTTTACGTTCACCCGCACTTTATATCAATAAAATATTGTTTACATGTTTACATTTACATTTTCACATTCACACATTCA
>JAPQNM010000033.1:4103431-4115931 GCA_029783475.1 Metacarcinus magister
TGTACACATACAAATATACTCGAACACACCTACAACCACACATACATACACAAACACATATTCAAACACTTATACACAATCATACAAATAATAACACACGCACACAAAACATATACACACAAATAAACACACACACACACACACACACACACACACACATACTCATACACACACACGCGCGCGCACACACACACACACACACACACACACACACACACACACACACACACACACACACACACACACAGTCCGCTAGCGTAGTGGTTAGCGCACTCGGCTCACAACCGAGGGGCCAGGGTACGATCCCCTGGGCGGACGGAGATGATTTGGGAGTCTCATTTCACGTGTAGCCCCTGTTCACCTAGCAGTGAGTAGGTACGGGATGTAAATCGAGGAGTTGTGACCTCGTTGTCCCGGTGTGTTGTGTGTGAGTGGTCTCGGTCCAACCCAAATATTGGTCAGTATGAGCTCTGAGCTCGTTCCATAGGGGGACGGCCGGCTGTCTCGAGAGAGACCAGCAGCAGACTGTACAGTGAATTACACACACACATGCTCATACTTCGGTGAAACCTTTGCTGTCGGCCTTGACATATCGAAAGCCTTCGATAGAGTCTGGCATATATCTTTAATTTCTAAACTACCCTCTTACGGATTCTATCCTTCTCTCTGTACCTTCATCTCCAGTTTCCTTTCCGACCGGTCTATTGCTGCTGTAGTGGATGGTCATTGTTCTTCTCCTAGAACTATCAACAGTGGTGTTCCTCAGGGTTCTGCCCTATCACCCACTCTCTTTCTATTATTCATCAATGATCTCCCAAATCTGACTCAATGCCCTATCCACTCCTATGCTGATGACACCACCTTGCATTTTTCAACGTCGTACAACAGACGCCCAACCCAACAATAATTAAATGACTCAAGGCGAGAGGCTATAGGACGCTTAACTTCTGATCTTTCACTTGTTTCTGATTGGGGCAGAGGAAACCTGGTTTTGTTCAATGCCTCAAAAACTCAATTTCTACAACTATCTACTCGACATAACCTTCCAGATAACTATCCCCTCTTCTTCAATGACACTCAACTTCCCCTCTCCTCCACATTAAACACACCCGGTCTATCCTTTACTAAAAATCTAAACTGGCAATTTCATATCTCTACTCTTGCTAAATCAGCTTCCATGAAGTTAGGTGTCCTATGGCGTCTGCGTCCGTTTTTCTCTCCCTCTCAGCTGCTTGCTCTGTACAGGGGCCTTATCAGCCCATGTATGGAGTATGGCTCACATGTCTGGGGGGGCTCAACTCATACAGCTCTTTTAAACAGGGTGGAGTCTAAAGCTTTCGCCTCATCAACTCTCCTCCTCTAACTGACTGTCTTCACTCTTTAAGTCACCGCCGCAATGTTGCATCTTTATCTATCTTCTACCGCTATTTTCATTCTGACTGCTCTTCTGAACTTGCTAACTGCATGCCTCCCCCCTTAATGCGTCCTCGCTGCACAAGACTTTCTACTTCTTCTCATCATTATTCTGTCCATCTTCCTAATGCAAGAGTTAACCAGTATCTTCACTCTTTCATCCTTTACACTGGTAAACTCTGGAACTCTCTTCCTTTGTCTGTTTTTCCACCTGCCTATGATTTAAACTCTTTCAAAAGAGGAGTGTCAAGACATCGCTCACACTAAATTGGACTTCCCCCCCATGTCTATATTTCTCCTACTGTCCTCTTTACAGGGTCTGGCGACAAGCGGGATTTTTTTTACTTATTTTTGTTTTCCCTTAGCCAGTACCATTTTAGTGTAAAACTCATACATACACACACACACACACACACACACACACACACACACACACATACACACACATATACTCATACTCATACACACACACACACACACACACACACACACACACACACACACACACACACACACACACACACACACACACACACACACACACACATACACACACACACACACACACACGTACTCAAACACACAAAAACAAACACTAACACTTACCAGATTGAAGTTTCAGCTTTACAAGGCTATTTGCATCGTACACTAGGTCTCTGAAATTCAGTATTGCAGCGTACCACGTTACTGCTTCTTCTGAGGAAACCGGGAAAATCGAGTTCCGTGAAAACTGGTGCAGGTTTATGGTTTTGAGGGAGCCATCGGCATTCAGTCTGCAAGAAACAATTTTTTCATATATACATACACACACACACACACACACACACACATATATATATATATATATATATATATATATATATATATATATATATATATGCCCTGCTGCCCGATGGAATACTCCAGGAGAGGTACTTACGGGGATGTAGGCGGTGCTGCAGACTTAGTGATTCCCCGTGTCCTCTCTTCCCGGTTCCTTTAGTGTCTCACTTACACAAGAGAGCAGCTACAGCCTGTCCTCTGTCTCCAATCAATCAAACTTCTAAAACTACTTACATAACAATACATTGATCTTACACTTTTGCACTTTTCACCACAAAATTCTTTATAATGGTCTCAACACGCCCAGCCTCGGAGTCCCCATCTAGGAAGGGGACCACAAATGTCCCCAAGTCGGATTACTCCTATGGTAACGACCTAGGGTTGACACTTCCTCTAATACTTTTTCTATTAATTTCTGCAACATTCGTGGCCTTAGATCTAATTTCCTATCTGTGGAACACCATCTCTCCTCCACTAAACCTCATCTTCTCTTCCTAACTAAAACACAGTTGTCTGCGGCTACTGACAGCAGCCCCTTCTCTGTTCCCTCTTACTTTCTCTATCCTTATTTTAAATCCAAAGCTGGCTGTTGCGTATATGTGCGTAACGACATTACTTGCTCTCGTGCCTACATTCTTGAATCTTCAGAATTTTCTACCATCTGGCTTAAATTTCAATGTCACTCTCTAACTAAATACATCTGTGCTGTATATCTCTCTCACCTAATTCCTTTCACTATGTAAAATTCTTTGACTTCCAAAGTAGAGTATATATTATCTCCCTTTCCTTATGTTGAGATCTCCATTTTAGGGGATTTCAATGTTCATCACCAGCTTTGGTTTTCATCTTCTTTCACTGACAAACCTGGTGAACAAACCTTCAACTTTGCTATCCTCCATGACCTAGAGCAGCTGGTGCAGTTTCCTACCCGTATCCCTGACCACCTTGGAGACACGCCCAACATTCTTGATTTTTTTCTAACTTCCAACACTTCAGCTTACTCTGTTGAGCTTTCCTCTCTGTTAGGCTCCTCTGATCACAATCTTATTTCTGTTACCTGTTCTATCACTCCAGTGCAGCCTCAGGACCCGCCTCAGCGGAGGTGCTTCTGGTATTTCAACTCTGCTAAGTGGGAGGACCTAAGGCAGTACTATTCTGATTATCCTTGGGATAATTATTGCTTCCATGTCAGCGATCCTTCTCTTTGTGTCGAGTTCATATCGAAGGTGATTGTCTCTAGCATGGAGTCATACATTTCTCACACTTTCTCTAATGCTAAAGCTAAAAAGCCCTGGTTTAACTCTGTTTGTTCTCGTGCTGTCAATGATAGAGAGGCGGCTCACAAACGGTACCGTAGCCATCCATCTGCTGAAAATCATGCCCTTTAAATTTCTGCCCGTAATCATGCCAAATCTATTCTTTAACTTACTGAAAACTGTTTCATCAATAGCAAATGTCAAAATCTTTCTAATGCTAACTCTTCTCGTGATTTCTGGCATCAAGCCAATAATATCTCCAACATCTTTACTTCTTCATCTTTCCCTCCTTTACTTCAACCAGATGACTCCACAGCTGTCTCATCTTTCTCTAAAGCTGAACTCTTCGCTCAAACCTTTGCTACCAACACTACTTTGGATGATACTGGGCATATTCTTTCTATCTTTATATGGGCTGCTTTAATCAATAAACATGGCATTTCGTATCACATTTGTAAATAAGGTATAATAAAATGTTTCAAATGTTACTCCTCCACCCTCAGACTACTTTATCTGTAAAATTAAAATTCTTCATTGTGACGTTTTCCATGCCCTCTCTGGCTTTGTTTCTCGGATGGAGTCCCTCCTGTTGTTCTCAAAGACTGTGCTTCCGAGCTCGCTCCCTGCCTGGTCAAACTCTTTTGTCTGTGTGTCTCTACTTCTACCCACCCTTCTTGCTGGAAATTTGCTCACATTCAATCTGTCCCTAAAAAAGGTGACTGCTCCAATTCTTCAAACTACCGCTTTATAGCTTTGATTTCCTGCCTTTGAGTCTGTCCTTAACAAGATAATGAGGCTCACAGCCTTCCCTCTGATTGCCAGTATGGTTTCCGGAAAGGCCGGTCTACTAGCGATCTTCTTGCTTTCCTAACTGAATCTTGGTCATCCTCTTTTAGGGACCTTAGTGAAATCTTTGTTGTCGGCCTTGACATATGAAAAGCCTTCAATAGAGTCTGGCATAAATCTTTGATTTCTAAACTACCCTCCTACGGATTCTATCCTTCTCTCTGTACCTTCATCTCCAGTTTTCTTTCTGGCCGTTTTATTGGTGTTGTAGTGGATGGTCACTGTTCTCCTTCTAAAACTATTAACAGTGGTGTTCTTCAGGGTTCTGTCCTATCACCCACTCTCTTTCTATTATTGATCAATGATCTTTAAAATCTGACTCAATGCCCTATCCGCTCCTATGCTGATGACACCTACCTTGCATTTTTCAACGTCATACAACAGACGCCCAACACAACAAGAATTAAGTGATTCAAAGCGAGATGCTATAGGACGTCTAACTTCTGATCTTTCACTAGATTCTGTTTGGGGCAGAGCAAACCTGATTCTGTTCAATGTCTCAAAAACTCAATTTCTACAACTATCTACTCAACATAACCTTCCAGATAACTATCCCATCTTGTGCAATGACACTCAACTTCCCCTCTCCTGCACATTAAACACACTCGGTCTATCCTTTACAGAAAATATAAACTAGCAATTTCATATCTCTACTCTTGCTAAATCAGCTACCAAGATGTTAGTTGACCTATAGCGTCTGCGTCCATTTTTCTCTCCTTCCCAGCTGCTTGCTCTGTACAGGGGCCTTATCCGTCCATGTATGGAGTATAGTTCTCATGTTTGGGGGGGTTCAACTCCCATAGCTTTGTTAAACAGGGTGGAGTCTAAAGCTTTTCGTCTCATCAACTCTCCTCCTCTAACTGACTGTCTTGATTCTTTAAGTTACCGACACAATGTTGCATCTTTATCTATTTTCTACCGCTATTTTCATGCTGACTGCTCTTCTGAACTTGCTAACTGCATGCCTCCCCCCCTCCCGCGGCCTCGCTGCACAAAACTTTCTACTTCTTCTCATCCCTATTCTGTCCATTTTTCTAATGCAAGAGTTAACTAGTATCTTCACTCTTTCATCCTTTGCACTGGTAAACTCTGGAACTCTCTTCCTTTGTCTGTTTTTCCACCTGCCTATGACTTAAACTCTTTCAAAAGCGGAGTGTCAAGACACCTCTAATGCTAAAATGGACCTCCATCCCCTGCTTCTATTGATCCTATTGTACTCTTCACAGGATCTGGCGACAAGCAGGACTCTTTTTAATTTTTTTTTTTGTCCTTTGGCCAGCATCCTTTAATGTAAAATAATATATATATATATATATATATATATATATATATATATATATATATATATATATATATATATATATATATATATATAAGTATATATAAGTATATATAAGCTGCTGTGCACAGAAACTGCCTTGAGTAGGTCAAATTGCCTCCTGCAGACTCCTTATATTCTTATGTTCTTATGCTCGTATTTAATATGTGAATAACTGTGATTCCGTTCCTCTTTGCCGCCAATACACAGACACACACAGACACACACACACACACACACACACACACACACACACACACACACACACACACACACACACACACACACACACATAGATACACACATAGACACACACATAGACACACACATAAACACACACAAACACACAGACACATTATCATCCTCATTATCATCATTATCATCATTGCACTAACTCTATGATAGGTGCCTTCGAACAAATGTGAAACCGGGCACCGTCATCGATTCCAATGTCCATAAATTCGATCATGGTTTGTGCAAGGGTATCAAAATCTTTCGGGCTGTTTTTTCTAAGTTTTGAAGCGGCAGCAAATCCATCTCTCAACAGGGTGTCACCGCCTTCACCAGTAAACTGTTTGATGCAGTGCAACAACTGAATCTGCAAAGAGATTAAAATGTCAAATCTCTCTCTCTCTCTCTCTCTCTCTCTCTCTCTCTCTCTCTCTCTCTCTCTCTCTCTCTCTCTCTCTCTCTCTCTCTCTCTCTCTCTCTCTCTCTCTCTTTATATTTATACAAGGTTTCAATGTACAGAGGAGTTATAACTACATAACATAGATCAAAGTAATTCCACACTTATGGCCACGTACTGGTTTGAAGGCACTTTGTGAACACTGAAGCAAGCGGACGCGCAAGGTCGTATGCACACTGACGCAAAAGGCGGAGGGCTTATGTTGTCCGGACCGATGGCTTTTTTTGTGTCCACTTTTAAAAGAATGTCTCATACTTCTGCCTCACTAGTTGTTATTCTCTCTCTCTCTCTCTCTCTCTCTCTCTCTCTCTCTCTCTCTCTCTCTCTCTCTCTCTCTATATATATATATATATATATATATATATATATATATATATATATATATATATATATATATATATATATACATCCTTACCGAAGGTTTAGCTGCTAAGCAAACCAAGTCTGTATGCAGGTCGAGAGTGTCGCCAGTGTAAGCTAGGTTATTAGGATCTGGCTTGTTGTGCACGTGGAATGTTTCCCTGAGAAAGTGGATTATAATATGTTAACATTTGAAAATTTTATACATGTAAGGAATAATGTTTGTTGAATAGTCTAGTAATATAACACATACTGAAATTCATGATATTGTATTGGGATTGGTGCTTCGTCCAAATTCGTACAGCATGGCAGTAAATCTTATTATAACAATTAGGAATATATAGTACATATACTTATAATACATATACTTCTGAATACCAACCCGTAGTGTGTAGTCTTCAAGTGCCCGACGCGCTTGGAGAGAAGTTTGATCTGATCCAGCTCTTGTGGTACGTCTGACACCAGCACTACACCAAATATTTCCAGATTCTCCAGCAAGGAGAGGAGAGCAACGTCGTCTCGTAGAAGCTCGCAGAACGAAGCTCGAGGTATGTCATGCTGCAGCTCATTCCCCCAGTACACTTGCTTCAGCCTGGAAGGTGACATGAATATTCATCATCCAGAAATTACATTTTGTACATGCATATCTAATTATTTCAGAGTAATTATACATTAGATGACACCATATCCTAACAGCCAATCAACATCAAGCATTTATCACCATCACAGTCATGACGATGACCATTATCACTAACGCCTTGCTCCTCACTCAGCAGGAGCACACAATACAATGGCAAAGGTATAAATGCTACCACCAAACCATCTAAGTGTACACCAATTCCACTCTCATTTCCTTCACTATATATATATATATATATATATATATATATATATATATATATATATATATATATATATATATATATATTTATTTTTTTTTACATTAAAAGGGCAATAGCTAAGGGAAAACAGAAATAAGTAAAAAAAAAAAATCCCGCTTGTCGCCAGACCCTGTAAAGAGGACAGTAGGAGAATAGAATGAAGGGGTGGAGATTAGGGCATTGAGTCAGATTTAGGAGATCATTGATGAATAATAGAAAGAGAGTGGGTGATAGGACAGAACCCTGAGGAACACCACTGTTGATAGTTTTAGGAGAAGAACAATGACCGTCCACTACAGCAGCAATAGACCGGTCGGAAAGGAAACTAGAGACGAAGGTACAGAGAGAAGGATAGAATCCGTAGGAGGGTAGTTTAGAAATTAAAGATTTATGCCAGACTCTATCGAAGGCTTTCGATATGTCAAGGCCGACAGCAAAGGTTTCACCGAAGTCCCTAAAAGAGGATGACCAATATTCAGTTAGGAAAGCAAGAAGATCACCAGTAGATCAGCCTTTACGGAAACCATACTGGCAATCAGAGAGAAGGTTGTGAGCTGATAGATGCCTCATTATCTTCTTGTTAAGGACAGATTCAAAGGCTTTAGAAAGGCAGGAAATCAAAGCTATAGGGCGGTAGTTAGAAGGATTGGAGCGGTCACCCTTTTTAGGGACAGGTTGAATGTGAGCAAACTTCCAGCAAGAAGGATAGGTAGAAGTAGAGAGACACAAACGAAAGAGTTTGACCAGGCAGTGAGCGAGTTCGGAAGCACAGTTTTTGAGAACAACAGGAGGGACTCCATCCGGACCGTAAGCCTTCCGAGAATCAAGGCCAGAGAGGGCCTGGAAAACGTCATAATAAAGAATTCTAATTTTAGGGATGAAGTAGTCAGAGGGTGGAGGAGTAGGAGGAATATGCCCAGTATCATCCAAAGTAGAGTTGGTAGCAAAGGTTTGAGCGAAGAGTTCAGCTTTAGAGAAAGAAGAGACAGCTGTGGGGCCATCTGGTTGAATTAAAGGAGGGAAAGATGAAGAAGTAAAATTGTTAGAGATATTATTGGCTAGATGCCAGAAATCACGAGAAGAGTTAGAGTTGGAAAGATTTTGACATTTTCTATTGATGAAAGAGTTTTTAGTAAGTTGGAGAATAGATTTAGCATGATTACGGGCAGAAATATATAGGGCATGAGTTTCAGCAGATGAATGGCTACGGTACCGTTTGTGAGCCGCCTCTCTGTCATTGACAGCACCAGAACAAGCAGAGTTAAACCAAGGCTTTTTAGCTTTAGTATTAGAGAAAGTATGAGGAATGTATAGCTCCATGCCAGAGATAGTCACCTCTGTTATGCGCTCGGCACACAGAGAAGGATCTCTGACATGGTAGCAATAATCATCCCAAGGAAAATCAGAATAGTACTGCCTCAGGTCTTCCCACTTAGCAGAGTTGAAATGCCAGAAGCACCTCTGCTTAGGCGTGTCCTGAGGCTGCACTGGAGTGATAGGACAGGTAACAGAAATAAGATTGTGATCGGAGGAGCCCAACGGAGAGGAAAGTTTAACAGAGTAAGCTGAAGGGTTGGAAGTTAGGAAAAGATCAAGAATGTTGGGCGTGTCTCCAAGGCGGTCAGGGATACGGGTAGGGAACTGCACTAGCTGCTATAGGTGGTCATGAAGGATAGCAAAGTTGAAGGTTTGTTCACCAGGTTGGTCAGTGAAAGAAGATGAAAGCCAAAGCTGGTGGTGAACATTGAAATCCCCTAAAATGGAGATCTCAGCATAAGGAAAGTGAGATAGGATGTGCTCCACCTTGGAAGTCAAATAGTCAAAGAATTTTACATAGTCAGAGGAATTAGGTGAGAGATATACAGCACATATGAATTTAGTTAGAGAGTGACATTGAAGTTTTAGCCAGATGGTAGAAAATTCTGAAGATTCAAGATTGTGGGCACGAGAGCAAGTAATGTCGTTACGCACATATGCGCAACAGCCAGCTTTGGATTGAAAATGAGGATAGAGAAAGTAGGAGGGAACAGAGAAGGGGCTGCTGTCAGTAGTCACAGACAACTGTGTTTCAGTTAAGAAGAGAAGATGAGGTTTAGTGCAGGAGAGATGGTGTTCCACAGATTGGAAATTAGATCTAAGGCCACGAATGTTGCAGAAATCGAGAGTAAAAGTATTAGAGGAAGTGTCAAGACACCCGAGGTCGTCAGCAGAGGGGCAGTCCGACCTGGGGACATTTGTGGTCCCCTCCCCAGATGGGGACTCCGAGGCTGGGTGTGGTGAAGCCATTTTAAAATTTTGATTTGAAGAGAGTGTAAAAGTGTAAGGTGTAGTAATGTTATGTAGCTAGTAGAAGAAGTTGTCTTTAGAGGGCAGGCTGCAGCTGCTCTCTTGTGTAAATGAGACACTAAGGGAACCGGGAAGAGAGGACACGGGGAATCACTCAGTTTATATATATATATATATATATATATATATATATATATATATATATATATATATATATATATATATATATATATAGTAGGCAGTAGACACCTGCCGCCCGGTGGAATAATCCAGGAGAGGTACTTACGGGGATGTAGGCTGTGCTGCAAACTGAGTGATTCCCCGTGTCCTCTCTTCCCGGTTCCCTTAGTGTCTCATTTACACAAGAGAGCAGCTACAGCCTGTCCTCTAAAGACAACTTCTTCTTCTACCTACATAACATTACTACACCTTACACTTTTACACTCTCTTCAAATCAAAATTTAAAAATGACTTCACCACACCCAGCCTCGGAGTCCCCATCTGGGGAGGGGACCACAAATGTCCCCAGGTCGGACTGCCCCTCTGCTGACGACCTCGGGTGTCTTGACACTTCCTCTAATACTTTTACTCTCGATTTCTGCAACATTCGTGGCCTTAGATCTAATTTCCAATCTGTGGAATACCATCTCTCCTGCACTAAACCTCATCTTCTCTTCTTAACTGAAACACAGTTGTCTGTGACTACTGACAGCAGCCCCTTCTCTGTTCCCTCCTACTTTCTCTATCCTCATTTTCAATCCAAAGCTGGCTGTTGCGCATATGTGCGTAACGACATTACTTGCTCTCGTGCCCACAATCTTGAATCTTCAGAATTTTCTACCATCTGGCGAAGACTTCAATGTCACTCTGTAACTAAATTCATCTGTGCTGTATATCTCTCACCTAATTCCTCTGACTATGTAAAATTCTTTGATTATTTGACTTCTAAAGTGGAGCACATCCTATCTCACTTTCCTTATGCTGAGATCTCCATTTTAGGGGATTTCAATGTTCACCACCAGCTTTGGCTTTCATCTTCTTTCACTGACCAACCTGGTGATCAAACCTTCAACTTTGCTATCCTTCATGACCTAGACCAGCTAGTGTAGTTCCCTACCCGTATCCCTGACCGCTTTGGAGACACGCCCAACATTCTTGATCTTTTCCTAACTTCCAACCCTTCAGCTTACTCTGTTAAACTTTCCTCTCCGTTGGGCTCCTCCGATCACAATCTTATTTCTGTTACTTGTTCTATCACTCCAGTGCAGCCTCAGGACCCACCTAAGCAGAGGTGCTTCTGGCATTTCAACTCTGCTAAGTGGGAGGATCTTTTTTATTTATTTATTTATTTTCTTCTATATCAATAACCGTTGGCACCAGTAGGCATATGGAGGCACAGATGGACTTGCCTCGCCTGTTATTTGGTGTAGGTTTTTAGAAATTTATTTATAGTGACGCCTCGAGTGTTTACGTTCTCTCTTGAATATGTTGAGAACGTGTGAGGCTTATTACTGCTACAGCCTCAGATGCATATTAACGTTGTATTTCCCGTCTGAGGACAGTATGGCAGCAATTTGGGTAGTCTTTGGCCACTCGGCGGTGATATCAAATATTGAAAAGTGATCAGCGGATATCGGGGATTCGAACGCTGACCACTGCACCACCGCCTCCCCACTCACTCACCTGAGGCAGTACTATTCTGATTTTCCTTGGGATGATTATTGCTTCCATGTCAGAGATCCTTCTCTTTGTGCCGAGCGCATAACAGAGGTGATTATCTCTGGCATGGAGCTATACATTCCTCATACTTCCTCTAATACTAAAGCTAAAAAGCCCTGGTTTAACTCTGCTTGTTCTCGTGCTGTCAATGATAGAGAGGCGGCTCACAAACGGTACCGTAGCCATCCATCTGCTGAAACTCATGAACTATATATTTCTGCCCGTAATCATGCCAAATCTATTCTCCAACTTACTAAAAACTCTTTCATCAATAGAAAATGTCAAAGTCTTTCCAACTCTAACTCTTCTCGTGATTTCTGGCATCTAGCCAATAATATCCCTAACAATTTTACTTACTTCAACCAGATGGCCCCACAGCTGTCTCTTCTTTCTCTAAAGCTGAACTCTTCGCTCAAACCTTTGCTACCAACTCTACTTTGGATGATACTGGGCATATTCCTCCTACTCCTCCACCCTCTGACTACTTCATCCCTAAAATTAGAATTCTTTATTATGACGTTTTCCAGGCCCTTTCTAGCCTTGATTTTCGGAAGGCTTACGGTCCGGATGGAGTCCCTCCTGTTGTTCTCAAAAACCGTGCTTCCGAACTCGCTCACTGCCTGGTCAAACTCTTTCGTCTGTGTCTCTCTACTTCTACCTATCCTTCTTGCTGGAAGTTTGCTCACATTCAACCTGTCCCTAAAAAAGGTGACCACTCCAATCCTTCTAACTAAGCTTTGATTTCCTGCCTTTCTAAAGCCTTTGAGTCTGTCCTTAACAAGAAGATAATGGGGCATCTATCAGCTGACAACCTTCTCTCTGATTGCCAGTATGGTTTCCGTAAAGGCCAATCTACTGATGATCTTCTTGCTTTCCTAACTGAATCTTGGTCATCCTCTTTTAGGGACTTT
>JAPQNM010000033.1:4120931-4135931 GCA_029783475.1 Metacarcinus magister
GTGAATAACACTGATCTAAGGTCTTCCTGAAGCCTACCGGCGCCATGGGTAAAATATAATAAAATCAAGAGGAAACATTTTGTACCCACCAAGTACACACGGCTGTGTGGGGAGCACTTAATATCAGGTTGGCTTTTGTTAATTCAATTATGATTCAAGGCTCTGTAGTTTTAATGGTATTTCTGGTAAAATTTTACATCTTCACCAGAATGCACCTGGATATAAGTAACACTTTTATATTAGAGTCTTTTTGATTGGTATTACTCAAATACAGGCAGGAATGGTAAGACAGTTGAGTTTTTCTTAGATCTTATTTTGTTGATACAGATTGAATAGATCTGGGTAGCCGAGAGAGGTTGAGTTGAATGTCGTGACTGGAGCGACTGAATGCGACTGGTCTGGTCTGACTCTGAAGGTGATCTGATCTGTATGTGAGCAGTACACTTTTCATAAAGATTTTGATCCATTTCGAACGATTTTAACATTCATTTCCGTCGCAAATGTATATATAAAAAGATATCCCACAAGTCCCCAACAAGCTTGGGGACTTGTGGGAATGTGGGGTTCTTGGGTGAAGCCAAAATACAATGATTTACACTATAAACAAGGTGACAAAATCATTAACATAACCAAACAATGACCTATTGACAAAATACAATGATTTACGCTATAAACAAGGTGCCAGAATCACTGACATAATTAACAATAACCTATTGACGAACGCACAATGCACTGACGGTCACAAAACCTGGCGTGTGGCTACGAAAAAAATTGGCGTCTGCATCTCGACCAATCCCCGATTTTAGGTCATCGAAAACATTTGATATCTTCTAAATTAACATCACATAACATAACCTAAATTAACCAAACCTTAACCTACATTGACAAATAACAGAACCTTATTCAAACCAAACTAAACTTTACCTTATTCCCGAAGAGAAGGTCTCACAGAAAACATTGAATATCTATCTAACTAAGAATTTGCGACGGAAATGTAGTAAAGAAAACCTTCTCAGAATATATCAAGTAATGTAAACATACAACTCTGAATTCTCTAGAGCATTCTGGTGAATGAAGTAAATAAAACACCGGGGGCTTCATATGGGTCACATGCCCCTAAAATACCCTGCTTTACATGGTATCTGTGCAATTCCTCACTTGTAAGGTGTTTGATGTGCTCACTGACAATCAAATTTGCTGCTGACATGGTCAATCATAAGATTACAATGCTGCAAAGGTATCATAGGTGTATTGTTTACACACTCTGTGTTACGCCCCTTGACCGTCAGTGTGGCGGACGCACCAGCTGGGGTCATGTGACTGCAAAGCCTCTATAGGGCGATAGCTTGAAGGATTGGAGCGGTCACTCTTTTTAGGGACAGGTTGAATGTGAGCAAACTTCCAGCAAGAAGGATAGTTAGAATTAGAGAGACACAGACGAAAGAGTTTGACATGGCAGGGAGCGAGGTCTGAAGCAGTTTTTGAGAACATTTTATTTTTTTTTTAATAAAAAACAGGAGGGACTCCATCCGGACCGGACCGTAAGCCATCCGAAAATCAAGGACATAGAGGGCCTGGAAAACGTCATAATGAAGAATTTTAATCATAGGGATGAAGTAGTCAGAGGGTGCAGGAGTAGGAGGAATATGCCCAGTATCATCCAAAGTAGAGTTGGTAGCAAAGGTTTAAGCGAAGAGTTCAGCTTTAGAGAAAGAAGAGACAGCTGTGGAGCCATCTGGTTGAAGTAAAGGAGGGAAAGATGAAGAAGTAAAATTGTTGGAGATAATATTTGCTAGATGCCAGAAATCACGAGAAGAGTTAGAATTGGAAAGATTTTGACATTTTCTATTGATGAAAGAGTTTTTAGTAAGTTGGAGAATACGTAGATTTGGCATGATTACTGGCAGAAATATAAAGGGCATGAGTTTCAGCAGATGGATGGCTGCGGTACCATTTGTGAGCCGCCTCTCTATCTTTGACAGCACTAGAACAAACAGAGTTAAACTAAGACTTTTTAGCTTTAGTATTAGAAAAAGTACGGGGAATGTATAACTCTATGTCAGAGACAATTAGCTCTGTTATGCGTTCGGCACAAAGATAAGGATCTCTGACATGGAAGCAATAATCATCCCAAGGAAAATCAGAATTGTACTGCCTCAGGTCCTCCCACTTAGCAGAGTTAAAATGACAGAAGCACTTCGGCTTAGGCGGGTCCTGAGGCTGCACTGGAGCGATAGAACAGGTAACGGAAATTAGATTGTGATCAGAGGAGCCCAATGGAGAGGAAAGTTTGACAGAGTAAGCTAAAGGGTATATATATATATATATATATATATATATATATATATATATATATATATATATATATATATATATATATATATATATAGAGGTATATGGTTCGGGTTACAAGACGTCTACCCCAACGCAAATTTCTAAAGTTCTTGAAACGCAAGGAAAGGATAGGAAAGAGGGGTCTAGTAACTTCTTCCTTCTTATATTTTCCCATGAAAGACAAAGTATAGAAAGATATAGGAGAATAATGTTTCCCTGAATCCAATCTGTTTATTTCTTGGGAGATGATATGCCACAGTGATATATATATATATATATATATATATATATATATATATATATATATATATATATATATATATATATATATATTGCCTAATTCTGATTCTGATTCTGAAAAACCCGATTAATCAATATTTTTTTTTTTTAAAGTAAGTTCTTAAATGGATGATATGTTCCTTACTTCAATAATTTCATAACTTTTTAACGATGATGGGGATCAAAACTGACAGACTCTTTCAGAGTTTTTCAGTCAGTATAATCAAAGTGGAAAAGTTATTGGTTATCTCTTTCATTTGTCAGAAAAAAAATAGGTGACAGTAAGTTTTAAGTATTTCTAGTGAGGCTTTTGAAGAGCTATGCAAGCTGGCATGTTCAAAAAGACAAAAAGCATCAAGCCAATGGCAGAAAATAACATGTATTGTGACACTACTATGGAATATGAGACACTGAAAATAGTCGGGTAAATGAAGGGAATTGATGACCCCATCCCGTTGTGAAGTATTGATTAGTGGAACATCCGTGCACACGTGCGAAGCATATTACGTAAGATGTTTGATTAAACCCTTGTGTAGTATTATCATCTTTGAAGGGGAAGATTACGGAGATGTAACATAACATCCAACCACATAAAAGCTGATTTGAAAAGATCTGATAATTGAATTCTTGTATTGAATTTCTTAGTTAAGAAAAACCTAATAATGTTCAGTGTATGTAGTTTTAGATTTCATTGATGGTAATCGTTCGGAAAGTTATGTTTAATAGATAGAGAAAGGATGTAAGCTTTTATTATAATAAACATCACATGGTTTTGCCTTATTGCATCCAGATATTATGTAAAGCTCAGATGTTAGAATCATTGCTTCGTCTCTCCGCAACTTATTTTTTATTTTCCACAATATCTTGTTTTGTTGCTGATAGCTTTCCCATCACCATAATTATTACTAAAATGGTAATCATTCTTACCTGCATTGCCGGTCTGGAGTTTCATTCTGTGGTCCTCGGAAAGCTCTTTCTTGCAGCCATTGGGCGTTGTATGTCCCTTGGTGACCATCTGTCCATTGCACTTCGACTTGACATCCACCATTCCTCACCTGAGGAAAACTAAACGTCTAGTGGATTATCTAACAATAGGAGATATTTGTTATTTCGTGACTAGTAAACCAGCTGACTAGAAATATCACGGCAGGAAACGAGCGGTAACAGTATTCATTGCACGTTACTGAATTGAAAGTAGTGGCCCGGTGGTGTAATGGTTGTGCTATAGTCAGACCGACCTAAGGCCTTGGTCAGGGTGTGACCATCGTGGGGAATACCCGTGTGACAGCGGTGCCACGTGTCGAGATTTGCGCGCAAACTCAAATCAATTTCGTATTTAAAAAAATTTACAAGAGGCATCTGGCAACATCCGGGTGCGGACTCACACACACACACACACACACTGATGGTCAGGTCAAGGCCGCGAGCGTGTCTGGGAGTATTTCCACAACTAGGATTTCAATGTATTTTCAATGTATTTTTCTTTCTTACTTATTTCAGCTTATTTTATCGTACTTTCCTTCACGATATCATCTAAATACAATTGTTAAACTGCTTATCCATCCCAAAACGAAAGGGAAGTTCATTAATAGGTACTGCTTTTTATTAGCACCACTGTAAAATATGTATGCCACGTTTCTTTATATGTTTATATATATCTTATCCATTATAAGTTTACTGTTTCTACATACATTATAATATTATGAATAAACGTGTATGCATATTTCCTGATCATGTCTGCCATGGTTTTACTTATATTGAAACATTTCTACAATGCGGATTAAAAGACACGTGGCAGGCCTGTAAGAGAGTAATTCCCGACTGTTTACACTCGCCACCCGAGGTGTATGGCTGGTCTGACTATAGCACGCTTGGCTCACTACCGAGATGTTCTGGGTTCGAATCCCGGGCGGGTGAAGACAAAATGGGTTTGTCTTCTTAAACGCTGTAACCCTTGCTCACCTAGCAGTAAAATAGGTACGGGAGTAAGCCGAGGGTTTGTGACCTTGCAATCCTGTCAGGAGCGGAAGGCTGGAAATCCTATCATCCTCTGTGTGTATGTGTGTGTGTGTGCGCGTGTGTGTGTGGTAGTGTGAGTGGTATGCGTTATATGCACCAACACTGGTGACCTACGCATTAATTAAAAAAAAAGAAAAAAAGATATGACTGTCATAAAGTTACTGCATTGTTTTTTTTTTTTTTTCAATCCTGCCAGTGAAGTACAAATATTTATTTTAATTTCCCGTCAACTATCCATATGACTAGAGTGTACAAGTTCTTGTTGTTCGTTATTAACTGTGACATGCACACATGAAGGCACAGAATCTTAGTAACTAAAGATGCATTGTGGAAAAGATCCGTGTGGAGAGTTATATGAAAAAACGACCCATAAGTACCGTGTGAGTAGTTGTTGAGGTATTGGAATCCTATGAAATATTTTTTTGTTGCAGTTTTCGGGTCTCCTTCTGATACTAGGAATGAAGCATCTCTCCTTTGGACATTAAGTACTTGTCTTTATGGAGAAAGGTGCTCCTCTCCATATGATATTAAGTAATTTACGACCTAGTTTTACTTCTTGTTTCACATTAATTGTATTTTGAGCTAATATTCTAGATTGTATTTCTAACTAGTATTCTAACTAGTCTATTTCCTTTAATTATCTTAATTTTTTTTCTAAATGCAATGATTTACATTTCAAATTTTTTTTATATGGCGCCACATGATCTCACTGGTGCGGCGCCAGGCATTTATTCAATACAATCAATTAATCAATATCATATTTCAGATAACGGCTTAGCTTAAACTGAGTTTCACTCTACGCTGTGCAAGTTCATGCTTAACTGAACTAACGTGCAAACATTAAACATACATCAAAACACACTATAGGTGCTCTGCGCCCGACACTCATCAATACTTCCATTGAATGACTGACCTTGACATCTGTACAATTGACAGAAAGACTGAGATCCTTCAGCTTCACACGGCGTGACAGGGATACCGGATGAAAACAGTCTGGACACGGACAATTATCTCGCAGCCAGATGTAAGGGTAAAGGTCCTCATCTCCATTATCCCATCGAACCTACATGTTAAGTACCACTTGTAGTAACATGATATAGATAGCATGGTTTCTCCCGGTATCATATGTTAAACAATCTGAAAATAAAATTTTGAAAGGAACATTCTTCCAACAATACTGACCTTAAGCATTTTCCTGTTTGGTTCGGGATTAGCAGCGGTGATGGTTGCATCACACTTGGACTGTGAGTAATAGGAGTCATTCAATGTCCCAACCTTCTGCCATGTCGTGCTGCTACTCATGTTTACAGTGAAGGCGGATGTCTTGAGGAAACTGCATAAATACACTTTCGTTACCTAATACGTATTTTAAATTTAGGAAAAAAGGTTAGTTACAATAATGCACTAACATATTGAGAAACACATAACTTAGTTACAGTGGCCATATCTCGATATTTTTTTCTTCTTCAATGTACTTAAATGCGCTTATGTAAGATCTGTTAAATTGATGTTGAATCCTTAATAAAACTCAAAACATTTATGCACCTTGGAAGCTGCTGGAGTGTATGTCGGCGGGAAATCAAAACTGTAGCGGCGGACCACACCCTGGTGGAGGCCAGACGTCGCGCTGCAAGCATGTTTCTAGCCTCGTTAGCAGCTACACTCTATAAAAACTTAAAAAAAAAAAATAGTTAGAGTAGTTTGCATAAACATTAATTTTCATTATTCAAGTAAGGTGTACTCCGTTTAAGGGTGGGGAAAGTAATAATGTAGAATCAGAAATGAGATCAGGAGAAATGTATTAGGCCATAAAATGCACCTCAAGTTTATCATAAGAAATCTATGCATGAATTGTAAATTTTGTTTTTCAATAGCTTAAAGGCTAATAAAGAAAACTTTATTAAGACAATTGATCCATTAAGGAAAAATGACAGTAGTACGAAAAACTCGGAGTGGTTGCATATCTAATTAAATTTTTAGAAATGTTGAATGCAGACGTGACTTCGCCATTATTCAGTTTCTGTCGAGAATTTTCAATTTGTCTAACAGATTATCTTTTATTAATTGGTACGGCCCCGAGGAATTGTTCAAAAGTTGATTTATTCATAACGTTTCGTTCTGCATCTGGGAACATCAGCCTAAAATTTTTCCATGACGCTGAAAGCAAGTAATCACCCCGTACGAGTCTCCATGCAGGCCTCCATTCCAAACCATTACAGGAAACATCGACTTGCCCCAGCCACGAATCCTGTGGGCGCTCTCATGGCCTCCTCAACGCCGGGTTATCCCTTTCAGAAAAAACCTGACAAGCAGGATCAGTTTCTTAGTAACTTTGCCCATCTAGCTGTTTTGACATAAAGTCTTTCCAAAGATACATCATGATTCTGCGAAGGCACTTCTTATCAAAGACATGAGTTCGCCTCTTCAGGTCGGTGTTCAGTGTCCATGTCTCACAGGCATCATCAGCGACTTAGAGATAATCTTTGTCAGTCTGCACAGGTATCGATAACGCCAGATACTGGTGCTCGGCGAGTCCATAACAGTGTGGGCCAAGCCAATCCGCCGAAAGACTTCTTGACGTGACCCACCATTGTTATGGACTACGCTACCAAGGTATGTGAAGCCTTGCAAGATATTAATGTCTTCGCAACACGCATGAATAGACTGTACTGTTTCACCTAGCAAGCCTCCAAACACCTAAGCCTTAGTTCTGGAAGAGACCTAGAATCCTAAAGATTTTACCCGCTCATGCAGTGCCTCAAGAACCATCACCAGAGCCTCCAATGACTCTGCGAAGATTACTGCATCGTCAGTAAAAGCAGGATCAGTGATCTTGGTATTGCCCACAGATGCTCAACAGGGAATTTGGTCCACAACTCTGCCCAGTACCCAGTTCATACATGTGTTGAAAAGTAATGGAGCAAGGACGCATCCTCACCCCTGTTTTTACAGGAAAAAAGTAGGACACGCCTCCCTCACACTTCAGAACACTCTCAGTCTCGGAAGACAGACCAGGTGATAGACCAATAATCTCTTCAGGAATCCCGCGAAGGCGCAAATGATCCCAGAATGCCTCGCAATACACTGAATCAAACACCTTTTTGAGATCCACAGACTGCGAGTATCCCCTGTCGAAACTCACGTCGGCGTTCTACTAGTACGCGAAGCGCTACAATACGGCCAGTTGTTGATTTACCAGGCGTGGTTAACTCTTACTGTCCAGTGACTGCGAATTCGTAACAGTAGCAGATGGGTGAACAATTTGCTTGGTACGTTGAATAGCGTTATCCGGCTGTAGTTGTTCCTGCCCTTTCCTTTTTCAGATAGGGACGACCAACCCCCTTTATCAGTCAAGAGGAATGGTAAACCCCACACACACACACACACACACACACACACACACACACACACACACACACACACACACACACACACACACACACACACACACACACACACACACACACACACACACACACACACACACACACACACACACACCACACACACACACACACACACACACACACACACACACACACACACACACACACACACACACACACACACACACCACACACACACACACACACACACACACACACACACACACACACACACACACACACACACACACACACACACACACACACACACACACACACACACCACACACACACACACACACACACACACACACACACACACACACACACACACACACACACACACACACACACACACACACACACACACACACACACACACACACACACCACACACACACACACACACACACACACACACACACACACACACACACACACACACACACACACACACACACACACCACACACACACACACACACACACACACACACACACACACACACACACACACACACACACACACACACACACACACACCACACACACACACACACACACACACACACACACACACACACACACACACCACACACACACACACACACACACACACACACACACACACACACACACACACACACACACACACACACACACACACACACACACACACACCACACACACACACACACACACACACACACACACACACACACACACACACACACACACACACACACACACACACACACACACACACACACACACACACACACACACACACACACACACCACACACACACACACACACACACACACACACACACACACACACACACACACACACACACACACACACACACACACACACACACTTCCAGGAGGGTGGTACGTATCCGTCACTCCACATCCTATTAAATAATCCTAGGAGGAAGGACAGTGATCCAGAATTTAGGTGACGGATCATTGAGTATGTAATGTTATCTGCCCCTGGGGAAGAGTCCTTACACAAAGATAAAGCTGAACGCATTTCCGGTGGAGAGTAAGGGACATTGTAGTTTTCACTGAAAAGTCTAGTTGGCGAGCCTCGTCTGCCTCAAACTGGCGACGCACTGCTGGAGATCTCGAGGCCCGGCTGGACACCAAAGAAAAAGTCTCAGCGAGTGTGTTGGCTACCGCCTGGCTGTTAGATACCTTATCCCCGTTGACATGGAGGACCGGAGGCGGGCCTGGAGAGAACTTTCCTGCTATCTTCCGCACGCGCTTGAATACCTGCGACATAGGTGTCTGCACGTTCAATGTGGAGACAAAAGATGCAAGGGACTTACGGCGAGCATCCTTGAGGACTCGGCGAGCCTTAGCTCTAGCCAGTCTGTATTGTCCCCGGAAAAATTCGGTTTTGTGTCGACGGTACCTACCAAAAGCTCGACGACGCTCTGTCACTGCCTGTCTACACTCATCAGACCACCAGGGGACCGGTCGGCGCTTGGTAAACCCTGTGGTCTGAGGGATGGAAAGCTCACCAGCTCGCTGGAGTATAGATGTAAAATACTCGACAGCGCTGTCTATGTCTAAAAACTCATCAACCTCGCAGTCAACTATAGCAAGTTGTTTAAAAAGTCCCCAGTCTGCGCGGTCTAGCCGCCAGCGGGGGACACGGGGTAAGGGGAGTACGTCGGGAGAAGACAGGAGTATAGGGTAGTGGTCACTCCCACAAAGATCTCCTGTGACGCTCCATGTGAAGTCAAGTAGGGTGTCGGGAGAACACAATGATAAATCTAGGGCCGAGGTGGTGTCTGTCTGGATGTGGTAGTGTGTATGGTCACCGGTGTTAAAAATACCTAGATCTAAGGCTTCAACCACAGTGGCAATCATTGCTCCCCTGGGGTTGATAAGTGTATCTCCCCACAGGGTGTGCCGACCATTAAAATCTCCTAAAACAATAAACGGGGAAGGCAATTGCTGGACTAGGGAAACGAAGTCCTCTCTGTCTACTGGAGAATTGGGAGGGAGGTATAAAGAGCAGACAGTGTAAGTTCTCCTGAGGTGAAGCTGGACAGCCACCAGCTGCAGGGGGGAGACAATATTAAAAGATGTAAAAGCAATGCCTCGTGAGTTATCTAAAAAAATTGCTGTTCCACCATGATGGCCTTGCGCGCGATCATGAGGAGAGTAAAAGCCAGAGTAACCCCTGGGTGTAGGATGGGAGGACGAACCAATCATAGTCTCCTGCAGACAGACACAGACCGGCTGGTGTCTTCGCAGAAGTAGACTGAGCTCCTCCCAATTTCCTCTCAACCCACGAAGGTTCCACTGTAAAATATTAAAAATATTAAAATTAACGGTGCGTGGGGAGGCCCCTAGAGGAGACCCTCCCAACACCAGTATCCTTCTTGCTCTTACCCTGCCTAATGGCAGTGGCTAGAGCAGTGGAGGCAGTGGACAATCGCCTTGCAGTCTTTCCTAGCCCAGTGGCCAGTGAGGTGGCCACAGCAGCAGGAGCAGTGATGACGGCGTGACCAGACACCGGGGTAGGAGTGACGGCCGGAGCCGACACCAAGGCGGGAGTAACGGCCGTAGCCGACACAGGGGCGGGAGTAACGGCCAGAGCCGTCACCGGGGCAGGAGTGTTGGTCGAAGTCAACACCGAGGTGGGAGTGACGGTCGTAGCCGACACCAGGGGGGGAGTGACGACCGGGGCCGACACCGGGGTGGGAGTGACGGCCGGAGCCGACACCGGGGTGGGAGTGACGGCCGGAGCCGACACCGGGGTGGGAGTGACGGCCGGAGCCGACACCGGGGTGGGAGTGACGGCCGAAGCCGACACCGGGGTGGGAGTGACGGCCGGAGCCGACACCGGGGTGGGAGTGACGGCCGAAGCCGACACCGGGGTGGGAGTGACGGCCGAAGCCGACACCGGGGTGGGAGTGACGGCCGGAGCCGACACCGGGGTGGGAGTGACGGCCGGAGCCGACACCGGGGTGGGAGTGACGGCCGGAGCCGACACCGGGGTGGGAGTGACGGCCGGAGCCGACACCGGGGTGGGAGTGACGGCCGGAGCCGACACCGGGTTGGGAGTGACGGCCGGAGCCGACACCGGGGTAGAAGTGACGGCCGGAGCCGACACCTGGGTGGGAGTGACGGCCGGAGCCGACACCTGGGTGGGAGTGACGGTCAGAGCCGACACCTGGGTGGGAGTGACGGTCAGAGCCGACACCGGGGAGGAAGTGACGGCCGAAGCCGACACAGGGGTAGGAGTGACGGCCGGAGCCGACACTGGTGGGGGCCTTCGAGGCCCACCAGAGGGTATAGAGGATCGTGCCTCCTTAGGAAGGGGCACCTCCTCGATGGAGTCCTCACTTCTGCTACGCTTATGGTGTGATGGCGTAGCAGTAGGGGCCTGAGTGAGTTCCTCTGACACCTCCATAGAGGTAGAGGGCAGAGCAGCAGGAGCAACAGCATTTTGAATGGAATCATTCTGTGGCTCAGCCACTTGGTGCACTGTAGCAGTCGTTTTGCGTAGTTGACGTCTATTATTATGAGAGGAAAGCATAGTTGCATAAGTCACTCCTGGACGTATATGCGTAGTAAGAACTCTACGCTTTGCCTCGGCAAAATCAATTTTCTCCCTGGTCCTGATGGAGAGTACTTCCCTCTCAAATCTGTAGCGGTCGCAGTCTTTTGAGTAAGCTGGGTGAGGTCCGTGGCAGTTAAAACAGGAGACAGGACCAGGGCAGGTCGTGCCATCGTGATCCGTTGTACCACAGGACGGGCACACCGCTGGGAGGCCATCTTGTAACCTACGGCAGGAACGACTGACATGTCCGAATGCCTGACAGTGATAGCATCGCCTAGGGGACGGTATGTATGCTTTTACTGGGAGGCGGAGCCACGCCAGTTTGACAACTTCAGGCAGTTTGAGTCGGTCGAAAGTGAGAAAGAGGGTAGGGGTGGGAACAAGAACTCCATCAACTTTCCTTTGTAGACGATCAACTCCTACAACACCCTGATCACTCAGTTCGTGGAGAAGCTTTTCGTTTGAGTAGCGCATGACGTCACGAGAAAAGATGACCCCCTTACACTGGTTGAGGGTAGCGTGTGGAGTACACGCCACCTGCGTTCCAGGGACAGAGGAGATCGCTCTGAGGCGAGCACTCTCTTCCGGGGACGACACCTCCACTAGGAGACTACCATCCCTTTGGGAGGAGACCTTAGGCTCGCGTCCACAAACTTTAATGAGTGCTCGATGTACGTCAAATATGTCTAGATCCATAACAAACACACCATCAAGAGACTTGATGACAAGGAATTGTTCGTAATATGCCGGCTCGAAAGTACCTGGTAGAGTCTGAATGAGAGGGCCTGAAAAGCCCTTCATTGCGTTAACGCGTCTTTGTTTTCTAGGTTTATAATTAAAAAATTCTCGGTTCGAATCTGTAGAATTCGAAGCGGAGGGGACAGTGGTCCCAGTTGCACCACCCGTGGCCCGGAAAGGCTCAAACGTGGCGATAAGGGAAGATCGAGAAGAAGAAGCCGGGGACGAGCGGACGTCAGGGAGCGAGCTTGGTCGCGAAAGTGGTGGTGAAGATGCCATATAATATTAAGAAAACATTCGCTTCCCCACCACCCCACCCACCACGGAGCCCAACAAGGGAGGGATGTATGTTGAGGCACGACGGCTCCCAACAGCCCTAGGGGTAGTGGGGGAAGTATACGCAGCCACTGCCTGGAGTGAGGTGGCAGCCGCGGGACCGTTGCGGTGCCCACCAGACAGCAGCCGCTTGACCCTAGCCAACGCATGACCAGCCGATTGATCCAGCGGGGCCACACTGGACCACCTGTCTTACCCCAACTCCCCCACCAAAGAAGTGTGTTGTCCACCGCAGGGAACTACCTCCTGCCCTGCGGTGGACTCAACTCCCAGATGAGGGAGCGCGGGGAGTATACAGGACGCCACGCACGGCAAACACGCTGGGAGGCTTAGTCCTGCCCTAGATGTAGACGGGTAAGGACGAGCAACATCACCGGTAGGCCTCCTCTACCAGTGATGAAGGGGGAGTGCTTGGTCCACGAGGCCGACGGACACCAACCCTACAGAGACGGACAGGGCCCCACAGGAGGGGACGCCGCCGACCACGCTTCAAGCCCCGCCACCACATCAAGGTGACTCCCCACGGCGGGGCCGAGTGGCCGAAGATCACCCACATGCTTCTATAACACTATCTTCGACGGGACTGCAAAGTACACACATATATATATATATATATATATATATATATATATATATATATATATATATATATATATATATATGTAGTGACACCCACATGCACACACCCTGAGCCTGAGCCTATAATTATTTCCCTCGGGATCGCGGTTGAGATCTGGATTAACTTGACCTCACCTCACCTGTCACTTCACCTCACGTGACCACCAGGTCTGCGACGCCCAATATAAGCCAATACAACCCCCTCAAGGTGGCGGACGAGGAGTTCGCGAGGCTCCTCAGTTAACAAGACTCCAGCCACGGGCGGCTCCCCTATAAGCTGCTTTGCATACCATGTTTTTTGTATTTATGTATATTTGTTTTTATTGTAATTTTTCATGTTTATTTTTCTGTATTTGTTTTATGCTGTATGGTATCAATAAACAATAATGTAATGCTCAAGGTGGCAATCTCTACACACACACACACACACACACACACACACACATCGCTAGGTCAGTCTACCGCTATAATACCATTAATACCATTACAATTAAAAGAAGAAATATAATATAAGTAATTTATGCTGAAGTAGTCATGAAAAAATATTAATATTAATATTAATAAAAATTATAATATCTCTTTGTGTTGGTTCACTCCACCTGATCATTGTTTTGTCTACCTGAGTACCTTCAAACAACCGCTATGGAAAGAATGCAAAAAAGTAAAGATAAAGAGAAACACTGACCTGTTCATTACGATTTATTAATAATAATAACAATAATAATTTTATTTCACCCGAAGGCATAGGCTATATACAAACAGATAAAGTTAATTTTACTACAACCTGATGCTCTGCCTTATGCCATTCAAATATTCCTCCATAGTATTCATCTCATTCACATAGTCCAGACACAGGTTCTTTAAACGCTGTTGATGCTCCTTTGTGGCATGTTTGACTCGTTTTCTTGGAGGCTCACCACGGAAATAATCATGGCTGCTGATACCAGAACTTGATCCTTCCTGATACTTTGAATGGCCTTCCAGATGGTTGGGTGGTCATGCCCCACAAGCTCAGGGAAAGAAAAATTCCAAGTCTCACATAGGTTGTTGGTGCGACTCTCATTATCTCATTACCCTCATTATCAATGGTTGCCTGATGAATATTCCATAAGTGTGGCGGAAACAGGGGAGGAATCCTTCTCATGAGTACTGCAGGAATTATTCCATCAGAAAGAGGTGGTGGCTGGATGCGACGATGAGTGCCGAACACATAGGTGCTACTGAAATAGTCCCAACATTCACAACGTATTCGTGTACTGTTTAAGCTTTTCTTGGTGTATAAATAGCCTCATTATGTTGTTATGGTGGTGACGTGGGCCCTATTCACACACCTGACCTCACCTGACCTTCAGATTACCTTACCTGTCTACATTCTTTCCCTTTATAATATTATCTATGATTATTTCAGTAAATTTAACTATATATGATTAAAATAAATTTAATTATATATATATATATATATATATATATATATATATATGTATATATATATATATATATATATATATATATATATGTATATATATATATATATATATATATATATATATATATATATGTGTATATATATATATATATATATATATATATATATATATATATATATATATATATATATATATATATATATATATATATATATATATATATATATATACACACTAATTCCTCGTTATATCGCGGTTCACTTTTCTGTAAGACCTATTAT
>JAPQNM010000033.1:4140931-4146735 GCA_029783475.1 Metacarcinus magister
GTATACACTGCAATCTGTGTATCTATCTTGACTTTTGGCTGCGAAGCTTGGGCGCTCTACCGACATCATATAAAAAAACTAGAGGCATTCCATATAAAATGCCTACAACGAATCCTTGGACTGCATTGGTGGGACAGGATTCCCCATACTGAGATAAGACGCCGTATCAACATCGCCCCAATAGAAGAAATCATCCTTCAAAGACAGCTCCGATGGACTGGCCACGTCATTAGCCAGTCCCGTACAGATTGCCCCGCAACATCTTGTACGAAGAGCTCTCTGAAGGCAACCTCTCCGCTGGAGGGCAGAAAAAAGAGGTTGAAAGACAACATCAAGGCGTCCCTGAGAAAGTTCAATTTTAACCCAAAGAACCTTGAAACTGACGCATCAGACAGAACTGCCTAGCGCTCCAAACTGTATAGCGGTGCCCAGCACTTCGCAAGGGAGTATAAGAGCAAGGCAACAGAAAGACACACTAGACGACACCGGCAGCAGCAGGGTCCACACATCTGCAACACCTGCAGGAGAGGTTGTGTCACTCTCGCTGGTCTGCGAAGTCACCAGAGGACACATACATGTACAACGACAACGATGAAAATCACGTTCCTGAATCATCCTTTCATCTACCTTATGGAGCAAAGTCGTCATCGGCAACGATGGACCACTTTAATTAAGCAGCAGCAATGTCACCGTAACGCCTGGGGAACTACTACAAACGCGCTGTCGGACGTGGCACCATCAGCGCCAATACAAAAACAAATACACCAGCTTGTGGAACACATTATTAACAATACAGACAAACCTTGATTTTGAAAAGGTGTCCATTCAGTGTTATAAGGAATTTGTTAACAGCTGGCTGAAGTGATGTAAAGTGACTATGCAGAGCGTGGCTTTTAGATAGGAAACACTAAAAATGTTACCTTTAGCTTGTATATGTTACTGTATATCTATGTAAAATAGAATGTAACAACTCTGTTCATGTACTCTAGTATAAAGAAGAGAGAGAGAGAGAGAGAGAGAGAGAGAGAGAGAGAGAGAGAGAGAGAGAGAGAGAGAGAGAGAGAGAGAGGAGAGAGAGAGAGAGAGAGAGAGAGAGAGAGAGAGAGAGAGAGAGAGAGAGAGAGAGAGAGAGAGAGAGAGAGAGAGAGAGAGAGAGAGAGAGAGAGAGAGAGAGAGAGAGAGAGAGAGAGAGAGAGAGAGAGAGAGAGAGAGAGAGAGAGAGAGAGAGAGAGAGAGAGAGAGAGAGAGAGAGAGAGAGAGAGAGAGAGAGAGAGAGAGAGAGAGAGAGAGAGAGAGAGAGAGAGAGAGAGAGAGAGAGAGAGAGAGAGAGAGAGAGAGAGAGAGAGAGAGAGAGAGAGAGAGAGAGAGAGAGAGAGAGAGAGAGAGAGAGAGAGAGAGAGAGAGAGAGAGAGAGAGAGAGAGGAGAGAGAGAGAGAGAGAGAGAGAGAGAGAGAGGAGAGAGAGAGAGAGAGAGAGAGAGAGAGAGAGAGAGAGAGAGAGAGAGAGAGAGAGAGAGAGAGAGAGAGAGAGAGAGAGAGAGAGAGAGAGAGAGAGAGAGAGAGAGAGAGAGAGAGAGAGAGAGAGAGAGAGAGAGAGAGAGAGAGAGAGAGAGAGAGAGAGAGGAGAGAGAGAGAGAGAGAGAGAGAGAGAGAGAGAGAGAGAGAGAGAGAGAGAGAGAGAGAGAGAGAGAGAGAGAGAGAGAGAAAAAAAATCAGAATCAGAATCGCTCAGCTTAGGTTGTGGTTCTTGGTCTTGTTGGGGTTCTTGGAGCTATGAGATAAGTGTGGGTGACAGAGACGTTCGCCCTGCGTTTGCTTGTCATTCTTGTCCCTCACCCAATACACACACACACACACGCACACACACACACACACACACACACACACACACACACACACACACACACACATCCACTCGCCTTACACTAAATTATCGTGCTTGTGCCGGACAAGGTAGGACGGGCAGCGCCTTAGGGGACGTGCTCTGACCCCAGCAGGGGCAGGAAGATGGCGGAATCCAGTACTCTGTTACTTGAGGGTGGATTTCCTACCCTGCTGGGGTGACAGACAGTTACAGCCTGAAAAGTATAAACCCCCTTTCACACGAGGACACTGGTGTCCGCCACCGGTGTCGGACACTAGTTGCCTCCCATACTATCCAATGGAGCCTTTCACACGTGCAGTGTCCCGACCAGACAACTTCCGGGCAACTAATATTTTGGTGTCTCACTTCCGCAACTTGTGTCGGACACTCGCAGTTGCCGCCACTCACTGTAGGGCATTGTTTTAAATGGAAAATTTCATACGTAGCCACCAGTGTGCGCCACTGCCGCAGGCATCTGTCCAAGAACTGGCGTCGTCGCTTCTGTGCATGTGCAGGGAATAGAAATGTCGTACTGCTGTTAACAGAATGTTGAGGATATGATGGTGGTCAGATATCACTACAGTCGCAGAATTGCTCGCTGAACGCAATAGAATGAGGGTGGTCTGCCATAAATAAAGTTGTATACATACGCATGCACTATTTCATTTGTAATTTATATATATATATATATATATATATATATATATATATATATATATATATATAAAGCGTGTTCCTCTCTCTCTCTCTCTCTTCCTCTTCCAGTCGAGTCGAGCCCACAGCTCTGCGGTAAAAATTGATGTACAGGGGGGTAGACTGCCGCACCGGGTAAAATCAGGGAAGACAGCTCCAAATCCGACGCCTGCATCGGATTTGGAGCCGTCAGTAAAAATGGGCGTGACCAGAATATCGCGGTTTTTTCGCCTGTGAAAATGGTCCACCTGCTTGCGGACATTGGCTTCGTAATCTTGAAGAGTCAAATCTTGATGAAAAGTTTCTTCTAAACATCGCTTAGCACGCACAAAATTGAGCTCGAAGAGATACGTCCATCCGCCATAGTGATTTAGAATACACTGACCCATTCCAGGTCAGGTCAAGTTGCCATATTTCTCCTCACTACATCTACTTAAAAAACTGCCATATAGAGGTCGGCCCGTAAAGGACTCGTAGCATGCCTTAGAGGGAAACGTATTTGGCCGTGTAGCATGCGACAGGTTAAGGAAGTAAAAAAAGGAAAAAAAATCAAATGGACATACATCAAACAAAAAAACCAATTTGAAGACGAAACCACTCCTACGAAAGCAGGAAAGAGAAAGAGGTGAAACAACCTTGTCTAACTGTTTTTTCTCAGTGGAGAATGACGAGTTTAGGAAAATCCGGGTGGAACCTGGACTTATTAAGGAGCGTCCCCTTTAGAACATCGTGACACACGCACAAAAAGGCCCTTACATCACTAAACACAACATAAACATATTCAACCCCCCACAAACATTATCCTGAACTTGGGAAAAGAAACAAATAAAGCATCACTACTACTTATTAGTGGGAAAAGGACCCCTGATATTCTCATATTAAACAGTCCATGGATTAAAAAACAGTGAAGAGTTACAAATTACCTGGAATACAGAGTTTATAAATTAAACTCACTGAAACATTGTGAGTTGCTCGGGGTGGGTTAAATCAGTAACATAAACATAAACTATTCGACGCACTTTGACACTGATTTTATAGCTGTAGAAATTGACACTACTTTAGGACTATACAAATTGCCACAACATACCTACTCACAGAAGTTCACTTTTTACCATACAAGGGACATGCATAAGATTGTTAAGCAAAGTATTCAACATCACATCCTGGGAGATTTCAATGGCAGCACTCAGTAATTGGCAACAGAGATCATAATGACAATGTGGCAAAGTCCTATCTAACCTTATAAATCAAGGCAAAATTAATACTCTTGGTCCTCACTTCCAACATATTTAAGCCATAACTCGTCTACACATCCGCCTGAAACTTTTCCAACAAAACACCATTACTGAAACTGCATCACATTTTGAGCAAGGTGGAACATCACAATTATGAACCTACCTGTAATACTAAGCTCTCTACTACACCTTTTATTTTGAGAAACACAAAAATATATAAGATTAATAAGGCTGATTGGGATTTATTCCAACACAAAACTAGAAACTACAAATAAAATGTTACTAACTTTGAGGTAGAGGTAATGACGAAACACTAGAGAGAAAGCAACAATAAATTGGATATATTTTAAAACAGTAAACGTGCCAGGGCACACAGCCATCCAAAATTCTACTCATTCACTTCTATATCCAGTTTATAAAAATTACAACAGAGATACAAATACCTAGAAGAACACCGTTTAAAAACCTACAACAATAGCTAATACATGGCTGGACTCTCAACCGATACAGGGATTATCTAAGAATAAAAAACAGAATTAAAAGGCAAGATGCAAGAAGCCTATAACATTAGAACTGGAAGACATAATAAATCATATATCGAGAACAGTAAAAATAGTAAACAATTTTGGATGTAAAATAAAAGTTACTCAAAGGAAAGAAACGAAAACTAACTATAACTAATTAACATGAAAAGATACAGAGGGGAATAAAATATTATTTTGATAAAGACAACATGCCAATTGATGGGGAACAAATGAAAAATGTCTTTAAAATTACCGAGGAGGAAGAACATAACTTACACAAACAAACATCTGAACCTATTGATAGATACATTAACAGTAAATAGATATAATAGACGTTTAGCCGTATCCCACAGTTCGAATTAATAGATTAAACAAATGTGACAAAACTATCACACCAGAGAACTACAATAGAAGAAATTAAAACCTCTATTAGAAGATCAAAAAAAAAAAGCACAAGGCTCCACTAAAATAATATAAAGAAATTTAGAAAAATGTAACAATCTAAAACACTGAAAAAATTAAGAAAATCTCTTTAACGCTTGTTGATCATTTGGATACTTTCCAAGTGCTTAAGAAGGCAATAATCAAATTTATTCCTAAAAAAGAAAAAAGTCAAATAAATCCTATTAATTACCGACCTATTTCCTTACTCGAAGTACATGGAAAATTTTCGAAGGCTCATTAAACAAGATTAAACAACTTATTATCTGAAAAAATATAATAAAAGAAGACAATACTGGATTCAGGACATCAAAGGGAACACATACTGAATCACAACAACTTTGAATCATGCCAACGCCTTAGCCGAAAGAAGACAAGATATATGGTGTGCGAGACGTTGGACAAAAGCGTTTGTTAAGCGTTGGCCAAACGCCTCAGATATAAAATACTGAGAATTAGGCCCCCTGACATCCTAGAAAAAATCTATGTAAACTTTTAATAGAGAAAAGCAAGTGAAAATATAGGTAATGTGTTAAGTAAACAGTATGGAATTATTAAGTGGGGTTCCCACAGGGAAGTGTTTTACGCAACCTGTATACATTTATACCAAACGACCTTCCCACCTGAATTATGGAGCCTAGACACAATGTATGGCGGACGACATCACTCAAATAATAACCTCACGAGCAAAATCCAAACTACATGATGAAAAGGTAAGTCGAACGAGAAATTGAAAATAAATAAGTTTGAGAGGAAATGGAAAATTCAGAAAGTGAAGCAAAATTCAAATTATACAATTAGCACAACGTAAAAAAGAAATAACTGTTAATGGAAAAGACATTGAAACTAGTAATGGCGGGGGAAAACTTCTTGGTCCTAAACATCACAACTACTGGTTCGTAGGACATAATTTACTAAAACAATAAATAAAGGAAATGACATACTATCACAACTAAGAAGATTAGTAAGTTAACCCCCCCCCCCCAAAAAATAAAAACGGTCACACTAGTAACAAACATTATAATACAGTCATGGAATACCCGTCAAT
>JAPQNM010000033.1:4149335-4154335 GCA_029783475.1 Metacarcinus magister
GTTGATCTGACGTTACACACACACACAGACACACACACACACACACACGCATGCACACACACACATACACACATAGACACACACATACACACACACTCCTGTGGTTCAGTGGTTAATTTCCCCGCCTTCCACTCGCTAAAGCATGAGTGGCTAAGGATTTTTCATTGCCAAAGAATGCTTAATGTCCCCCCTTGAGCAAGGGGATGACGGTGTGTGTGATGTGTGCGAGGTCTCAGCCTTACCAATAGATCCGTCACTATGAGCTGTGAGCTCTTTTTGGGAGGGTAATGGCTGACGATCACGAGTCCAGCGCCTGATCTTCCAGACCATGGTGGATAACACACACATGCACATACATACGCACACAAACACATACACCCATATAGACACAGACACACACACACACACGCACGCGCGCGATGATGTCACTGCCTACACTCAGCAACACAATGACGTGCTCCTTGACATTACCATGAACCCCATTAATTAATAGTTATTTAATTATTAATTTCCATGTAATTACCTTTTCGTTTTTCTAAAGATATGATTTTGATATATAAAAGTAGTAACCAGATCCTCTCTCTCTCTCTCTCTGGCACCGCCACCGACACCACCATCACAATACCGCCGGTTACTAACTCCGAAATGCCAGTGGTCGCTGGCTGTTTTGATATTGGACTCGGTACAGAGCTTTGACACTGTCAAGACACCCACATTCTAACATCTCTCTCGTGATAAATCTTGCTGTACCTTGCTTATATATATATATATATATATATATATATATATATATATATATATATATATATATATATATATATGTATATATATATATATATATTTGTCTTGAACCTATGGCACCGGTAGGGTTGATGGAGGCTTTTTGAATGGTCGGCCTCCACCCGTTAGTAGCACAGGTTCGATTTTTAAAGCGACGCTTCGTTTCTTGTTGAGAGGCTCATGCTGCCCGCGGAAACTCCTTGTTGGATACAACGTTGCAGTCCCAGTCGAGGATATTGTTGGCAGCATGTGGGTGTTCTTTTGGTCACTCAGCGGTTTTTCCAAAGAAAAGTGGCCAGCCCGTCGCGAGACTCGAACTCGAGACTCTGAGCGGGTCTGCCCGCACGCTAGCTACTAGGCCACCGCCTCCCCTAAAACATTAATCTTAAGTGCTTATGCTAACATAATCCATGAGATTTGGTGCTACACACTCTACAAAGCAGATATTACAAGCTAAATACTGTCATCTAAGCTTGTAACATTGGGTGCTTGTGAGTGTTTGTAGCTAGTTGGTCCACTGGAGAATGAGAAAACTCAGATCCAGTTAAGGTTATTTATTTTATCAAAAATATAGACTGTACAGAACACATGCTGAGGAGCTGATGAACATGGTTTTTGAATATGCGCACTGTTTGTGGACAGTGCGCGCCAAGTTGATGGGTGTGCGCTGGTCAGCAGCACAACAAAATATATAATAATATAATAATATAATAAAAAGAAAAACATAAATAAAGAACATATAATGAGTATAATGAATATTGAAAAATACAATAAAAATAAAGTTATAATAGTATGTGGTGGAGCAACACATTCTCACCAGAGCTGCTAACCGCACGTACTCTATGGAGTGTAGGGGAGACTGCTACAATACTCCCCCCCTAGTGACGAGGAAGGGAGGAATGATGTCATCCTGTGGATGCTTGTTCGCCTGGGAAGAGTTCTCGCGTTGGGCGGAGGCTGGTGATTGACCGTTCGACTGCGGGTGGTAGCTGGGAGTCCTGTAGCGGCGGTTGCCGAGAGGATGTAGCGATAACCGGCAGTGTGGCAGAGGGGCCGACGAGGTCAAGTGCCGAATCACCATGGAGGCTTGACAGTCGGTGCAGGTGTCGGTCCAGGTGAAGTCCCCCCAGATGTGCCGTGAAGCTCAGATGCCAGGGTGAGGGGTCGTGAAGCTGATGAAAAGAGATGATTTGCATCTGTAGTTTCATCAGCATAGAGCGACCATGATGCCTGGGAGTGTAAGAAGACGACACGGCAGTGGAAGAGGGCGTCTGCTGGAGCGTTGTCTGCACCGTACTGTACTATCCACGGGCGAGTAGAGTAATCCACAGGGCGATGAGTAATCCACAGGGTGATGAATAATCCACAGGGCGGTGAGTGGCGATGAAGATCACTTTAACGCCGCGAGGCGGGGGGTAGGGGTTGAACATGACGCGAGAAGGCGTCAGAGGGTGTAGAGTGCGTGTGAGGCGGCTGAAGACGCAGTAAGGCGTCTGAGGGGGCAGGGCATAAGGCCGTGCCGATGACGCAGTGAGGGCGTCTGAGGGGGTAGAGGCCGCGCATGCGTGCGCATTAGGCCGCTGAAGACGCAGTGAAGGCGTCTGAGGGGGCACAGAAGGTGCCAGAGTGGGTGGGAGGGGGAACCTTACAAGTGACAGCTACACAAGTGTGTAGAATATTCCCGTCCGTCGGCTCATTCTCACGAACCCCATAATGGAGGCGAGACTTTTTGCCTTGGGAGTGTGAAAGCGAATGAATCTGTAAGACCCAGGCCTTCACACTAGGAACATGTGCTCTTTGTTCAGCACAGGCAGTATGTCACTGTTTGACCATAGCTCACTCTTGTAACATTGGGTGCTTGTGAGTGTTTGTAGCTAGTTGGTCCACTGGAGAATGAGAAAACTCAGATCCAGTTAAGGTTATTTATTTTATCAAAAATATAGACTGTACAGAACACATGCTGAGGAGCTGATGAACATGGTTTTTGATATGTGCGCACTGTTTGTGAACAGTGCGCGCCAAGTTGATGGGTGTGCGCTGGTCAGCAGCACAACAAAATATATAATAATATAATAATATAATAAAAAGAAAAACATAAATAAAGAACATATACTGAGTATAATGAATATTGAAAAATACAATAAAAATAAAGTTATAATAGTATGTGGTGGAGCAACACATTCTCACCAGAGCTGCTAACCGCACGTACTCTATGGAGTGTAGGGGAGACTGCTACAAGCTCTCACCATTAACACAATTATTACTACTCTCCTGCTCTGTTTAGTTTGAAAAAAATGTTCTTCAGTTTATCTGGCAAATTCCCCATAGAATCAAGTGAGTACTACTTGTGATATAAGGATATTTAGAGAGTTGAAACATTGCCGCGATGGAAGAACCACCCGAATTGACATACACGAATGAGAGAGTTATGGGAGACGAATATAAATGGGATGCTGGCAGAGGTAGGAAGGAGTGAAAACTTTTTTGTTTTTTGCCCTTTTTTCTAACTTCTTCCAGTAGGTATGTGAATGAACGCCGATCTAAAGGCTACACCGACAGTGTACACTTACTCCCAACCCAAGTCCAAGTTCAAGATTCTTCAAAACACCAAAATATCATGGTTTATTTTACATGGGCCGGAATTTCTCCCAAGATCATACATCCCATAAAGGTAGATCGAGTACCTAGAATATGGCTTGTTTTGTGATAGTTCTTGCCCTATGCCTAATGATGGTGACTAAAAATGTTCCTGAAATTTTATCAGTCGTTTTGAGAATACATAAATGTCGTAATTTTATTCTATCATACCAAGTTATTTGTGTAAAATTAAGTCAGCAGGTGAATGTGGCATCATTTAAAGAATTAGTGTGCCATTGCATCTGCATCTTGCTCCACCACTTTTCCTTCCACCACATTCTCCACTACCACAGACACCCCACCTAGCACCACCACCAGGACCAGTGGAGGGTCATCACCACTAAGGAGCAGGCAAGATGATCTCCTTAGAGACAATGTTTAGAGTTCCAGAATTCTAGTTAGATGGACCCATGTCACCTGGGCCTGCGGTGTAGAGGAGTGTGGCAACATTTACGCTAAATAGCCTCCCTGAGAACCAGTTGCTGGTATTAGTTCCCTGCTCCTCTCCTATCTATGGTGGCGGTACTCTCATCCCTATTCTTAATGGTAGCTGGTTCTCATTCCTTCCGTATCAGATCGTCTTCTGGGGTCCTTTTAGGCTGCACCAACTGGCTTCTGGTAGAAGTTTCTGTGATCTTACCGCATCAGCTAAAACTTAAGAGAATATTTCAGTTTCATGGTCTCTTTTGAATGGCGTCTAATTCATTCTAGAGTCAACAGGCAAAAAATGCTGCAGGGTCGCAGTTGTGTTTGGCGATTCGGATGGTGAGTAGAAGTGCCGGTTTCCTTTCCTTCTTTGCTTATTTTTCTCTGTGTGACTACGTCGACTTCACTCTTTGGGACAAAACTAGAAGGAAAACAGCTGTAAGCGGCAGGTTGTCCAAGTTTCACTCGTGACCGATGCTCAAAGAAAGCGATTTGTCTATACAACATTTTCAAGAAACTGTGTGAGAGAACTCTCATTGTTGCAGACATCTAACCCAGCAGTTGGGGAGACGATGGCCGAGTAGTCAGAGCACGGAAGTGGTGAACTAGATGTCCCAAGTTTGAATCCCGCCGGAACTTGGCCATTTTTCAAGCTATCATCGAGTGACCGAAGAAACTCACATGCTGCTATTCAATCCTGTCTTCGACTACAAGTGCATCGGGGACTTCAGGGGGCGGCATGAACCTCCACAGGCGTCACTTAAAAAATATTGCCTGCACCACTAACGGGCGAGGGTCAACCACCATCATCACGGCTCTCAGAAATTCCTACTGGGCATCAGAGGCGTGCAGTAGATAGCCTACAGGTGCTATACGATAAGACATAAATAAAATAAAAAATTTGCCATGCACATTTTTTAGTAAATTAAATTCACGGTCACACTTTTGCTTAATTTCGTGATCGCTTTTTTCTGTCTTGCTTAAATATTGAATATTAATACACTACAACATGCCGCCTATACGTGACTTTCCTTGAAGGATCGTCAATCTGTGGTATGTGCGACTTGCTAAAAGAGCATGAAGAACTATATATATATATATATATATATAATATATATATATATATATATATATATATATATATAAAATCTGTCACC
>JAPQNM010000033.1:4159335-4164335 GCA_029783475.1 Metacarcinus magister
GAGAGAGAGAGAGGAGAGAGAGAGAGAGAGAGAGAGAGAGAGAGAGAGAGAGAGAGAGAGAGAGAGAGAGAGAGAGAGAGAGAGAGAGAGAGAGAGAGAGAGAGAGAGAGTGAGAGAGGGAGAGGGAGGGAGAGGGAGGGAGAGGGAGAGGGAGGGAGAGAGAGAGAGAGAGAGAGAGAGAGAGAGAGAGAGAGAGAGAGAGAGAGAGAGAGAGAGAGAGAGAGAGAGAGAGAGAGAGAGAGAGAATAAGAATCTTCCTTGCATAGCTGAAATAGGACACTATGCAGGTTTTTCCGGCCAAGAAAAGGACGCTATGTGGAAAACATAATTTTTCTGGGAATTCAGCTGACAGTGTGACTTGGAAGGTGGGTGTGATTTCCTAATATAGAGTTAGCAGACGGAAAAAGGGCGAAAGATATCTGGGAGTTACTGCATTACATAATATATAGGAATGGTACACTCCCATAAATACGCAACAATCACCACCCAATGAATGACCCGTTACAATGACCATCTTATCAACCCGCCACAATAACCAGCTATTAACCCGCCACAATCACCACCCACTAACTTGCCACAGTGACTACTCATAAACACTCCGTAATCAACACCTATTAACTCGTCACAATTACCAATCATTAACTTGTCATAATCACCACCCATTAACTCGTCACAGTCACGACCCATTAACCTGTTACAATCACCACCCATTAACCCAATACAATCACCACCCATTTACTCGTCACAATCATCACCTAATTACCAACAACAATCACCACCCGTTATCACGTCTCCATCATCACCCATTCACCGCCACAGTCACCATCCAATAACCTGTCACTATCACCAACCTTTAACCTATCACCATCTTCTACAGGATTTGCAAAGTTACATGCTTAGAAGAACTTCCGCGGCAGTATGAGCCTCTCTCTCAACAGAGAAAACGAAGAAAAACGAGGCGTCATTATAAAAAATATAAAACCTGTGCTACTAACGGGCGGAGGCCGACCATCAAAAAAGAGCCTCGATCAAGCCTACCGGCGCTACAAGTGCAAGCGATAGAAAAAAAAATCATCAACCATTGACCGGTTCCAGTTACCAACCATTAACCCGCCACAGTCACCACTCATTAATCTGTCAAAATCACCATCCATTAACTAGCGTAGGATTCCATCATTTAGTAATGGGAATGTTTGAAAGGTTTTATACGGTTCAGTCCCAGACTTAGTCCCAGCAGCGATGGAGCAATTGGCCACGGTTGCGTCCAGACTTGTTCAAGAGCAGGTGGTGCTAAGAATTTCTGGGTTCGGATAGGCCGCCTTTGGAACTTTGACCTTGACACTTATAATGATAGAACGCCAGCTAATAAAATTAGTCTTGAAGCATTAATCGAAGAACAAGATGGCGTCAAATGGGATATCATAGGCCTAGGTGAAGTTCTAAGAACTGGAGAATAATTCATAGAACTGATGAATGGTCACATATTTTGCTACAGAAGACAAACAGACAAGAAAGAACACGAAGTAGGCTTCTTAGTAAACATAGAACTAGCAGGAAATATTGAAAATTTTAATAGTTTCAGTGAGCGAGTCCCAGGCTTAAAAATCAAATTAAACAACAGATGAAAAATTCAAATCATAGAGGTTTACGCAGCAACATCAGCTTAAGATGACGAGGATGTAGAAAGATTTTATGAAGATGTAGAAGCAGCTTTGGAATTGTATAAAACTCAGGATTCTTTCATAATTGGTGACATTAATGCAAAGATTGGGAAATATTAGTGTAGGAATGACAGCACTAGGAAACTTTGGAATAGAGACTTGAACTAATCGAAGTGACATTCTCGTAGGGTTTGCAGAGAGGAATAATTTAAAGATAAAGAACACGTTCTTCAAACATTGGAAAAATAATAAAATAATACTAATTCACAAGAAAGGAGACATCAAAAACCAAAATAAGCTATCGTCCAATAAGCCTCCTGTCTGTAGTATATATATTTTTCTTTTTTACAAAAAATCTCACTAATATGATTAGTGTAACACTGGACACAAACCAGCCATGAGAGGAAGCAGGATTCTGGAATGATTGTTCAACAACTGACCACATTCATGTCATTAATCAAGTTGTTGAAAAATATGCAGAATACACTAAGCCTCTTTCCAAGGCTTTCATTAACCATGAAAAATCCTTTCGCTCAGTGGATACCTCAACATCTATGAAAACACTCAAGAGACAGGGAGTAAAGGAAATATATACTAGAAGACAACTATAAGGAAATCACTGCCACTATAGATCTACATAACATCAGCGATAAATTTTCAATACAGAAAGTGGTCAGACAAGGCGACACTATCTCTTCTATATTGCCCATGACAGTTTTAGAGGAAGTTTTTGAGAACTTGGAATGGGAAGAAGCAAAAATTCAAATAAATGGAGAAATCTAAATAATCTTCGATTTGTGATGATTCTAATGAGCGAATCAACAGATAAACTACAACAGATAATTTTGCATCCACAGATAAAGTAAAAGAATTGGGTTTAATGATGAATATGAAGAAAACTAAGCTGATGCTCAAGAATTACGTACTATACTGTGAAATTAAAATCTGTGATAAAGTAATATAATGTGTCCAAGAATAAATAAAAAATAAAAAAATTGGTGCATATCCAGATGATGAAATATAATTCAAAAGATGGAGTGCTTTTGGTTGACAACACAATGTTATGAAAAGTAATCTCCCGTTATTACTGAAAGGAATGGTGTATATTTAGTGCATTTTATCAGTTAGTTGCCTCGTATCAGAAGTGGATGGACAGATGGCTCGTTGGGCTGAGTACTTTGAGCAGTTGTTCAAGGTTAACACTCCAAGCGGACAACTTCAAACCACTGGGTTACAGGTGATGGATGCTGATCCGCCCATTAACGAAGCTGCACCCTCTATTGATGAAGTCAAAGAGGCTGTGGCAAAGTTGAGGGATGGTAAGGCAGCTGGCATTTGTAACATCAGTGCAGAGTTGCTCAAAGCTGGAGGCGAGGCCATGATCTGTGGGTTGCATGCTGTCTTGACTGCTGTATGTCATTCAGGTATCATTCCTCCTGACTGGAAAAGGGGGTTAGTCGTCCCTATCTGGAAAGGTAAAGGGGACCATCAGGATTGCAACAACTACCGCGAGATAATGCTGCTCAGCGTACCAGACAAGGTGCTGGTCCATCTGCTATTGATGCGAGGGTTCACGCCTGGTAAGTCAACAACTGACCGCATCCTGGCGCTTCGCGTACTGGTGGAACACCGACGTGAGTTTCGACAGGAGATGCTCGCAGCCTATGTCGATCTCAAAAAGGCGTTTGATTCAGTGCATTGCGAGGCACTCTGAGATCTTCTGCGCCTCCACAGGATTTCTGCAGAGATTATTGGACTACTATCTGGCCTGTATTCCGGGACTGAGAGTGCTGTAAAGTGTGTGTGTGTGTGTGGGGGGGGGGGGCGTGTCCAGCTTCTTTCCTGTGCATACGGGAGTGAGGCAGGGGTGCGTCCTTGCTCCATCACTTTTCAACACATGTATGGACTGGGTACTGAGCAGAGTTGTGAACCAAAGTCACAGTGGAGCCTCTGTCGGTAACACCAAGGTCACTGATCTTGTTTTTGCCGACGATGCAGTAATCTTTGCTGAGTCGCTGGAGGTTCTGGTGATGGCTCTCGAAGCACTGCACGTGGAGGCGAAACCCTTAGAACTTCAAGTCTCCTGGCCCAAAACTAAGGTTCAGGTGTTTGGAGGCTTGCTAGATGAAACAGTACAGTCTATTCATGCGTGTGGCGAGGACATTGATATCTTGGACAGCTTCAAATACCTTGGTAGCGTGGCCCATAACAACGGTGAGTCACGTCAAGAAGTTTTACGGCGGATTGGCTTGATACACGGTGTTATGGACTCGCTCAGCACGAGTAACTGGCATTGTCGGTACCTGTGCAGACGGACAAAGATTCAAATCTTCAAATCGCTGGTGATCTCTGCCTTACGTATGGCTGTGAGACATGGATACTGAACACCGATCTGAAGAGGAAAATTGATGTCTTTGGTAATAAATGCCTTTGCAGTATCATGGGGTATCGTTGGAATGACCGTGTCAAATCAGCGACTACTCCGTGAGACTGAATCAAGGCCTATTACCAGCATAGTCCGCCAATGTCAACTCCGGCTATATGGGCATGTGGCACGTTATCCAGAAGCTGATCCTGCTTGTCGGGCTGTTTCTGAAAGAGATAACACGGAGTGAAGGAGGTCAACGGGGCGCCTACAAAGTTCGTGGCTGGGGCAAGTCGATGCTTCCTGTTGGGAGTTATTTGGCATGGGAAGGGGGCCTGCATGGGGACTTTCACGGGGTGATCGCCAGAGCTGGCGTAGGAGGGTTGGCAAGGCGATGCACCTCTTGGCGTATGCCCCCAATGATTGATTGATATCAGTTCCAACATATGGATCAGAAACCTGGAGTCTTACGAAAGCCTTCAACGAGAACACCAAAGTGTTCAAAGGGGAATGGAGAGAATGATGTTAGGAATAAAATGGATAGATAAAAAGAGAACATCAAGGATTAGGAAGCAGACCAAAGTTGGGCAGGAAACGTCATGAGACTAAGATAATAGATGAACTGTTAGAGTAACAGAAGGGCAACCAATGGATGATAAAAGAAGGCAGGGCATAACCAGATGGAGAGATGAGATAGGAAGTTTTGCTGGAGTAACCTGGAATATACAGACATCTGACAGAGGTGATTGGAGACGGTTGGGTGTATGGCTGCTGCTGCTGCTGCTGATGATGATGATGATGTCACTAGTTAGCTTTACTTGTGTATATAACACAGCGGGCATGTGCAGAAACTAAGAGCACCCTTCTTCACTCACACACATCTATGTTTTTTTTTCTTCTCTCTCTCTCTCTTTCTCTCTCTCTCTCTCTCTCTCTCTCTCTCTCTCTCTCTCTCTCTCTCTCTCTCTCTCTCT
>JAPQNM010000033.1:4171835-4179335 GCA_029783475.1 Metacarcinus magister
GTCACTGCTGAGACTACGCCTTGGGCGTTCTTGAACGGATGGCTGGCACGGTTTGGTGATCCTACTACGGTCATCACAGACCACGGTCCTCAGTTCGAGTCTGAATTATGGTGGCAACTCCTTCGGCTTCTGGGAATTATACGTCAGCAAACCACAGCGTACCACCCTCAGTCCAACGGGATGATAGAGAGATTTCACCGCCACCTTATGGAGGGGTTGAAGTGCCAACCTCATCTATATAGGTGAGTAGACTCTCTTCCCATAGTTTTACTTTCCAACAGGGCTTCTTACAAAGAGGATATGCGCTATTCTCCTGCCGAGCTAACTTATGGAGAGACTCTCCGCCTGCCTGGGGAAATCACCGCTTCTCATGTTAGTAAAGAAACTATTACTGACCGTCATGATTTCCTTCAAGCCCCCTCGGCGTCTGCGTGACCAGTGCACTCATGCTCCGGATGATCTTCTTCAGGCGGAACAAGTGTTTGTCAGACGCGATTCGGTCAAAGCGCCCCTTACCCGCCCGTATGACGACCCGTTACAGGTCCTTGGGAGGATGCCTAAATATTTCACCATCGAGAGGAATGACAAGAGCGACACTGTCTCCTTGGATCGACTGAATCCTGCCTACGGGCCATTTCTTCAACAGCGGGTCCTCCCTCTGTGATTAATGTACCACTAACACATTTATTGAAGCCTTTTGCGGCTACTTCTACGACATCTGTAGGTGATCCTACAGCTGGTACTCTTTTATCTCCTCACCGTGCCCCTGTTGATAACAATGCCCCTGGTTGTCATTCACCTAATTCTTCTATATCCTCTTCAGATTCTTCAACTGAGGATTCTATTCGCAGGCCCGTTTTTACCCGTTCTGGCAGATTAGTGCGGCATCCGCACCTTTATGCTTCGGCGATCTCTCCTATTGCTGGTGACGCTGAGGGCTCTGTCTGCCGTCCTCAACTCTCCACGGGGGAGGGGAATCCTGTGGTGGTCCGCTACTAGTGGGTGATTCAACAATTACCACTCCTCTCCACTACCTACCCCAACATGAACGAGGGCCGGAAAGGGTAGTTGAACGATCATCAGCCCCTACTCCTGTCCCTCCGGCCTGTGCATCGTCACTACCAAGCCGTGGCCGTGATATGGGTGTGGGCACCCAGCAGACGTCTCAAGTCCTCCACTCGGTTCACATTGGCTCCAACACACGTACACACCACCTCAAGTCCTGCCAGACACGCAAGTCTTCACCCCGGCTCGTGTTCCCTACGTCCTCGTGTTGACTGTATTATGTGTGTTCAGTAAACGTGGAGTTACTGGTTTATCTTTGTCTGTCCTGCCTACTGCGTTGTGCAACATGATGAATATCAAATACATGTTAGTATGTCTAATATAAATACCGTTGAGTTAAATATATGTTAATTCCACGATATTACACAAATCTTCCAGCCTTGAGGATATCTATTATGTTGATGCAAAACACAAGCACTAAAACCATGACATTGTGCTCATATTATTTAAAGACAATATTTACCATGTTTAGATAGAGAAATTGATGAATCAAGTAGGCATTTATGAATTTATATTATACCAAACTTGTGTTTATAAATTTAGGAGTCGTGCTCCATAATTTGTATACATAGTCTGAGCGAAATACACTGATTCTGACCCCCCCCCCACACACACACACGCACGCACGCGCACACACACACACACACACACACACACACACACACACACACACACCACACACACACACACCACACACACACACACACACACACACACACACCACACACACACACACACACACACACACACACACACACACACACACACACACACACACACACACACACACACACACACACACACACACACACACACACACACCACACACACACACACACACACACACACACACACACACACACACACACACACACACACACACACACACACACACCACACACACACACACACACACACACACACACACACACACACACACACACACACACACACACACACACACACACACACACACACACACACACACACACACACACACACACACACACACCACACACACACACACACACACACCACACACACACACACACACACACACACACACACACACACACACACACACACACACACACACACACACACACACACCACACACACACACACACACACACACACACACACACACACACACACACACACACACACACACACACACACCACACACACACACACACACACACACACACACACACACACACACACACACACCACACACACACACACACACACACACACACACACACACACACACACACACACACACACACACACACCACACACACACACACACACACACACACACACACACACACACACACCACACACACACACACACACACACACACACACACACACACACACACACACACACACACACACACACACACACACACACACACACACACACACACACACACACACACACACACACACACACACACACACACACACACACACACACACACACACCACACACACACACACACACACACACACACACACACCACACACACACACACACACACACACACACACACACACACACACACACACACACACACACACACACACACACCACACACACACACACACACACACACACACACACACACACACACACACACACACACACACACACACACACACACACACACACACACACACACACCACACACACACACACACACACACACACACACACACACACACACACCACACACACACACACACACACACACACACACACACACACACACACACACACACACACACACACCACACACACACACACACACACACACACACACACACACACACACACACACACACACACACCACACACACACACACACACACACACACACACACACACACACACACACACACACACACACACACACACACACACACACACACACACACACACACACACACACACACACACACACACACACACACACACACCACACACACACACACACACACACACACACACACACACACACACACACACACACACACACACACACACACACACACACACACACACACACACACACACACACACACACACACACACACACCACACACACACACACACACACACACACACACACACACACACACACACACACACACACACACACACACACACACACACACACACACACACACACACACACACACACACACACACACACACCACACACACACACACACACACACACACACACACACACACACACACACACACACACACACACACACACACACACACACACACACACACACACACACACACACACACACACACACACACACACACACACACACACGGCTTCCGTGGTTCAGTGGTATAGACTTCACCTGTCACCAGACAAGACGTGGGTTCGAATCCTGTTTAGGTTCGTAAGGATTTTTCACCGACAGGGAGCGGTCACTGTTCCCCTTGAACAAGAGGATAGGGATGTGTGATGTGTGAGACGTTTCAGCTCCACTCATAGATTCGTCTGTATGAGCTCTGAACTTTCTGGGAGGGTAACGGCTGACGATCACTCACGTGATTCACCAGACGTTGTTGAATAACACACACCCCCCCCCGCCCCCCTCACCCCCCCCCCTCACACACACACACACACACACACACACACACACACACACACACACACTAGCGTAGTGGTTAGCACACTCGGCTCACAACCGAGGGGACCAGGGTTCGATCCACTGGGCGGACGGAGATTATTTGGGTGTGTCTCCTTTCACGTGTAGCCCCTGTTCACCTAGCAGTGAGTAGGTACGGGATGTAAGTCGAGGAGTTGTGACCTCGTTGTCCCGGTGTGTTGTGTGTGAGTGGTCTCGGTCGAACCCAAAGATTGGTCTCTGAGCTTTGAGCTCTTCCATAGGGGGACGACCGGCTGTCTCGAGAGAGACCAGCAGCAGTCTGTACAGTGAATTACACATACACACACACACACACACACACACACGTTGTTTTTTTCATCTTTTTAGATCCGTCTTGCCTTCGTACTTCAAAGCCTCGTAAGAAACCATTGGATTTTTTTTTTTATTATTTCTTATAAATAGGAACATTTTCTTCCTTCGTGTTTCTCCTTTTCGTCATGGTTTTGTTATTTTTTTATGTTCGTGACTTTGTTTTTGTTAATGAGGGAAGGAAGGGAAAACCTAGTTTATTATGCTACACTGTTTCCTGCTTTACTTCTCCTTCTCCTCCTCCTCCTTTAATATTCGTTGCCAAGGCAACATACTATTGAAGTAGGTTACCCATAAACCAATTTCGGCTGACTGCATTCCCTGCCCTTTATGCCTCTATCTCTCCTCCTCCTTTGTGGTAACACTCAAAATTGGCATCAAGACTGGCTTTCTGAACGGAAAATGAAAGTGGTTTAAAACGGTGTTTCGTCTAGCTGACTTAAAGTAAAAAAGTGGTGGACCCCAGGTTTCAGTGCTTGGACCTGTTTTATATTTCATATATGGTAATGACATATATGAAAGGATCACAAACAAAATATCAACTTTGCTTATGAAAAGAAAATTGCCAGTAAAGTAACTACGACGACACGTGACAAAGAAACCTTGCAATCAGATCTAGGTCGATTAACTTTTTGGAACAGTGAATAGCAAATGAAATTTCATTCAATGAATGGCTAACAACTATGCAGTGAATAAGGAAAAATATATTGATATCATAATGTCAAGTGATTCAAGGCCCAGTGAACATTGCTCTTAGGGAGCTAAATCAGATAATAAATCGGTTGGCTTCATCGGATGAAAATAAAGCAAAAAAAATGTATTAAAACTTTATAATTCAGTGGTACAACCCAATCTCGAATACTGAGTAAAATTTTGGTCCCCATATTAAAAAAAAATAAAAAGCAATAAAGCTAAATAGAGTCCAACGGAGAATAACAATAATAATTCCTAAAACTAGAAGTTCCTAAGAAATATGCCTTATGAATGAAGGCTTAGAAAGCTAAACTTATCCAGTCTATCGGAAAGTAGGATGAGAGATGATCTAATAGAAGTGTTTATAATATTTCTAGGATTTGGTAATACCTATACAGTAGATTACTTCATAGAAATCGAATATAGCAATAAAACTAAATATGTTCTAGATAAATGGTAAACTATTATTGAAAATGAAGCAAACATTTCTTCAATCGGGTAGTTAAGCCTGTAATTCTCTCCCCTCCAATTATGTAAGAAAGTTACTGCTTTAAAGAAGCATACTGTAAAAGCACTTTGACTCCATTAAGTGACTTGAATATCATCCTTTATCGTAGCAAAATTCTATTAAAGCTTATCTGAATGTGTTTGTGAAATTTTTCATTTTGGAGTTTGTTGCTGGAGTTCTGGCATCACTTGTTTCGCCTGGGAAGTCCAGGAGTGATAGTTCATATCTCGTGCTTGTAAATATTTCATGTAGTTTTATCATGCTGATTGTTCTTTTTTTCCTTTTCTGCCAGTCCCGGATGGGTGGAGGGGTAGGTAGGGAGGAGGCCTCTCACTTTAGATCAGAAAGTGTAATTCATCACAAACATTCTTGAAAGGATCAACAGGTTTGGTGATGTTTGTCCTTCCTTTATGTTCCTTTGTGATCCTTCTCCTCCTTAATGTTGCACTCAGTTTCACATTAACAATTTCATCAACTTTTGGGGAGGAATTCTTGCACGCTGGGGGAATCTTGGAAATGTTTTGGAGGAAGTTTAGGGGTTGTTAGGAGGCTGCCACCCCACCCCTACCCTCCCAACTCCACCTCATCCTGCTTCCATGGTCCACCGCGCCACGCCTCCCTAACACACCCTACACGGCACCGCCTCACCACCTCCTCCTCCTCTTCCTGACCCTTGTAGAGTAAGCACGTGACCTCTGCTGCTGTCCATTGACACCATCATCAAAACGCCACAAGTGTCTGCTGTTGTTCCTGTCACCCATTTGAGTACATTTCACAGAGTCACCCACACAGTCACTCATCTCCTGTCTCGGTCTCCGTTCAAGTGAGGTTTCCAATCAACTTAGGCTACGCTACACTCATCCTTCGGCTAGGCTACATTCACCCATCTCTATCAAGATTGGTACATGCCTATACAAGGACCTTAGGGATAACAACACCATTACGATCATTACAAACAAACAAATACATTATTATTATCATTATCATTAGTATTAGTATTAGAATTATCATTATTAGTAGTAGTAGTAATATCATTATTATCATTATTATTACTATTATTATTATCATTGTATAGACATCTTGACAGTTGTGGGTTGTGGAAAGAGAAACACAGTGTATACTGAGGTTTTTTATTCCTGACCGGTTTCGCTCACAGCTTCTTCAGAGGACTGACCTCATCACGATATCATCAGCATATAAGGTCAGGAGTTGCCGTGATGAGGTCAGTCCTCTGAAGAAGCTGTGAGCGAAACCGGTCAGGAATAAAAAACCTCAGTATACACTGTGTTTCTCTTTCCACAACCCACAATTATTATCATTGTTATTATTATCATCATTATTATTACCATTATTGTTATAACTATTATCATTATTATAATCATCATTATTGCAATTATTATCATTATCATTATTATCATTATTATTATAATTATTATTATTGTTATTAATTATCATTGCTATTGTTATTACTCTTACCATTATTAGCCCTGTGAGGGGGGCTGCAAGAATACTATTATTATTATCATAGTTATTATTATTATTATTATTATTATTATTATTATCATCATAATTATTATTGTTATTATTATTAATATTACTATTATTAGTGTTACTATCATTATTATTATTATTATTATCATCATTATTATTATAATTAGTTCTGTCATGGGAGCTGCAATAATAATACCAACGTATTCCCTGCGAGTCGTAGAAGGCGACCGAAAGATACGAGGCGAGGGGCTTGGTAGGCCTCTCCTCTGTATTCTCTCCAACGAAAAGGTGTACACAGGGAACCTAAACACCTTGTCTTGGCTAACCACTTTTAATGGGAATATAAACAAGGTATATAGATAGACATATAGATTATTATTATCATTATCATTATTATCATTATTATCTTTATCATCATTATTATTATTATTATGATTTTTATTATTATTATTATGACCATTATTATTATCATTAGTATTATTATGACCATTATTATCATCATTCTATGCCACCATCACCACCACCATCATCTCCCACATACCACCACCATCATCACCACCACCACTAGCACCATCACCACCACGGAGATAGCAGCCCACACCATCTACTCGATCACTATTACCCACACACCCCTACCACCACACCAACACCAAGAATAGCCACAGCTACACCCTCCGTGCGTCACAAACACTGAGGACAAAACTCAGCCTGTCATGCCCGAAGTGGCGAGC
>JAPQNM010000033.1:4184335-4186835 GCA_029783475.1 Metacarcinus magister
TGTTAATGTACAAAACATTTTGTCATTATATTTGCTTTCTGATGCAATATTTTCTTCGTATCGTCGTTTAGATCCGATGTTCTCAGATGCTGCGCTGCCATACGTTTATATAACCTTTTTATCACTTGAAGCGACCATTTCATTGCTCGCAATATAGGATGAAATTACATTGATGTGTTAGTAATTGAGTTTTTTGTTTTTAAATATGATCACTGTATCTTAAACGGTGTTCTATCTGGAAACTGTAAATGTGATACTGCTCGTCTGAGATTTTCGAAATTGCCTCTTCTAACATTTGGTACTAAGTTTTGTTTTCCAATACATTCGTCATTGTATTGATATCGACTCGTACTAGTTTATGATGATAAGACCCAAGATGTTCATCAACTGTAATGTTATTGATGAAGTCTTCATGACCGACTATGGCGAGATCAAGTATATTATTTTCACGCGTTGGTTTTGATACTAATTGATTACGTGGTTATGTTCGAAAAAAAAGTTATCATTCCGTATGCATGATTCAACGCCGCAGGAAGTCAGCCAGTCTATATGTGGAAACTTAAAGTCTCTCAGAATTAATGACTCACTGTTTTGGAGTATTTGTGACAAGACTCAGTACATTTCGGTGTCATATTCGTGTTTCTTTTTCCCCGAGGTCTGTAGGTGATTGAGCTATTAACTGTAAATTCGTCTGCATTTACCTTAATGCACACACGTTCCATGTAAGTACCCTATCGCTGGGTGATACTTCCATCAGATTACACCATGATGTCATATATGGTGCAACACCGCCACCTTTTTTGTTGATACGATCTATATTGAGCAATTTGTATCCCTCAATGCTATATTCGAATAGTCGGTCGTTGCTTGCCATATCTATGAGTTTCAGTTACTGATATTACATCGATATTCTGTTACAACAATGCATTTCAGTTCATATGTGCATTGGAACTTAGAGTTTTAATCCTATAACTAGTCCTCACTACTGTTGTGACAGGAGTGCTATTTGGCTCAAGATTATGGTGCCATGACTTATAGAGCATTGCCTGTGCGGCTGATTGATTGTCATTTATTGGGCGGGCGGGCTGGCATGTGTGCAGGGACCATTTTCTTTTTCCAGGAACCCCGGACTGACTCACTCAGCAGTCTACCGTACCTGGCAGACTAAATGGCCGACTGGTGTAAGCCATCTTTTTGGTACAGACTAGGCTCATAATGAAAATTGTTCTACATGTCCATAAATTGGACACCGTGTTCCTCGCAAAGAGTTTGTTAGCGATTATTTAGGTTGAAGGCTTTACTGTTAATAAGCTGTGTGCTGCGATCCTGAGAAGTACACTCGAATTCAGAATATTCCTGGATTTGGTATTATATTGTCGGATAAGTTTGCGATACTTATACAACACCTCCTCAGTGTGTATCTTCCTACTACCATTTGTGCGGATATCACAAAGAGTGAATCATTACTTTCTTCTTCTGACAACAGTTCAAACAAGGCAGTGACGTCATCAACTTCTGTACCTGTGAGACAAAACAATCGTGTTTTTGTGAGTCACATATCCACAGATTTCAGTTAATCGCTGGCGGATCATGGAGTCACCAACTAAATATGAGCTACTAGGCTCGTACTCATCTTCCAATCTGGAATGTGTTAAAACAGATACCTAACGTACAGGCTTACTCCCTTTCTTCACTGTCATAAAGCCTGTATCGGAGTGGGAAGCAGCCGCGATATTTTCTGATGACGCGGCAATGGGCGTGGTGGCTCCAAGTGTAGAACTAGAACTAACATCACCTTGTTCAGTATTTCCTTTGAGGAATTCTTTCAAGGTTTCAACAGTACAAGCTAGTTCTACGGTCTTGTTTTTACCTACAATGAACTTTTCATCCTGCCCCATTAATTTGTCTTTCATCCGTGGTTTCAGGATGCATATCCTGCATATCTGAGAACGCACAGTAAAGTAATGAGAGGAAAGCTACCAGTACACTCATTAAATTTTTTTTCAGTCATGTTGATAATTAGAGGTAACAATTTTAATTTCATTTGGTACAGTGGATAATCGATTGTAACCCCAAAAAATAGAGTAGGGATTTGATTTCCCATTTTTCGTTGGACAAATGGAGTATCATTGTGAAAAAAGAAAAGGAAGAGGAAAAGAAAGAAAAAGAAAAAAATAGTAAATAAAAGAAAATTAAAATATGAAGAGAGGGACAAAAGGAAAGGAAAAGAAGACATCCTCCTCCTCTTTCTTTCTTAATCCCTTTTCTTTCATTGCATTCACTTTACTCCATCAATTTTATAATTATTTTCTTGATATCTCCTCTCCTCCTCCTCCGTCTCCTTCTGATATAGCTCTAAGTTAATGATCACCACTACTACTCTCGACTTTTGACTGGCTATGGATCACCAAGGGTCCTAACAGTAACTCCCATCGGAACTCAAGCTACCATGGGTCACTGCTGGATGGGGTAACTAGTATACGGCGTCCCACAAGGAGAA
>JAPQNM010000033.1:4194335-4196835 GCA_029783475.1 Metacarcinus magister
TGTGTGTTGGGATATATCTTATTACTAGAGCTGTCTGTTTGTCTTTAGGTCTGTCTGTCTGTCTGTCTGTTTGTCTATATGTCTGTCTATCATTTGTCTCTCTCTCTCTCTCTCTCTCTCTCTCTCTCTCTCTCTCTCTCTCTCTCTCTCTCTCTCTCTCTCTCTCTCTCTCTCTCTCTGGATGGCCATGTTGCCTTGTTTGACAACAGCCATCTGAAACAGCTCTGCAGATTTTGCTAATTTCCGCGAGTCCTAGCGAGCTGCAGCCTTCCAGTGTGTTCCGTGAGCTACAGTAAGACACAGTCGTCGTCATAGCGTTATCAGTGTGTTTTAGGATTTTTGGACTTAGTCTGTAGCTCAGATATAAATCCAGACGCCTGGACCAACCCCCTATGGTCGGTGGCCTTCGGACACGCGTATGTGCAGTACGAGATGTGTGACGTCATGGGTACGTCACTACAACTGTGAGCTCACTCTTAAACAAAGTGGTGCCAACGCCTTGGGCAATCCTGACCTTGTGCATTATGGAGTGCTCGGAACCAGCCTCCAACGCTGATGTTGAGGATGATCTTGCCCTGAGTGAGGACGACGACCCGTCCATGAAACACTGCTCCTCCCCCTCCCTTGAGCCCCATAATAATCGTAAGCTGACGGCTGATACTGTGGGCCCACACCCTCGCCCTCTGGCCCCCGCTTCTAACAAACGCCCCATCGAACATAGTTCAGATACCAGTAGCGCACCATCGTCTCCTGTTGCTAAAACATCTAAGCGTGGTGAGGCTCCCATTCAACAGAGTTCATCTGACTACCCCGTACCTCGTCCCCTTCCTCCGATTGCACCTTCGCTTCCCCCATCTGTCGCTCCAGCGTTTGCTCCGCGGGACGAGTGTGTCAAGCTGGTCTTTAAAGAGAACCTGAGCTGTGATGTGAAACTTCGCTGGCTGGCTGAAGTCACTAAAGCATTCCATCTCGATCGGGAGTTGGCAGAGGTGAAGATGCCCGCCGTTACTTCTCGCTTCGTAGACATCTCGAGGCGCCGTAAGGACATAATCAACAGGGTCACGGGTGGCGAGTTCCTATCTTTACATTTTGATATTCAGGATCGATAGAACCCGTAAGTTCTCTACTTACCTCATAACTCTCTATCTTGTCGGAGTTGACCCCTCTCTTGTTAAAAAGCTGCCAGGTTTGTACACTATCCGTCGATTCCATCAAAACTGGACTCCTGTCAACCGTGGCGTCCCGTGTTAGCTGCCATTCTATTCCCTTCTCTCTTCTCCGATCATATTACCATCAGTCTGCAGTATTACATACCAACTTGTCCTACACTACCTCACCACCGCACCCACATCTCCATCCCTCCCAATTACTGCCCCACGTATGTCTCGTACATCTCTAGCCTTCTTCCCACTTTTGACTTCCTTTCTCCTGACAATCTCTTTAACTCCCTGGTAAATGATACACATGACTTTTACAGCCGTTATATCATCATACCTCACATTCAACGTCGCCCTATGGCCCATACCTGGACGTTGGATAATCGCATTGCCCCAGCGGAAAGGACGGCGGCGGATGCTGGCCTCGCCTTTCAGAGGCAACCCACACCGGATCGTCTGCGTCAGTACCAGGTGGCGAGGGACGACCTGATCGCCTTTCAGAAGTGCACCTACACCGAGTCATGGTAGAAATATACAGACCGCATCAACCATCAGACTAGCGTTGGGACCATGTGGCATCTAATAAACAGGACCATCAAGAAAAGACCCACCTGCGCCCTCCACCACAGTCCACATGAATACGCCCAGGACCTCATCACTACTTGGTCAACACAGTCGTAAACTTGCAATCTTCCTGCGTACATTCAAGAGGCACTCTCTTCCCAACGCAATGTTCGCAATCTCCGTCTGATGGGTGCATTACTCAAACCGGACGAAGACGATAACATACCCCGAACGAAGGATGAACTACGACTTGCTCTTGCTGAGACTAAGAGTACTGCCCCCGGGGATGATGGCCTTACCTATCAAGTGCTTCGCCTCCTTCAGAAAGTTCCTGGCAACCCTTACTGCATCTCTTCAATCTTTGCTTCCGCCTGGGGCATGTGCCTTCTGCCTGGACCTCCAGCACAATTGTTCCGATACCAAAGCCTGGAACCGATAAATTTAGACCTATCTCCCTCAATTCTTGCTTTAGTAAGGAGATTGAACGCATCCTTCTTGCCCGGCCTATGCATCGCCTACAGGGTAAACTCTCTCCCAATCTGTATGGTTTCCTTCCACAACGAATTACACACCACTGCCTCGTAGATCTCTACACTCGCCTCTCCCCAACCAGTGTGGTTGCCTTCCTTGACCTCAAAACTTTTTAATTTTTTTTTATTTATTTATATATTTATTTATATTTTTTACATCATATACCTTTTGGGGCCGGTAGGCATTGATGGAGGCTTTTTGATCGTCGGTCTCCGCCCGTTCGTGGCTCAGGTTTAGATTTTTATAGT
>JAPQNM010000033.1:4204335-4209335 GCA_029783475.1 Metacarcinus magister
ATTGCTACCATGTCAGAGATCCTTCTCTATGTGCCGAGCGCATAACAGAGGTGATTGTCTCTGGCATGGAGCTATACATTCCTCATACTTTCTCTAATACTAAAGCTAAAAAGCCCTGGTTTAACTCTGCTTATTCTCGTGCTGTCAATGATAGAGAGGCGGCTCACAAACGGTACCATAGCCATCCATCTGCTGAAACTCATGCCCTATATATTTCTGCCCGAAATCATGCCAAATCTATTCTCCAACTTACTAAAAACTCTTTCATCAATAGAAAATGTCAAAGTCTTTCCAACTCTAACTCTTCTCGTGATTTCTGGCATCTAGCCAATAATATCTCTAACAATTATACTTCTTCATATTTCCCTCCTTTACTTCAACCAGATGGCCCCACAGCTGTCTCTTCTTTCTCTAAAGCTGAACTCTTCGCTCAAACCTTTGCTACCAACTAAACTTTGGATGATACTGGGCATACTCCTCCTACTCCTCCACCCTCTGACTACTTCATCCCTAAAATAAGAATTCTTTATTATGACGTTTTCTCTGGCCTTAATTCTCGGAAGGCTTACGGTCCGGATGGAGTCCCTCCTGTTGTTCTCAAAAACTGTGCTTCCGAACTCGCTCACTGCCTGGTCAAACTCTTTCGTCTGTGTCTCTCTACTTCTACCTATCCTTCTTGCTGGAAGTTTGCTCACATTCAACCTGTCCCTAAAAAGGGTGACCGCTCCAATCCTTGTAACTACCGCCCTATAGCTTTGATTTCCTGCCTTTCTAAAGCCTTTGAGTCTGTCCTTAACAAGAAGATAATGAGGCATCTATCAGCTCACAACCTTCTCTCTGATAGCCAGTATGATTTCCGTAAAGGCCGATCTACTGGTGATCTTCTTGCTTTCCTAACTGAATCTTGGTCATCCTCTTTTAGGGACTTCGGTGAAACCTTTGCTCTCGGCCTTGACATATCGAAAGCCTTCGATAGAGTCTGGCATAAATCTTTAATTTCTAAACTACCCTCCTATGGATTCTATCCTTCTCTCTGTACCTTCATCTCTAGTTTCCTTTCCGACCGGTCTATTGCTGCTGTAGTGGACGGTCATTGTTCTTCTCCTCAAACTATCAACAGTGGTGTTCCTCAGGGTTCTGTCCTATCACCCACTCTCTTTCTATTATTCATCAATGATCTCCTAAATCTGACTCAATGCCCTATCCACTCCTATGCTGATGACAACAACTTGCATTTTTCAACGTCGTACAACAGACGCCCAACCCAACAAGAATTCAATGACTCAAGGCGAGATGCTATAGGACGCTTAACTTCTGATCTTTTACTTGTTTCTGATTGGGGCAGAGCAAACTTAGTTTTGTTCAATGCCTCAAAAACTCAATTTCTACAACTATCTACTCGACATAACCTTCCAGATAACTATCCCCTCTTCTTCAATGACACTCAACTTCCCCTCTCCTCCATATTAAACACACTCGATTTATCCTTTAGTAAAAATCTAAACAGGCAATTTCATATCTCTACTCTTGCTAAATCAGCTTCCAAGAAGTTAGGTGTCCTATGGCGTCTGCGTCCATTTTTCTCTCCCTCTCAGCTGTTTGCTCTGTACAGGGGCCTTATCCGCCCATGTATAGAGTATGGCTCACATGTCTGGGGGGGTTCAACTCATACAGCTCTTTTAAACAGGGTGGAGTCTAAAGCTTTTCGCCTCATCAACTCTCCTTCTCTAACTGACTTTCTTGATTCTTTAAGTCACCGCCGCAATGTTGCATCTTTATCTATCTTCTACCGCTATTTTCATGCTGACTGCTCTTCTGAACTTGCCAACTGCATGCCTCCCCCCCTCCCGCGGCCTCGCTGAACAAGACTTTCTACTTCTTCTCATCCTTATTCTGTCCATCTTCCTAATGCTAAAGTTGACCAGTATCTTCACTCTTTCATCCCTTACACTGGTAAACTCTGGAACTCTCTTCCTTTGTCTGTTTTTCCACCTGCCTATGACTTAAACTCTTTCAAAAGAGGAGTGTCAAGACACCTCTAATGTTAACTGGATCTCCACCCCATGCTTCTATTCTCCTACTGTGTCTACAGTGTTTGGCGACAAGCGGGATTTTTTTTTTACTTATTTTTGTTTTTCCTTAATGTATAAAAAAAAAAAAAAAACCCTGTCTCTGGAGTCTGAACTGTATAGTGTAGTCACTATGCACTCTGAGAGTTTCGTTGTGCAACCTATAGGACTAGGCTTGTACTGACAAATTTCGAGCTGTAAAGTGTACACAGAGATAAGGAGGGTGTGTAGGGAAGGGACAAAGGGTTGCCAGTTAATAGCAGTTAAATTTGTGGGTTTAATTGCTTTACGTATTCAGTAAGAGTAATTTGTGGGTTCAATTTATTTACGTATTCAGTAAGAGACAAAATATACATTAACTAATCTAACATTATCCATAGAGTCAGTCAAAGTGGATTTATTCGGATATTAAGTTTATTTGATAAATATTAAGAGAACTCTTCTTTTCCAATGTTCTTCTCTCTCTCTCTCTCTCTCTCTCTCTCTCTCTCTCTCTCTCTCTCTCTCTCTCTCTCTCTCTCTCTCTCTCTCCTGCCCCTCCCTCCCCCATCCCGGGTAGTTGAGCCCTACTGTGATGACTGCTTAGTTCCCCTGACTGTGCAGCACTTGCTGGTCGAGTGCCCCAGTCTGAGGGAATTGCGAGAGCAGTACCTCGCCCAGTGTCGGGGCAGAGATGGGAGTTTCTCTCTCTGGCGCTGGGGGAGGAGGCACTCTCCTCGTGGCATGCAGTGTTAAAATTCCTACAGGAAAGTGGCTTTCTCCACCTCCTGTAGATTTATTTTTCTTTTTATGTAGCTTTTATTTTTTTGTGTTTTTGTTACGGTGCCAAATGACCTCGATGTTGTGGCACCATGATCTATTGTCTCCAATCAATCAATCAATCCCCCATCTATCTCCCTGTGTCCATCCTTCCTCATTTTCTTCCCTGTTACTTCCTCTCTCTCTATCACCTCTGCTTCTCCCTTCCCTACCACATTCCCTCAACGTATCCTGCACCTTGCTCTCTCTGTCATGAGTGAGCTGAGAGAGCTGCTGAGTAATATCCGCATATCCTCATTCCCAAACCGCGGATGTGGATGCGGATAAGGATTTGCTTGCATTGGCAGTGCGGATGCGGATGCAGATCGTGTATTACCATTGCAGATGCGGATGCGAATTAAAAAAAAGAAGAAGCGGATAATCCGCGGATGCGGATCCGGATGCGGATACCCGATACATCTTTAATATATATATATATATATATATATATATATATATATATATATATACACATACATATATATATATATATATATATATATATATATATATATATATATATATATATATACATACATACATACATATATATATATATATATATATATATATATATATATATATTAGTTTTTTTTTATTAAATGGGTAACACCCAAGGGCAAACAAAAATAGGCTAAAAGAAAAATCCCATTTCTCGCCATACCATGTACAGAGAACAGTAGGTGAAATACTGGCAAGGGGTAGCAATCCAGTTTAGCGTGAGATTTGTCTTGACACTCCTATTTTGAAAGAGTTCAAGTCATAGGCAGATGGAAAAACAGATAAAGGAAGAGAGTTCCAGAATTTACCAGTGTAAGAGATAAAAAAGTGAAGGTACTGACTCGTTAAACTGCACACTGTTTAATAAAGCTGTATGAGTTGAGCCCCCCCAGACATGAGAACCATACTCCATACATGGGCGGATAAGGCCCCTGTACAAAGCAAGCAGCTGAGAGGGAGAGAAAAATGGACGCAGACGCCACAGGACACCTAACTTCTTGGAAGCTGATTTAGCAGGAATAGAGATAAGAAATTACCAGTTTAGATTTTCAATAAAGGATAGTCAGAATGTGTTTAAAATAGAGAAGAGGAGCAGTTGGGTGTCATTGAAGAAGGGATAGTTATCTGGAAGGTATGTCGAGTAAATAGTTGTAGAAATTGGGTTTTGGAGGCATTGATCAAAAACAAGTTTGCTCTGCCCCAATCAGAAACTAGTGAAAGATCAGAAGTTAGGCGTCCTATAGCATCTCTCAAAAACTGTGTTTCCAAACCAGCTCTCTGCCTAGTCAAACTCTTTTTGTCTGTGTCTTTCTAATTCTACCTATCCTTTTTGCTGGAAGTTTGCTCACATTCAACCTGTCCCTAAAAATGGTGACCGCTCCAATCCTTCAAATTACCGCCCTATAGCTTTGATTTCCTGCCTTTCTAAAGCCTTTGAGTCTGCCCTTAATAAGAAGATAAAAAGGCATCTATCTGCTCACAACTGGTCTACTGATGATCTTCTTGCTTTTGTAACTGAATCTTGGTCATTCTCTTTTAGGGATTTCGGTAAAACTTTGCTGTCGGCCTTGACATATCGAAAGCCTTCGATAGAGTCTGGCATAAATCATTAATTTCTAAACTACTCTCCTACGGATTATATTCTTCTCTCTGTACCTTCACATCCAGTTTCCTTTCTGACCGTTCTATTGCTGCTGTGGTGAACGGTCACTGTTCTTCCCCTAAAGCTATCAACAGTGGTGTTCCTCAGGGTTCTGTCCTATCGCCCACTCTCTTTCTATTATTCATCAATAATCTCCTAAATCTGACTCAATGCCCTATCCACTCCTATGCTGATGACACCACCTTGCATTTTTCAACGTCCTATAACAGACGCCCAACCCAACAAGAATTAATTGATTCAAGGCGAGATGCTATGGGGTGCCTAACTTCTGATCTTTCAATCTTTGAATGGGTCAAAATAAACCTGGTTCTGTTCAATGCCTCAAAAACTCAGTTTCTACAACTATCTACTTGACATGATCTACCAGATAACTGTCCCCTCTTCTTCAATGACACTCAACTGCCCCTCTCCTCTACATTAAACACACTCGGTCTATCCTTTACTATAAATCTAAACTAGCAATTTCATAT
>JAPQNM010000033.1:4214335-4216835 GCA_029783475.1 Metacarcinus magister
CAACACTATATGATGATATATTGTAAAGGTATTTAAATTTACATTTAAGAATGTCTGCTATATCACTTGAAGACTTCATTCCATCTACATTCTTGGGTATATCTTTCTTCTTCATCCCTTACTTTCCTAGTCCTCCAAAACTCTCTACAGGAAACACCAGCCTGCAAACTCTCAGCCAGTTTTTCTAATTTTATTAGGTCTTATTGGCACATTATATTATTATTAATATTATTATTTTTATTGCTATTTAATTATCATTATTATTATTGTTATCATTATTATTATTATTATTATTATTATTATTATTATTATTATTATTATTATCATTGTTATTTCACTATCATTATTATTATTATCATTATTATTATTATTATTATCATTATTATTGTTATTTTATTGTTATTTCATTATCATTATTATTATTGTTTTTATTATTATTATTATTATTATTATTATTATATTTTTATTATTATTATTATTATTATTATTATTATTATTATTATTATTATTATTATTATTTTTATTTCAAGATTTGGCAATGTATAATTGGAGCTTACTACATTATCGTGGTGACGGTTTTGTTGGTCATCATAGAGTTCAGTCGTGGCATCATGTCTCCCTATCATTGAATTACTGCTAGTTGCATCAATATAATTAATGTCATTAGCGTTAATGGTATCACCATCCGATGTGATATTGAAGACTGAACTGAAATATTTATTCAATTGTTTTTCAATGTTTTGACTATCTGTCACATGGTTGTCTTTGCTGTCTTTTAATTGCCTGATACAACTTCTAATATACTTCTTGATGTTAATGTATCTATTGAACATTGCATTTGCTTCTTGAGGCAATATTTTCTTCATATTGCCATTTTTTTTGCTGAATTTTTTTCTTCATAACTCTTCGTTCATATTCGTTATATTATCATATATTCTCATATGAATGTTGCGCTTTCATAGGTTTATGTAACCTATTTCTCGCCCGAGGAGACCATTTAATTTAATTATTAAACCATGGATGACTTATTTTTTATTATTAGGTCTTCGCTTGCAGTACGGGATGAAATTGTTGTTGTGTTAGTAATTTATTTTTGGAATGAGACTGTTGCATCTCAACCTGTGTTGTATCTGATAACTGTCAATGGGATACTGCTTGTCTAAGATTTTCAAAATTGCCTATTCTAAAATTTGACTACAAAGTTTTGTTTTCGAGTGCATTAATCAATGTATTGATATCGACTCATACTAGTTTATAATCACAAAAGCCAATATGTTCGCCAACTACAATATTTTTGATGTGTTCCTGACTAGATCAAATATACTATTTTCATGCTTTGGCTCTGATACCAATTGGCTTAAGAAGTTATTTTCTAAAAATTCAAACATTCTGTGTGACTGATTCAACACTAAAATTAGTCATTCAGTCTATAAGGGGAAGATTTAAGCTTCCCAAAATTTTAGATTAGCTGTTTCAGAATGATTGTTGCAGAATTCTGTACAATTCGGTGTCATGGTCGATTTGTTTTTATTTATTTATTCTTTTTTTTATATATATATATTTTTCTACTGAAAATTCGCCTGCCTATACGTTAACACACATTTTGCACGTAAATATCGCTGGGTGATATTTCCACCGGATTAAGTCATGATGCCACATATAGTACATAATGCAACACCGCCACCTCTTTTGTTGATGCGATCTTTATTGAATAATTTCTATATCTTAGTTCTGTATCAGATAGTAGGTCGTATCTATTAATGTTTCAGGTACTGGTATTAAATCAATATTTTCTTTTATAACTATGTATTTCAGTTCATCTTTTATTTCGCAGTCTACGCGCATTAAAACTTTGAACCTTAATCATATCACTAGTCCCTACTACTGTTGTGACCGAAATGTTACTTAGCTCAAGATTGTGGTGACATGATGTATCGGGTGTTGCCTGTGTAGTTGTTTGGCTGTCATTTCTTGGGCGGGTGAGTTGGCATGAGTGCAGGCACCGCTTTTTGCCCAGAAACCCCAGACTGCCTCTCGCAGCAGTCTACCGTACCGACAGGTGTATGCCATCTCCTCTGAAGAGGCCAGGTTGATCATAAAAATCGTTCGACATGTTAACAAATTAAACACCGTGTTCCTTGCAGAGAGTTTGCTAAAAGTTACTGTAAACTAGACTGTCTGCTGCGATCCTTGCACGTACATCCGAAATCAAAATATTCCTGAATTTGGTCTTATATTGTTGGATAAGTCAGCGATACTTATCGAACAGCTCCTCGGAGCGTGTCTTCCTAACATCATTTGTGTGTGCGTGAAATACAAAGAGTGAATCATTACTAATGACTTCGGACACCTGTTGAAACAAGACAGTGACTTTATAAGCTGCACATGAGAGACAAAACAGTCGTCTTCTGTGTCTCATGCATCCACATAATTCAGTTAAATTCCTGGGGGATTATGGAGTCACCAACCAGATATGAGGTAGTAGGCTTATCATCATCCA
>JAPQNM010000033.1:4221835-4226835 GCA_029783475.1 Metacarcinus magister
GAGAGAGAGAGAGAGAGAGAGAGAGAGAGAGAGAGAGAGAGAGAGAGAGAGAGAGAGAGAGAGAGAGAGAGAGAATGAAAATGAATATATGTATTTAATAATCTTTCCTCATTACCAGTCTGTCAGATACGTAGCATATAAGGAGTGTGTAGGTGAGCTACACTCGGGAAATGTGCCATAGATTGGATGTCCTTGTTCGTCACCCTCATGTATTCATCGAGGTTTGAGTGTTATTGGTTACGTGGCCACTTAGGGAACGACGGCGGCGGTGGTGGTGGTAGTGGTGGTGGTTATTATTATTATTATTATTATTATTATTATTATTATTATTATTATTAGTAGTAGTAGTAGTAGTAGTAGTAGTAGTAGTAGTAGTAGTACTATTAACTTAAATAAGAATGGCTATAGTTGAAAAGAGGTGTCCATATGAAGTGTGGCTACAGAGGTAAGATATTGTCATATGAGAGATAAAAAGAGTAGGTAAATCAAGTGAAAATGGTTATGAGTGATGCATAAGTGCGTGTAGATGCTTGTAGATGAGAGGTGGGTATGAAGTTGACTGACCATTTTTAAGAGAATATTTGAATGCTTTGAAGTTGGGTGGAGAGGATACGGAAGGGAATATATGGGAGAGATGAAAAAGTGAAGGCAGGGGATGGTGGGATGTTGATTGAGGAGGATGTTGTAAGGAAGAAATGGTCAGAACTCAGAACTTTTTGAGAAATTGCTGAATGTAAAGGAGGATAAGGAAGCTGACATTGTTATAGTTGAAAGGGAGCAAGGACTGCCTGTGCTAGGGTATCAGGTATTGCAAAGGAGAAGTGCATGAGACAGTAAGAGAGATGAGGGTAGGGAGAGCTGCAGGTTGGGATGGGTGGGAGGAAAATATAAATATACCATTTTTGCGGTATAAGTCAATTGAATGTTGTAAATAAAGTATATAGGAAGGTGTTGATTAAGAGAATTAAAGAAAATGTGACTAGCGATGAATATTGTGGTTTCAGAGGAGAGAGACGTGACTCAGGTGTTTACTGTGAGCCAGGTGTGTGAGAAATCTTTGACGTAGTGTAAGGATGTATTTTGGGGTTCATGGATTTGAAGAAAGCTTTTGTCATAATTGATGAGGAGGACTATTTTGAGATTGTATGGATAGGAATATATTGTTAAATGGAGAGAAACGTTTCTATGTGAATATTATGCACAGATTGCTATCACTTTTGTTATGGATTATTTGTTCCTGATGCTATCGTGTACCAGACCTGGAAATATTTGTGTTGTGTTGTGTTGTGTTGTGCTGTTTGTGTTGTGTTGTTTGTGTTGTGTTGTGCTGTTTGTGTTGTGTTGTTTGTGTTGTGTTGTGCTGTTTGTGTTGTGTTGTTTGTGTTGTGTTGTGTTGTTTGTGTTGTGTTGTGTTGTTTGTGTTGTGATGTTTGTGTTGTGTTGTGTTGTTTGTGTTGTGTTGTGTTGTGTTGTTTGTGTTGTGTTGTGTTGTTTGTGTTGTGATGTTTGTGTTGTGTTGTGCTGTTTGTGTTGTGTTGTGTTGTGCTGTTTGTGTTGTGTTGTTTGTGTTGTGTTGTGTTGTGTTGTGCTGTTTGTGTTGTGTTGTTTGTGTTGTGTTGTGTTGTGTTGTGCTGTTTGTGTTGTGTTGTTTGTGTTGTGTTGTGTTGTTTGTGTTGTGTTGTTTTTGTTGTGTTGTGTTGTTTTTGTTGTGTTGTTTGTGTTGTGTTGTGTTGTGTTGTGTTGTGTTGTGTTGTTTGTGTTGCGTTGTGTTGTTTTTGTTGTGCTGTTTGTGTTGTGTTGTGTTGTGTTGTGTTGTTTGTGTTGTGTTGTTTTTGTTGTGCTGTTTGTGTTGTGTTGTTTGTGTTGCGTTGTGTTGTTTGTGTTGTGTTGTGCTGTTTGTGTTGTGTTGTGTTGTGTTGTGTTGTGTTGTGCTGTTTGTGTTGTGTTGTGTTGTGCTGTTTGTGTTGTGTTGTGCTGTTTGTTTTGTGTTGTGTTGTGATGTTTGTGTTGTGTTGTATTGTGCTGTGTGTGTTGTGTTGTGTTGCGCTGTTTGTGTTGTGCTGTTTGTGTTGTGTTGTGTTGTGCTGTTTGTTTTGTGTTGCGTTGTGTTGTGCTGTTTGTGTTGTGTTGTGTTGTGCTGTTTGTTTTGTGTTGCGTTGTGTTGTGCTGTTTGTTTTGTGTTGTGTTGTGCTGTTTGTGTTGTGTTGTACTGTTTGTGTTGTGTTGTGTTGTTTGTGTTGTGTCACGGACCCTTTCCCCTAAGGGCCCGCGGTGTTGTATTGTGTTGTGCTGTTTTTGTTGTGTTGTGTTGTGTTGTGCTGTTTTTGTTGTGTTGTGTTGTGTTGTGCTGTTTTTGTTGTGTTGTGTTGTGTCACAGACCCTTTCCCCTAAGGGCCCGCGGTGTTGTGCTGTTTGTGTTGTGATGTACTGTTTTGTGTTGTTTGTGTTGTGTCACGGACCCTTTCCCGTAAGGACCCGTGATGTTGTATTGTGTTGTGCTGTTTGTGTTGTGTTGTGTTGTGTCACGCACGCTATCCCCTAAGGGCCCGCGGTGTTGTGCTGTTTGTGTTGTGTTGTGTTGTGTCACGGACCCTTTCCCCTAAGGGCCCGCGGTGTTGTGTTGTGTTGTGCTATTTTTGTTGTGCTGTTTGTGTTGTATTGTGTCACGGACAATTATTATGATTAGGCAATTTTTTTCTTTCAGGAATATTTTTTTTTTTTTCTCATCGCTCTTCGTTGAGGTGTTAACACGGGCTGCCTAAGAGCCAATCACTGTATTTCCATTGTGTTCCCGGGGCGTGATGGACACCTCTTTCCTGCACGCCTTCTCACCCGCGACGTAACACGTACTGACCAACACCCAAGCCACACACTCCACCAGCTTGTGGTGGGGGGCAGGGGCGCTTCGGTAATGTGGTTGCAGGGGTTCAGTTCTTGCTCTTGACCTGCTCCTCAATGTATTGTGAGGTGGCAAAGCAGGACAGAGCGAAGAACATTATGTGCGTGAGGCGGAGAGGCCCGCCAAGGATGCCCTCCACCATCACCACACACAGCAGCACTAGGCTGTCAAACCTCCACTGGTGCAGCAGCTTCTGTTGCACCCAGCTGTAGAAGTCCATGTGGGACACACATGCGTTAAGAATGGTGGAATGGAACCGCCATTGAATAACGCATGTGTCGCACAGGTCACAGTGCGTTGTGGTGGCTGCCACTGAACCTCCACATTTTGAACAATATCTGGAATTGAACAACATGGAGGTACAGCGGTCGTACCTCCTGTCCCACACGATCAACTTGATCGGTTCCTTCTTCCCAAAAGGATTAGAGGCAAAACTGTGAAGGAATGCATGTATGTTAACACCTTGTCTTGGCTATCCATCTTTAGTTGGATATAAGCGTGGATATAAATAGACAAATAATTATCATCATTATTGGGGGCCGAGGGGTTAAGTGAGAGGAGTGTATGTTTACGTGTTTATGCGTGCCTTGTCTTGACTATTCTCCTTGTGGGGATAACAGGCTGGTGTATAGATTTATTATTATTATCAATATTATTATTATTACTATTATTATTATTACTATTATTATTATAATTACTACTATTATTATTATTATTATTATTATTTTTTTTTGTTATTTCACTATCAATATTATTATTGTTACTATTATTATTACCAATATTATTGTTATTATTATAATTATTATTATTACTATCATTATTATTACTATCAATATTATTATAATCATTATTATTATCAATATTATCATTATCATTATTATTATTATTATCATTATCATCATTATTGCTATCATTATCATTATTATTATTATCGATATTATTATTATTATCGCTATTATTATTATTATTATTATTATTATTATCATTATTAATATTATTATTATTATTACTAGTATTATTATCATTACTATTATTGTTATTATTATTACCAATATTATTATCATTATTGTCATTACTATTACTATTATTATTATTATTAGTAGTAGTAGTATTGTTATTATTATCATTTTTACTAATGTTATTGTTGTTGCTATTGCTGTTAATATTATCATTTTCGTTAATATCATTACTCTTATTATTATTATTATCATTATTATTATTATTATTATTATTATTATTATTATATCATCATCATTGATATTATTATTATCATTATTACCATTATTATTATAAATATTATTATTATTATTATTATTACCATTATTACTATTACTATTATTATTATTATTATTATTATTAATATAGTTATTATTGCCATTATTATTATTATTATTAATATAATAATTTTCATTGTTTTTATTATCATCATTTATATAATTATCAGTATCATTATTATTATCATTATCATTAAAATAATAATAATCATTATTATTATTATTATTATTATTATTATTAATATTTTCATTTTCATTATATGATTTTAGAATTTTTTTTATTGTAATTGGATGAGGCTGAAACATCGAATCTTAAAGCAGCAAAAAGAAAGCGATAGAATGTAATGGAGATGGTGATGTTTGAGGAGTATGTTTGGAGTAACGCGTAAGGATCGATTGAGAAATGAGAAAGTGCGCACGAGAACAAGTGTTGTGAGGGAGTTGGCTGATCGGGCAAAGCAGAGAGTGCTGCATGGAGAGAATGAAGAGGAACTATTGGTAAAGACGATAATTGGGTTTGATGTGAGAGTTGTGAGATTGAGTGGGAGGTTACGAGTTGGATGAATGGAAAATGTAAAGAGAGCGATGGATAAAATAGGGATGTATGTGTAGCAAGGCAGAGTGTTTGTGCGTGACGGAGCCTTAACGGCCTCGGAGGATGGTTCTATTATATCTGGTCTGATCAGTTAGATTGGATCGGGTCAGATGTGGGGAGGGGATGGACCTGAATTGATGTGGCAAAGGCAAACCATTTCTACTGTCGAACCTAGACGCGCACATCGCTGACTATGCTGCAGGACTGACCTTTGTTTTATATAGTACATTGA
>JAPQNM010000033.1:4231835-4234335 GCA_029783475.1 Metacarcinus magister
CTGCGCCTCAAACACATAGTCACCCCACACGTAATCAACGATCCCTCCGGGTCTCATAATCAAGTTCTATTTTTTTTTATTATTATTGTATGTATTATTGTTATTTTTTTATCATTATTATTAATATTATTATTATCATTATTATTATTATTATTATTATTGTTATTATTATTGTTATTATCATTATAATTATTATCATTATGGTTAATATTTTCAATTTTTAATGGGTGTTAGTGGTAATATTATTATCTATCATATTAAAATTGTAATAATTTACTTGTAACTATTATTATTATTACCGCTATACTTACTATGTGATATCATAATAAGCAATATTTTTATGTAGTCTTAGTTCAAATTGCAGTACAATATATGATATTTTTCTTCCATTTTGTTGCCACCATTTTACATTTTTTGCTAATTTTCCCATACATATACAGCAGAGTTTCACGCACAAAGTACACATACAGTAATATATCTGCTGTTATATACTTTTAAACTCCATAACTTTTTTTTCATATGTCTGAGTACGTTTTTAATCTGTTGCTATACCTATTATTTGTCTTATTTTATGTTTAAGGTCCCCAAAAACTTTTGCTTATTAATGGGCTGTTTGTCAACTTTATTCATTTACTTTAAGTTTCTACTGTGTAAATGACAGACATAATAAAGTATTAAGTATCAAATGTATTTTAAGTATTAAGAGAGAGAGAGAGAGAGAGAGAGAGAGAGAGAGAGAGAGAGAGAGAGAGAGAGAGAGAGAGAGAGAGAGAGAGAGAGAGAGAGAGAGAGAGAGAGAGAGAGAGAGAGATATGGGAGACCAGGTGAAAGGAATGGTGAGGAGAATAGTAGCAGAGTTTCATGGGTAAAAAAGAATGGGGAAAGGCAGAGTTGGGGATGGACAACAATAAAGATGGAATGGGGAGGGTGACAAGAGGTGGGCGGGTCATTGGAGGTAGGTCACTGGCAGCTACAACCAATGATAACTCCCATGAAAAAGGAGATGACAGATGTCGCCTGACCTTTGATATTGGTTAAAATGTATCCGGTTTGGTTCATAGGTGACGTCTTCATGTGGCAGCCAATCAGATTCCTTCCTGTCAGGACACCGTGTCTAAGGTCACCACACACCTGAGGGAGAGAAAGGTTGATGAGTGACCAATGGTGGTGTTGGTGGTGGTGTGGTGGTGGTGGTGGTGGTGGTGGTGGTGGTGGTGTGGTGTGGTGGTGGTGTGGTGGTGTGGTGGTGGTGGTGGTGGTGGTGGGTGGGGTGGTGGTGGGGTGGTGGTGGGAGGGGGTGGTGGTGGTGGTGGTGGGGTGGTGGTGGTGGTGGTCATGATGAAGACAACGATAATTGAGAGAGAGAGAGAGAGAGAGAGAGAGAGAGAGAGAGAGAGAGAGAGAGAGAGAGAGAGAGAGAGAGAGAGAGAGAGAGAGAGAGAGAGAGAGAGGAGAGAGAGAGGAGAGAGAGAGAGAGAGAGAGAGAGAGAGAGAGAGAGAGAGAGAGAGAGAGAGAGAGAGAGAGAGAGTTAATTCGAATACAGTAAGAACCAGACATCAGAGGTCATATGGCGTTTTCTTAAGCCAAAATATATCATGAAGGGTACATAGGTTGAGAATAGAGAGTTTAGAGATAGACAGGTCACGTTCAAGACATCGATCACTGGAATTCACTAACGAGTTCCCCATAACATATATCAACAATAAAGGTTGCCGACTATCAGCAAAGGGGATAGGAGTTGGGAGAGTAGGTCATAGAGGTCATCAAAATCAAAGGAATGGAAGTGTGAGATATAAACAGAAGCAATGATAATCCAACGTTCAAGAAACATTGGTACTATAGTACAAGGAATAGTAGTTTTTCTATGAGAGCGGAAACCACGGATATTACCGTAGCATAGTTGGATAATGAAAGAAAGAAAATTAACGAGTTATGATAATGGTATGAATAAGAGGAAGGATCACAAGTAAGAGAATTATGAAAGTATCTGGGCAGAAAGGATCTTAGAAAGTGTATGAATTATATAACAGGGATTTATGAAAGAATCCAGGAGGAAAATGATAGTCAAACAGAGATTTTGTGGTAGATGTAACTGACATAGTGGGAGGAAAAGAGAGAAAAAAGATGAAGGGGAAAGGAGAGGGGAAAGATGAGGGAGGTGTAGGAGTAGGGAGAGCAGATAAGGAAGTGGAGGTAAGGTCACTGGGTGGGGGATGAATTTCTGCTGGAACATAAAAGGTGTTATCCGAAGTTGATTGTGATGAGACAGAGGATGGGAAAGAGAGTGATATATAGATTAAAAGTTTTGCTATAATGATTTCAATCGCAGAGATGGTCTCACTAGGGGAAGGAGGAGAAAAATGGTAGGAGTAAAAATTTTCTTGGCAGATAGCTGTAGGGAAAAAGTTTTAGTGATTAAGGATGAAATAGGATCAGTAGACGGTTTTGTAAGGGAAGCACAGGGACGACACTTGGTGTTTGGTGTAAGAATATGACATG
>JAPQNM010000033.1:4246835-4254335 GCA_029783475.1 Metacarcinus magister
ATCATTACCAAACTTACTAAATAAATCATCCGAGGCGTTAAATGAATAACCACCTCTTAAATGTTCGGTCACATGGTAATTTTCCACAACATGCCTCTGTCTAGACTGAGCCACACACACATGCCTTCCTCAACAGGGAGGCGGCCCCGGCCCCGTCTGTTCTCGATAGCCAGTGAATGTCCTGAAACCCTAAACCTCGTGAACGATACTCTGTGGAGATCATTTACTCTTACTTTATACACATGATGCACTTTCATCGTGGGATTTAGGTATTCTTCATTAGTATTAATTTATGTCTCTTCCCATTCCAAGTTCTTTAAAAAATCCTCTTATAAAGTTTGCGAGAAATAGTATCGCTTTGTCTGATTGATTTCTCTATAGGACTTTTTTCGCTGATCTTATGTAGCTACTAGAAATTGGCAATTTTCAATTATATATATATTATTTAATACCTAACATATAATTCTTACACGCCCTGTGTCCTGGGTACTTTCAGAACAGCTGTGGATTCCAGTGAACCGAAGGATTTTTCATAGTCTATAAAAATCATGCATGGTAGGTTAGTTTATTTTGCATTTTTTTTATCATTTAATTAATGGCAGATGTGGTCAGTTATTGAAAATTTAATACGGAATCATGCTTGCTTTATCAGTTGTATTAAATTGAGTGCTGCACTTACTCTATTAATACGTCACCACCTCGTAAAGATCGTACATCGTCCGGTTTAGGTCTTTGATTTCTCCTTTCTTGAGAATTATTATTAGTGTGGCGTTTTTTCTTCTTCATGATATCGATACAAAACGAGTTTGCAAATATCTTGTGAAATACTGAAAGTTTGTATAGTAGAAATATTCTGCATTTTTATTAGGTGGATAGATAAGCCATCTTCACCGCCTGCTTTGCCCCTGTTATTTCTTTCAGTCCTATTTACGCAGGGTTCATACTTTACATGCTGGAGTCTGCGTTTTGCCTATCACTACTACTATACAATTTTCTATAAATTTATCCTTGATCATCTCATCTTATTTTTTTTTGTAATTTTACCTTGTTGATCTTTCAAAGCAAACAATTTTTTGCTGCCAATGTCGTGTTCTCTTTGTTATCTTTATACATATACCCTTCCTTATAGTTCTTCAAGCTATGTTCATGTCATATTTACGGACGTGATTAATGTTTTTATTTTTCATTTATGCTTCAGCTGTTTCTATTTGGTCCCGTGTACTGCTAAGGTGTTTATTAAGGTTTGTGATGGTGTTAAGAGTTTACCACTTTCTTCCCTGAGTGCCTTCCCTTCCACTTCTAGCCCTGATTCTAAGACTATTTTAGGTAATTATAGTTATGTACGTTTCCATTTATCTAGACCTCTAGAAATAAGTATTTGTTCTGAACACTAAATCTTAATTCATTCGACTAGTAGAGGGAGATAACACATTATTACATTCCTTCCCTCCTATTCCTTAATCTCCTCTCCACCACTCTCCCTTCCCTTCCCTACCCTTCCTTCATTATCTTCCTCTGGCTTCTCCTCTCGGCCTTTCCTCCCCCTCCCTCATCATAGGCAGATCATATGATTCGATCATATATTTGACAATCTACGGGGAATCATGGATATTGGGGCAAGAGAGAGAGAGAGAGAGAGAGAGAGAGAGAGAGAGAGAGAGAGAGAGAGAGAGAGAGAGAGAGAGAGAGAGAGAGAGAGAGAGAGAGAGAGAGAGAGAGAGAATAACACCTAGTATACAAACAGGCAGAAAATCACTATACGGAAAAACAAATGGATAGAAGTTTATAATTGATATTGAGACATGATAGACAGAAAATTATACAATAAAAAAAAAAAGAAAAGGACAATAAAAGGAAAATATTACCTAGGAAGCAAAATAATGTCAACTAATTATGAAAAAGGTCAGAACGCTTTTCAATGATTAAGAAAAAAAAGAAAAAAAGAATGCGCCCCCCAAAATACAAGAAAGACGAGATGAAAAAAGAAAAAAAAAAACATCCCTAATTTCCCTTGAAGATGACAATTTCCCTAAAACACAATACTTTCCAAGGAGAGGCAATGAAAGGATGAAGGAAAGGTAGTGAGTGTTAGGGTGAGAGGAGGAGAGGGGCGAGGGAGGTACTGGAGGAATGGAGAAGCAGTGTGGAAGGTATTTAGATAGGAAGAGGAAGAGATTGGGGAGGAGGAGAAGGAAGAAAACATGAGTAATACTAACCTCTCCAATCCCCCTTCAAGAAGACAGACGCAGACGCACACGCACACACACATGTACACGCGCGCACACACACACACACACACACACACACACACACACACACACACACACACACACACACACACACACACACACACACACACACACACACAGACACACTCTCACACACACACACACACACACACACACACACACACACACACACACACACACACACACACACACACACACACACACACACACACACACCGGCTGCTGAGCTCAAGGGAGTATATACACTTCATTAATTTTACCTAAGCTCATGTACGCCTCCCCAGCCTGGTCCTCATCTCTGAACCTCACACAATACTACCAACTTGAGAAGGTTCAAAAGAGGGCACTCAGAATAATTCTTGACCCCGCGTACAGCGACTACACACTCTCCACACTGAGTTTGCCAAGGCTGTCTGTCAGACATGATGAGGCCTTAAGGAAATTTGGGGAAAGACTTTTAAAACACCCTCGAAACGATTATACGTTCACACGTATTCTAATTCATATTTATGCTCATACACCACTTTTATAAATATATGTTTAAAGTATTGAGTGTTTTGTCAACTCCTGGACAACATTTTTTGTTGCTACTTCCAAGACAACGACTGAGGGGTGCGGGGAAAGTGATATCCTTCGCATCTCAGCCAGCCCGCATGTATATATATATATATATATATATATATATATATATATATATATATATATATATATATATATATATATACATATATATATATACATATATATACATATATATATATATATATATATATATATATATATATACATATATATATATATATATATATATATATATATATATATATATATATATATATATATATATACATATATATATATATATATATATATATATATATATATACATATATATATATATATATATATATATATATTTATATATATAAATATAAATATATATATATATATATATATATATATATAAATATATATATATATATATATATATATATATATATATAAATATATATATATATATATATATAAATATATATATATATATATATATATAAATATATATATATATATATATATATATAAATATATATATATATATATATAAATATATATATATAAATATATATATATATATATATATATATATATATATAAATATAAATATATATATATATATATATATATATATATATATATATATATATATGTATATATAATTATATGTATATATATATATATATATATATATATATATATATATATATATACATATATATATATATATATATATATATATATATATATATATATATATATATATATATATATATATATGCATATAACGTTAAGCAAACGTTTGTGTGGAACTTTATCAAATGCCTTTTGGAAATCCAGATATATGAAGCTTTCATCGTACACATCAAAATTATAACGAAAGAAGTCGAGTAACTTAGTTAAGCATGAACGTTTACTACGGAAACAATGTTGTGAGTTATTTATTTTTTCACTGTTTTCGAATAGTTTTATTTTATTGTCACGAATGATCGTCTCCATTAAAATACATACAACTTACGTCAAACTAATAAGTTGATAATTTCCCGGTTGTGACTTGTCCCCTTTTTTTTAATACAGGTTTTACATTTGCATGTTTCCAATCCAACAACTTTACTATGGTAAAAATTCGTTAAATAAAAATTTTAACGATTTTCTAATATCACGTTTGACTTTTTATTATTATTATTATTTTTTTTAAATTCTGGGTGTAATTTTGACTGGCCCAGAAGCTCTGCTTACTTTTCATCTTTTCAACTGTGCGTAAAACGTGTCTTTTTGCGATGAGTATTGTATGCTCGTTTTTTTAAGAGACTCTTTAATTTCGCTATTCCACAACTTCGATTTATTCTTCCTCGCTGGACGTCTCTTACAATAAGGTACGCATAAGTTTATGGTGTTATTCAATTCTGAGGTGAAGACTTCCCATAATATATCAATATTTGACCCGGTTGAAATTCCATTCTATTCAGCTTCATGAAATATTGACCGAGATCTGATGAAACTCGCTCTCTGGTTGTTTTGCCATTTTTGACATTGATATTGAACATGATTATTCAGTGATCATTATAACTGAAAACTGGGCCGACATTTACATTATTGACAATTTTTTGTTGTTGAAAAATATCAGTTGGTTTGTAACTCAAGAAAATTCGTATACAGGTCACACATGAGAATGAAGTGGATCGCCCCATCTCGTCACAAAGAAATCAGTGTCCCATGATATCTGCCTCGCAACAACTTGTTTCAGGAATCGATTCAGAGATGGTATGATCCATTTCTACAGGCTGCTACGGTGGTCTATAAAACAATCCGACTATTGCTTTACTTGATTGTTTTTTCGGCAATGACTGTGTCGACATTGGTGATTGTCTTTGTTTTACTGAAGTTGGATAGAGAGTGTTGTGAATATACAAGATTACGCCTACGCCGATTCTGTTCTCTTTTGCAATTAAACATCGTGTAGCCCTGTGACTCAATAGAAAATCAGACGCCCACTCAAAAAGACCAAGAAACTCAAATATTCCCTGAGGGCCTTAGGTGATGAGGTAAGACCACATAATTTTCCACAAGACTTCAGTTGATGCAACCCAAAAGGCTCCCAGAAGACGATACGGAAGGAATGAGAACCAGCTCCATGAAGAATAGGGATGAGAGGACCTACATAGATAGGATAGGAGAACTCACACCCGCAAGTGGTTCTCAGGGAGGCTATTTCAGTGTTGAGGTCGCCACACTCCTCAACACCGCAACCATTGTCTCTAAGGAGATCATCTGCCTGCAGTCCATTCCAACACTACAGCTGCCCAGTGGCTTCACCATGAACCTAGCATCGGGGAATGACCTGAGACTATGCAGAGCAGGGACGTCAAATTCCCGAAGGTGAAATACAATTCATCCGCATACCAGGAACTCCCCTTTATACCCGTGTTGTAGTGGTGTAAAGGTGTACAGGGTTGTAGGGAGGGCGTCGATGATAGGAAGCTGACACCGTTCACTGCCGTAAGAAGTATGTAATCCCCTTTTCCCGTGGTAATCAAGGAAGGTAATATAGACTGCTTCCTTCTTAGACTGCATTAAACACTTGGAGATAATATACATGTGGGGGAGGGAAGTATAATAATAATGAGCGGGAGCCAGCGAGGAAGCACTCTCGCTTATAAGGGTTCCGCGCCAAGACTGAGGCGTCAGGTCAACTCTATGAGTAGACAGGCTAGGGGGGATGAGGAGGAGGAGGAGGAGGAGGAGGAGGAGGAGGAGGAGGAGGAGGAGGAGGAGGAGGAGGAGGAGGAGGAGGAGGAGGAGGAGGAGGTGGAGGTGGAGAAGGAGGACATTACAAAAGATTTCAAAGGAATACAAACAGCAACAGACCTACAGGTCCCGCCCCTACTTGGCTGTTTGATTTCACTAAACTACAACATAAACGCTTAAATAATTAACAGTTCCAACCGGGGATTTGATATGAAGTAATTAGTGAGGCGTTTATTAAGAGTTTCAATGGAATCTAAGTTGACGACGTTCGAGGGTAGTCCATTCCAAACATTGACAACACAATTAAAGAAAAGTATTAAGCCTCTTGAGTTTCAAAGAGTTTCCCAATTATTTTGTAACCGTTGCACTTTGTGATGTTAGCACGGTTCACTGTGAAATAGGCGTCTGGTTAGTTAGTTAGTCTTTGAACATTTTGAAAACTGCAATTAAGTCTTCTCTTAGCCTTCGTTTTGTTAGGTAAAATAAATTTAATTCTGTAAGTCGTTCCTCGTATGGTTTTTCACGTAATCTTGGTATAATTTCGGTTACATGATGCTGCATTTTCTCTAGTTTTTTTCTATATCATTCTTGAAATGATCCCAAAATTATACACAATATTTCAAATGGGGACGCACGATTGAGTTATATAATGTAAGCATCACTTTTACTGATTTAAAACTGAAAGTTCTTTCAATGAAACCAACAAGTGTGTTTGCAATTTTTACTACTTCAGTGCATTGATAGCTCGGTTTTCGATCTCTTGTAATTATATCACCTAATTTTTTATTTCTTCATTATCTACACTTTTAATTTGAACATTTTTCAATAAATAACCTATAAGAGGGTTGTAATTTCCGATATGAGGTACGTGACATTTGTCTGAATTAAAACTAATTACCCATTTTTTTTACCAATCCACTTAAGTGTTTAAATTCTTTTGTACTAACTGACGTTGAGCTTCTGAAGTAACAGTGTTTACAATTTTTGTGTCGTCGGTGAATTTTGATATTTTGCAAGTGATGCCGTTATCGATGTCATTTACATAGATAGTAAATAGTATAAGTCCTAAAACAGACCCTTGATGAACTCCACTATTCACAGTGATCCAGTCGGAAGCTTTTCCATTTAGTACTACTCGATGTTTTCGATCCGGTTGCTAATTTTCTATCCACTTACAAAGGTTACCAATTACGCCATGAGTTTTGACCTTACTGATAAGACGCTTATGTGAAACTTTATCGAACGCTTGTTGGAAGCCAAGGTATACTATGTCGACTGCTCTGGTGAAATCCAGTAGATTTATAAGACATGCACGTTTATTTCTGAACCCATTTTGTGAATCTTGATGATGCCGCATTTCTCTAGATGTTTTACCATTTTATCTCCTATTATGGATTCCATTAATCTACCTATGACAGAAGTTAGGCTAATTGGTATATAATTTCCAGAAAGAGACATTTTGTAGATGGGAGTTACGTTCGCTAGTTTTCACTCGCACGAGACTTCACCGAGAATATTAAATATAATGGTAAGCGGTTTAACTATTTAGTTTTTGCTTGTTTGTGCCTCAATGAAATTTTGTCCGGGCCTGGAGTTTTATTAATGTTCACATTGCTGATCACGAGCAGAATATCGTTTTCATGGAATACACACGTGTTAAGATAGGCGTCGTTATTCTGATTTTGTGGGACGGGATAGTTTACTGTGGTTTACTGTAGAAATTTAAGCAAAAAAGATATCTAAAATATCTGCCATAATGGTTTCGTTTGTGGTGTGACTTCCATTATGCATAATTAACGGACCAATGCTTGTTGTACATACTTTTTTTTCATATAATTTGAATTTTTTAGGAGTTTACATACTTATAATTGCAATACGAAATTTCTCTTGCTCTGGTTTATAGGTTTCTTGGTATCTTGCCGAATTGTATCATGTTTGATCTTGTCAG
>JAPQNM010000033.1:4261835-4266835 GCA_029783475.1 Metacarcinus magister
CTCTCTCTCTCTCTCTCTCTCTCTCTCTCTCTCGCTCTCTCTCTCTCTCTCTCTCTCTCTCTTACTTCACTCAGGAGTCCAACATTAAGAAGTCACGAACTATGTATTGACCCTGTGCGCTAAAAACTGAAAGACAGATAAAAGAGAAAAAGAGATGGAAAGAGAACTGAAATGAGGACTGAAATCAGTGCACGACAAACACATCTAACCACCGACCCATCATTACTGCAACGATACTGTGTGACGTTAACAATGTGTGGCGTGGAAACACCGTGTTACATTTATCACGTAACATAGTGTTACCGCGTCACACAGTGTTACCACGTGACATTGTTATTACGTGAAATACTGATACAACGCCACATAGTGTTACCACGTTACACTGTTACTGGGTGGCACTATGATGTACAATGTACAAAATACTACAAAGGAATAACATAAAGAAACAGTCCTACTGGACCTAACGAGGCTGTCCACGTGGCTACACTCTACAGTCTACTACTATAGCATCTACTTGATAGAGACAGGATAGCAAAGTGGAAGGCTCCTCCCAACCCAATACCATGTAGTATGGACAAACTATAGTCAGACCGACCTAAGGCCTTGGTCAGGGTGTGACCATCGTGGGGAATACCCGTGTGACAGCGGTGCCACGTGTCGAGATTTGCGCGCAAACTCAAATCAATTTCGTATTTTAAAAAATTTACAAGAGGCATCTGGCAACATCCGGGTGCGGACTCACACACACACACTGATGGTCAGGTCAAGGCCGCGAGCGTGTCTGGGAGTATTTCCACAACTAGGATTTCAATGTATTTTCAATGTATTTTTCTTTCTTACTTATTTCAGCTTATTTTATCGTACTTTCCTTCACGATATCATCTAAATACAATTGTTAAACTGCTTATCCATCCCAAAACGAAAGGGAAGTTCATTAATAGGTACTGCTTTTTATTAGCACCACTGTAAAATATATATGCCACGTTTCTTTATATGTTTATATATATCTTATCCATTATAAGTTTACTGTTTCTACATACATTATAATACTATGAATAAACGTGTATGCATATTTCCTGATCATGTCTGCCATGGTTTTACTTATATTGAAACATTTCTACAATGCGGATTAAAAGACACGTGGCAGGCCTGTAAAAGGGTAATTCCCGACTGTTTACACTCGCCACCCGAGGTGTATGGCTGGTCTGACTATAGCATGGAATTTGTATAGGTCAGTGAGAAAAGTCATAATCTACGACTATTGCTGCCGCAAGAATTAATAAACTGATGCTAAATGCTTAAAGAATTCCAAATATTCACGATTCTATTAAAGAATAACGCTAACAATGATCTTAAAGCCATTGTTACGAGAGGGGCTTGTGAGATCAATAGTTACATAGTCATTTATGTTAATATTGTCAAAGTCATGGAAAACATTAAACACCTATATTGAGTCTCTTCGTAGCCTACGTTTGGATAAACTGAGTAATGTCAGCTCCTTTAGCATTCTTCATAAGGTTTCTTTCACAATCTAGGGATGATTTTAAAAACTTTTCTTTGTATTTTATCCAGCTTGTCAATATATTTTTATAGTATAGTGACAAGAATTGAAAACAATATTCTAGATGAGAGCGTACAAGTGAATCAAATAGTGCAGGGATATATTTTTTTCCAATGAAACTGACTAGTTTGTTAGCTGTCTTAACAACGTCTGAATTAGTTATAAGGTTTTTACTAATAGTTATCCCTTTTTCATGGATAACCTTGGAAGGTTCGGAGCCATTTATTGTATATTTTGTGTAATAATTATTGTTTTCAATTAGCAATACTTTACATTTATTAACATTAAATTTCATTTGCCACTTTCCTGATCAACTGACTAAGATGTCGAGGTTACATTGAAATCGCATATTTTTGGTGGTTGTAGTTACTCTTCCAGTGATTTTCGTATCCTCAGCAAATTTTGATATCTTACAGGTGAGGCCTTCATCAATAACATTGACATGAATTAGAAAAATAATGGGACCGAGTACTGAGCCTTGAGGCACACCGCTTATAACGTCTGGCCAGTTAGTGTTTTCTTTATCTCTGCTTAGTTTGGTTGCACCTATCTAGTTTTGCTCCGCTGATTATTGAAAAGTTACGCCTTATCACCTCATAAAGGTTCCTGCGAGGTCTTCACCTCAATTCAACTCAAATAGTGTTAATATTGTATTAAGCAAGTATCCACCGCCTACAGATTATGCATTTTCACCCAAGATGGCTGCTCTACTTTTTAACAAACTGCTAATTATGATTGTTATCATTAATATAACGCGCACGCACACACACACACACCCACCCACCCACCCACCCACCCACCCACCCACACACACACACACACACACACACACACACACACACACACACACACACCTGTTACCCTTATGTATTGTTCAATGCCTCAAAAACTCAATTTCTACTATCTACTCGACATAACCTTCCAGATAACTATCCCCTCTTCTTCAATGACACTCAACTTCCCCTCTTTTCCAAATCAAACACACTCGGTCTATCCTTTACTAAAAATCTAAACTAGCAATTTCATATCTCTACTCTTGCTAAATCAGCTTCCAAAAAGTTAGGTGTCCTATGTTGTCTGCGTCCATTTTTCTCTCCCTCTCAGCTGCTTGCTCTGTACAGGGGCCTTATCCGCCCATGTATGGAGTATGGCTCTTATGTCTGGGGGGTTCAACTCATACAGCTCTTTTAAACAGGGTGGAGTCTAAAGCTTTTCGTCTAATCAGCTCTCATCCTCTAACTGACTGTCTTGATTCTTTAAGTCACCGACGCAATGTTGCATCTTTATCTATCTTCTACCGCTATTTTCATGCTGACTGCTCTTCTGAACTTGCTAACTACATGCCTCCCCCTCTCCCGCGGCCTCGCTGCACAAGACTTTATACTTCTTCTCATCCCTATTCTATTCATCTTCCTAATGCAAGAGTTAACCAGTATCTTCACTCTTTCATCCCTTACACTGGTAAACTCTGGAACTCTCTTCCTTTGTCTGTTTTTCCACCTGCCTATGACTTAAACTCTTTCAAAAGAGGAGTGTCAAGACACCTCTAATGTTAAATGAACTCCACCCCTTACTTTATTCCTCCTACTGTCCTCTGTGCAGGGTCTGGCGACAAGCCAGAGGGAGGCGGTGGTCTAGTGGCTAGCGGTCGAGCATACCATCTCAGGGTCCCGCGTTCGAGCCCCGGCACGGGCTGGCCACTTTTCTTCGATACTACCGCTGCCATAACACCATCCTCGCCGGGACTGCAACGTTATATGCGCGAGGAGCTTCCGCTGGCAGCATGAGCCTATCAATAAGAAACAAGACGTCACTTAAAAAGTCTAACCCGCGCAACTAACGGGCGGAGGCCAACCATCTAAAGTCTCCTTGAAGCCTACCGGCGCCATGGGTAAAAGATGGAGAAAAAAAAAGAAAAAAAAAGTGGGGGGATTTTTTTTGTTTTAACGTTTTTGTTTTTTCCCTTGGCCGGTGCCCTTTTGATGTATATATATATATATATATATATATATATATATATATATATATATATATATATATAAATATATATATATATAAAAGCTAAAACAGGGTACATAATGTGTATGATTGTTTATAGTCCTTGGCAAAGCGGGTTTAAAAGGCCTTGATGAAAAGTTGAATTATAAAAACAACAACTTTATCATAGTTACAGAAAAACTCTGCATTACGAGGTAATTAAATAACGCATTCAGTCACTCGTTACAAGGAGTTATTGTAGCACGTAACGGTTAGTCACTGGTAAGTCTCTGTACACACAGTCACTCGCTCATAGTTCGGTACACTTTATAAAGTAACGTACTCAGTCACTCGTTACGAGGTAGTAACTAACGATGTGACTGGGAGAGGGTCTATTTCATTGGCCTGTTTCGCGAACCTTAACATAAAGAGTTACCAGGGAGACCTTAGATGGTTGGCCTCCGCCCGTTAGTAGCGCGGGTTAGATTTTTTAAGTGACGCCTTGTTTCTTCTTATTGATAGGCTCATGCTGCCAGCGGAAGCTCCTCGCGCATATAACGTTGCAGTCCCGGCGAGGATGGTGTTACGGCAGCATGTGGGTGATCTTAGGCCACTCGGCGGTAGTAACGAAGAAAAGTGGCCAGCCCGTGCCGAGGCTCGAACGCGGGACCCTGAGCTGGTATGCCCGACCGCTAGCCACTAGACCACCGCCTCCCCAAAGAGGATTAATACCGGGAGTAGATGAAGTATTCCCTCGCGTATTAAAGGAATGTAAGAACATAACTAGTGTAGCACTAACGGATATATTTAATAAGTCAATAGCCTCAGGAGACGTACCTAGTTTGTGGAGACAGACGAACGTTATTCTAATCTTTAAGAAGGGTGATAAAAGCGTGATGAGTAATTACCGACCAATTAGTCTGACATCAATAATAGAAAAATGTTAGAGTATTATTTCCAAAAAAGTACGATAGCATCTAGAGCTATATGAATTAATTACTGACTCTCAGCATGGGTTAACTAGGAGTAAATCATGTTTCACTAATCTTTCATCTTTTTATAGGGTAGTCTATGAGGCAGTAGATAAGGGTTTCAACAATGACGTATTATATTTTGATTTCAGCAAGGCATTTGACAGGGTGCCTAACCAGAAATTGTTGACGTAAGTTAAAACCCTCGGGATAGATGGTAGGGTCTATGATTGGATTAAAGCGTGGCTTAGTGGAAGGAAACAAAGGGTAAGAAATCTAATCTGTACTTGACCCATTACTTTTCATTATCTATATAAAGGATTTGGATTCTGGGATAAGTAGCAACATTAAGAAATTTGCAGATGATACTAAGATAGGGAGACAAATCAGTTCGGAGAGGGAAGCTACATTATAACATTATAGAGTGAGCTAAACAGAATGCATGAGTGAGCGGTCAAATGGTAGATTGGACTTTAATATCAACAAGTATA
>JAPQNM010000033.1:4279335-4286835 GCA_029783475.1 Metacarcinus magister
GGTATTGGTCATATTTCGCGCTATTGCTCGGCGGCGGACAAGTGTGCGTGGTGTGCTGGCCCGCACGATTTGCGCACCTGTGCTCACCGCCAACCCCCGTCGCCCCCTCTTTCCTCTTCCTCTGCCACGGAGCCTCCTGTCACACCCGATACCTCCCACTGGAAATGTCCGCGGTGTAACTTGGTCGGTGTGAGTGTGTGGCATGGGTGTGCCAGACGCAGCGTTGGGCCCGCACCTTCACATCCTCCTGCTGCCCCTCCTGCACCCCCACGTGCTTCACCACCACGGTTGCCACACACTGCTACCTCTGATTCCTCCACTGGTGACTGCCTTACGCGAAGTTGTCTCCTCCCTGATGTCACAGTTCAAGTCCCTTACAACGTTAATTGAAGCTCTCGAGACTCAGTAGAGTAATTTCACTAAGAAACACGCCAAAACAGTCACCAGAGTCGCCACGCTTTCTGAGGGACAGCTGACAATGATCACCTGTATTGCCACCCTCACTGAGAAGATCGACATGCTCGTTAGCCGCATGGAAAAGTCGGATGAGGCTTCTATGATGCCTCCCTCACACCCCCGTGTGACACAACACAGTAGCCCCTTCCCCACCACCTCTCCCTTACCCACCACCAACCACTCTGTCTCTACTACCTCCCTACCACCTCTGCACCCAATGCACGCCCTACCGCCACCTCCTCACTTGGCTCCCGCAAACCACGGCACAAACAACCATAATACAATGGAGCTTCACGCTATCTCCTGGAATGCCTGCGGCAATGTCCCCACTCCATCGCTCGATGGTATGGTCTACATGGGTGACTTCAACGCCCGTCATCCTGACTTTGGTGACATCACTCCAGCCCCACACCGGAATGTGCCTCACCTCCTGCAACTCATCAGACGGTACCGACTTACTCGCTGGGATACTAGTGGTGCCACCCAAGAAGTAGTAGTAAAGAAAGAGAGAGAATAACTTAAAAATGCATAAAATCAAACCCAAAACGAACATAAAATAGCTAAATCCACTCATAATCATTACTTTTTAAATTGTCAGTAAAGGTGGAGGAGAAGGAAGGAGGGAAGTAAAGGAGGAGGAGGAGGAAGGAGGGAGGAGGAGGTAGAGGAAGATGACATTAAATAGCTTTTTTTCACACTCCATTAATCTCTCTCTCTCTCTCTCTCTCTCTCTCTCTCTCTCTCTCTCTCTCTCTCTCTCTCTCTCTCTCTCTCTCTCTCTTACAGGGAAGAAAAAAATCGTAGGAAAGTTGGAGGAAAATAGTTTACTGATAAGAATGAGATAAATAGGTATGAAAAAGAATTATCACTTGTATGATAAATCAGTGTATGCGTGTGTGTGTGTGTGTGTGTGTGTGTGTGTGTGTGTGTGTGTGTGTGTGTGTGTGTGTGTGTGTGTGTGTGTGTGTGTGTGTATGTGTGAGATGTCACTGGAGCACACACACGCGCACGCACACACACACACACACACACACACACACACACACACACACACACACACACACACACACACACACCACACAGACACACATACCACACCACACACACACACATACCACATCACACACACAAACATACCACATACACACACACACACACATACAAAACCCCAACCCGCTAGGTAGCACGAGTATGTCCCTCCAACCTCCGTGCGTTGGGGTATTTATCCGCTCCACTATTTTACACCTGTGTCCTTCCCTCCTTCTCCTTGACTTTTCCCCACAAGCCTGTCTACCTATCAGTACTAATATAAGGGAATACAGTGAATAAATGTCATCAACACGGTACTGTGTTGAAGGGGTTATAATGATTTTGATATGAATATTTTTGGGTCTGGAACGGATCGGTTGAGTTCACATTATTATCTATGGTAAAGAATGCTTTGGATTACGAGCATTTTAGGTTACAAGCGTTCCTTCAGAACGAATTATGCTCGCAAACCAAAGCACCACTGTATATATATATATATATATATATATATATATATATATATATATATATATATATATATATATATATATATATATATATATACGCCGTCATTTGAAACACCAAGGCTATTCATCTTCCAACCTTAGTAGTTCACAGGGTGAGAGGCAAGGAAGGAAGCGAAAACTTACATCTGGGAGGCTCCAAGTGACAACTAGTCTGCTGATGGGTATTTCATTTTGATTAGAAGCGATGGACAGTATAGATGCCAGAAAGCTCCTTGGCCAAAGCAGGTTTAACACTGACAAGATAACGGGTTATGATGTAGGTAGGGAGTTTTCTGGGCTCTGAACCGAGTCATGAACATCCAGCAACAAAAACAAAAACTCATCATTCCTGATCCTGTCAATGATGTTTTTATGTCGAATTGAAATAAAGATAAAACGGGAGGTGATTGCAGACGTTTTAACAACAGCCAACTCCCGATCAAAGCAAAAAGTCTTGGTGACGTAAGTCAGCCATCAAAACTCCATATTAACAGTTGGATTATCTCTGAAGAGGAACTTGACATATAAGTCCTTGGGGCAAAAGCTAGAGGGGTAAGTGCAGGCTGGAGAAATGTCTTCTGAGGATTGAAGCGAGAGAGGGAGTAATCAGGAACCTCGAGGTGAAACGAAGTCTTGTTGTGCATGGAAGTTTTCGCAGCAGGAGACGATGGTTTATTATTAAAATCCAAGGAAAGTTTTGGGCTTAATGCCTATCGACTGCACAAGGATTCATTAAGGCCGATGTCAGCTTTTATCACGTATCCTTCCCCATAATACAACGCGCAACGTCGATTTACATCTGGGTACCTATCTTCAGTTCTTAGGTGCGAACAGGCTACGGTTATGATATCTTGCCAAGCGTGCTTCCCACTGAACCATCACACCCGTACTAGAATCCGTCCATGAGCCGTTTGGCAAAGGTAGAGGCCTGAATGACAGGGAGGATGGCTACAGCTTGGGGTAGCCCGGGAGTGGCCGCAGTTGTAGCTGATGTGGACCTCTAATATTTATGGAGTCTAAGTGGGGGCCAGTCTTTCTCAGACATGGCGTCATCATCGCTAAATGTTAAAGTGCACTCATTATCAGCGAGAGTGGCAGATTCGAAGCAATTCATATCACCTCAGCAATATGATAGAGTTCTTGGAGTTGGCAACTTGTACTTGTGGGTGAGGAAAGACGAAGTCATGACGTGTTCACACGTAACACCTCTCGCACTGCGCATGCGCAAACACAAAAATCTCAGACAGAAGCGGTTTGGTTTAGATATTTCGCAATGTCCAAAAACCTTCGAATACCCTTATTGTATTCTGACAACTGAGTCTTACTGATGTTCTCAGCTTAGGCTGGAGGTTAGAAGTTAGATACCTCAGAACTACCTCAGAAATTGGAGAACTCTCTTACAGGCTGTTTACCAACATAGCCAGAAATAGCGGATGAGAGAGAGAGAGAGAGAGAGAGAGAGAGAGAGAGAGAGAGAGAGAGAGAGAGAGAGAGAGAGAGAGAGAGAGAGAGAGAGAGAGAGAGAGAGAGAGAGAGAGAGAGAAGAGAAAGAGAGAGAGAGAGAGAGAGAGAGAGAGAGAGAGAGAGAGAAAAGAAAAAAAATATCGCACAAGTAATCACGTTTGCATTATGACTGTGGTGTGTGTGTGTGTGTGTGTGTGTGTGTGTGTGTGTGTGTGTGTGTGTGTGTGTGTGTGTGTGTGTGTATGTGTGTGTGTGTGTGTGTGTGTATGTCTGTCTGTGTGTGTGTCTGTCTGTCTGTCTGTGTGTGTGTATGTATGTATGTATGTATGTATGTGTGTGTGTGTGTGTGTGTGTGTGTGTGTGTGTGTGTGTGTGTGTGTGTGTGTGTGTGTGTGTGTGTGTGTGTATCTGTGTCTGTGTGTGTGTGTGTGTGTGTGTGTGTGTGTGTGTGTGTGTGTGTGTGTGTGTGTGTGTGTATGTGTGTGCGTGTATGTGTGTATCTGTGTGTGCGTGTATGTGTGTATCTGTGTGTGTGTGTATGTGTGTGTGTATGTGTGTGTGTGTGTGTGTGTGTGTGTGTGTGTGTGTGTGTGTGTGTGTGTGTGTGTGTGTGTGTGTGTGTGTGTGTGTGTGTGTGTGTGTGTGTGTGTGTGTGTGTGTGTGTGTGTGTGTGTGTGTGTGTGTATCACAAGGACAAAGAAGCTGAAATTGTGACATGACAAGTTCATTCTTTCCTCTCTCCTTTCTTTTTCTTTCCTACGTCCACTCACTTTTTATGTTAACTATTCACACTCTCTCTCTCTCTCTCTCTCTCTCTCTCTCTCTCTCTCTCTCTCTCTCTCTCTCTCTCTCTCTCTCTCTCTCTTTCTCTCTCTCTCTCTCTCTCTCTCTCTCTCTCTCTCTCTCTCTCTCTCTCTCTCTCTCTCTCTCTCTCTCTCTCTCTCTCTCTCTCTTTCTCTCTCTCTCTCTCTCTCTCTGCCCCATTACGGGTGGAGTGACGTAGCATGATGCGTTTACATTAGACGTCTCGCACTGCGCAAATACAGGAATCATGGACAGGAGGGATTTGGTCTTGACTATGATATGTTTAAGGCCGAAGGTTGGCAAAGTCCAAAATCCCTCAAATACCCTTATATCAATATAGTGACGACTGGGTCTTACTGTCGTTCTCTGCTTTGGCTGGTGGTTGTCAGCTCGCTAGATCCCTTAGAACTACATCAGAAACGGGACTGTTTACCAAAAGCGGATGAGAGAGATTGATAGATAAATATAGAGAGAAAAAAAGTCTCGCACAAGTAAACACTGTTGTATCGTGACTGTGTGTGTGTGTGTGTGTGTGTGTGTGTGTGTGTGTGTGTGTGTGTGTGTGTGTGTGTGTGTGTGTGTGTGTGTGTGTGTGTGTGTGTCATAAGGACAAAGAAGCTGAAATTGTGACGTGACAGGTTCATTCTTTACTTCTTCCTCCACCCATCCCTCTCTCCCTTCTTTTTCTTTCCTTTACCCACTCACTTCTTTATGCTAACTACACTCTCTCTCTCTCTCTCTCTCTCTCTCTCTCTCTCTCTCTCTCTCTCTCTCTCTCTCTCTCTCTCTCTCTCTCTCTCTCTCTGTCACCATTGTATCTCTTTCCCTCTCATCCCCTCCCTTTCTTCGTCGTTCTCACTCTTCCCTCCCTTCCTCTTTACTTTCATCCCTCCTTCCTATTGCCTTGAGTGTTCAGTTAAAGACCTGTTACCTCACGTGTGTAAATATCTCCTCGCAGACAATAACTTAGACAATACTGTAATGCAACATCTTCACTCTGGAGGATACTAGATTTGAATTATTATGATTGTTATGAATATTATTTTGTCTAGTTTTTGCAATTGGTGTTTTAAGGTAACGTATAAAATTAGTATGTGGATATTCTAAATGGATGAAAAAATAAATCATTAGAAATATCCAATTATCTAACATCATATTATTTTAAGTACATGGTTTGGTTAAGTTAGGTTAGGTTAGGTTAGAATACATGAACAAAAATAAAGTTGCACGGATACGACCAACAGTTTAATGGATTGGTCTCCGTTGCAATGGTATCGTCATAGGTATCGGTAGTAGTGTTAGTATCGGTCCAATATTGTGGTATCGGTAGCGGTATTTGTATCGGTCAAAATTTTGGTATCGGTATGTCTCTACCTACCAATACCGCTACCACCACCACCACCACCACCATATACACCAATACCACTACCGCCACCACCATCACCACTACCACTATCACCACCACCACCATCATCACGACCACCACCACCACCTGGCACTAATACTAACACTACCACTACCAACACCATCATCACTACTACCATATACACCATTACCACTATCATTACCACCACTATATCCGTCACCACCACTATCACTACCACCACCAACATATACAACTCAACCAATACAACCATAATCACCAAGAGTGCCGTATATTGCTCCTTTGAAAGAGGGTGACCACAAGGATACATACAACATTTTTCTTTAATTGGGTACAGCAAAATAAGTCTCTACAAGTATGGGGAGTATAGGGATTTATATTTTTAATCAAGTATTTTGGGAGCATTTTGAGGCCTCAGGGGGGATATATTGCGTACATATTTTGATCTGCAGATATGTAGCACTACTGGGACAAAATGTGATGAGGGTAAGGCCGAGTGCCCACCCCTCTGTATACACCACTGAACACCACTACCACTACCACCACCAACACCACCACCATAAACACCACTAACCCTAGCACCATCACCACCACCATATTCACCACTACCACCACCACCACCAACATCCCCATACACACCATTACCACCGCCACCATCACCATACACACCACAACCACCACCACCATCACCATACATACCACTACCACCACCACCATCACCATACATACCACTACCACCGCCACCATCACCATATACACCACTACCACTACTAACGCCACGACCACCCTCACCACCACCACCGCCAGCATCATCAACACCAAAGCCATCCGATCCATCCACCACCACCACCACCACCACACATACAACCACAACCATTAACTCAACGATTACTCCTCTTCGGAGGTTAATGAAAACTGGACACACACACACACACACACACACACACACACACACACACACACACACACACACACACCCACACATACACATACACACACACACACACACACACATACACACACACACACACACACACACACACACACACACACACACACACACACACACACACACACACACACACACACACACACACACACACACACACACACACACACACATACACACACACACACACACACACACACACACACACTAACACACATACACACACACACTAAAACAGACTATTTTGTGGAGGTGCGCACTCACGTGTGTGTGTGTGTGTGTGTGTGTGTGTGTGGTGTGTGTGGTGTGTGGTGTGTGTGGTGTGTGTGTTAATGATGAGAGTTGTTACTGTTACGTGGTGGTGGTGGTGGTGGTAGAATAGGTTGGACGAGCTGCAGTAGGTGGAGAAGGAACACAAATGAACACAATAGAAGAACAAACAGCAGCAGACCCGTTGACCCTTACGAGGCTGTTTGAAATCAACAACACGATCTAATCTAAATTGATAAGCACAGGACAGTAAAGGAGAAGGCTTCTACCCACCCACTGCTCCCTCAAGCCTAGGTGGCAGGAAAGGAATAAATAGATAAACCATGCAGCATCAACAAGGACGTAACTACATGGAATTTCTTTTACAGGAAATAGACAAGGACTATCACTACTACTAATACTTCTACTCAAGCGATAACATACGGTGCCAAACCAACAGCAAAACTATTTAATTTTCAAAGTGACATGCAAATAACTTGATCAAATTTATTTACATGAACGAATATTGTCTCAGTTGAGGAATGGAGTCTAAGTAATCAAATCCTTTAAATATCTGAAACACTTCTATTACATTCCCTCGCATCCTCCGTTTTGATAGGATGAATAAGTTTAGCTCTTTAAGTCTTCCTTCATAGGGT
>JAPQNM010000033.1:4291835-4299335 GCA_029783475.1 Metacarcinus magister
TATGCAAAGGATTTGACAACATCAATACACAAGATTACTTCACAGTCAATATCAAATATAACAAGGTGAAAAAGTTTTAAGATAATCGATAAACGATTCTTGGCAAATAAAGTCTAAAAAATTTTTCTCCAATCGGGTCGGCAACGTCTGCAATGTTCTGCCTTATAATGATGTTAACAGTATAACACTTTTGAGAACAGACTAGACATATATTTTTACTTCAATCCGCAGCTGAAATATTATCCTTTATCGTAACAAAATGTAATCAAGTTATAAAAATATACTTATAAAATGTCACTTTTTGAAGATTTTTTTCTGGTGGTCTGGCAGCGTCTGTTTTCCTGTGGGGAGAAGTAGAAGCAGTGTAGTTTCGATCTGTTTCATGCTGCATGTTTTTTCTTCTATTACTTCCTTTCCTTCAGATTAGATAGTGAAGTTTGTCTCAAGGAACCTCGTAAGAGCTAACATGTTTGCTGATGTTTGTTCTTCCTTTGTGTGTATACTCCTGCTCTCGAGTTCCAAAAATACCACATAAAAATACTGCATGAGGTCTGAAGGTCATACAGAGATAAGCAATGTAAGCTCTCTCTCTCTCTCTCTCTCTCTCTCTCTCTCTCTCTCTCTCTCTCCTCTCCTCTCCTCTCTCTCTCTCTCTCTCTCTCTCCTCTCTCTCTCTCTCTCTCTCTCTCTCTCTCTCTCTCTCTCTCTCTCTCTCTCTCTCTCTCTCTCTCTCTCTCTCTCTCTCTCTCCTATCTGCCGTGCCCGAGTTACACAAGCGGTGAAAGTGAGCAAAGCAGCAACACTGAGAGACGTGAAGGCAGCCACCCGTGACCACCTCCGTAACATTTGTGTAAGCTGGTAAGTAGCACATCTGTAAGCACTTATCAAACTTATACGTAGGTACCTAATATAACACTCTATCAACATCTGTCTAAGCACTACATATTTACTCATGTAGGTACCTCTATAGACCCTCTTTCTGTTTAGCACCTATGTATTGTATGTAACACACGTACTGGACGTCAACCTGATATGAAAAACCTTAATTCACACACACACACACACACACACACACACACACACACACACACACACACACACACACACACACACACACACACACACACACACAACATATAATAATTCAAGCGAAGGTGGATGGTCATCAGCTGAAGGGTATAGAAGGGAAAGGAAGAGAAGAAAGGGAAAGGAGAAAAGAGGCCAAGAGAGACAGGGGGGAGCGATATGAAGGGCAAGGTAAAGGAGATGAGGGAAGAGGCGAAGAGGCGAAGAAGAGGTAGGTTAAACGAAGAACATTCAAGGGAAAGGAAAGGAAAGAATAAAGATAGAAAGGAAAACAAGGGAAGGGAAGGGAAGGGAAGGGAAGGGAAGGGAAGGGAAGGGAAGGGAAGGGAAGGGAAGGGAAGGGAAGGGAAGGGAAGGGAAGGGAAGGGAGATGACAATGGCGGTAAGAATATCATGGGTGGGAGGAAGAGAAAGAAGGAGAAGAGAGGAGAGGGAAGAGAATGTCAGAGAGAGAGAGAGAGAGAGAGAGAGAGAGAGAGAGAGAGAGAGAGAGAGAGAGAGAGAGAGAGAGAGAGAGAGAGAGAGAGAGAGAGAGAGAGAGAGAGAGAGAGAGAGAGAGAGAGAGAGAGAGAGAGAGAGAGAAGGAATACCACAACCAAATACCTATTATTACCAAATCTTATTATTCTAAATGATGATATTATCCAAGTATGAAAAACATGGTTCCTCGGATTAATTATTGACAAAAATTTGAATAATAAAAACCCTTGTCTAACCACTGTTTAAATTTTTCTACAACAATTCCACTTCCTAAAGGCAAACCATATGTCCCATTCCAAATTTTTAAATGCATATTATCCACACATTAATCCCAACATGAACTATAGGAAACCCTCTTGATCCACCACTTACCCTTGCCACTTCAAACTTCAAATCTTTATGTACTCTCTAGAAAATAATCAGAATAATAACCAACAGGATCTAGTGTGAGCATACCCTTCCATTATTCAAATATTTGAATATGTCTAATATGAATGATTTATCAACGCTTACATGGCTTCTTACATATACAAACAAATAGTCTAATTCTATTAATACCCAATCACATCTCAATTATCAAACACACAAGCAACACACTGCATATACCTAATCATAAACAAACCCTATACAAACATTACCTGATGAATCAAGAACCCAGAGTATGGAACGATATTACAATGCATATGAAACATGCTCCAATCCTAAGCTTTTTTAGGGAATAAATTTAATAAGTAATTATTATCCTTTTACAGTTGATCATCGAAATTATCATAATCGTATTTAAGCTTTTATCTACGTAATATATCAAATAAAAACATTTGCCCCTATAATGCATATTATTCCTTGTATAGTACATCATAATGTTTTATGTGAAGTTGAGCTTTACAATCAACTTATTATAAAAGTTGTGTCAATTCTTTCTTCCTTAACCTTTTTTTTCTTTTGTAAACCAAACTATGCACCATTTATCTTATACTTATTTTTTTTTCTTCTGTTCATTATTACTGAGTTTTTTCACTGTTATTGTTTCATTCCTACATTTGTTTGTTTGTTTTCGCTGCTGGCCAAAAAAGCATTGCTTACAAAAGGCTGTTTGTCGTATACCATTTATAAAGAATAAACTGTATTTATTGACACACATAATAAAGTGTAAGTGATAGAGAGAGAGAGAGAGAGAGAGAGAGAGAGAGAGAGAGAGAGAGAGAGAGAGAGAGAGAGAGAGAGAGAGAGAGAGAGAGAGAGAGAGAGAGAGAGAGAGAGAGAGAGAGAGAGAGAGAGAGAGAGAGAGAGAGAGAGGAGAGAGAGAGAGAGAGAGAGAGAGAGAGAGAGAGAGAGAGAGAGAGAGAGAGAGAGAGAGAGAGAGAGAGAGAGAGAGAGAGAGAGAGAGAGAGAGGAGAGAGAGAGAGAGAGAGAGAGAGAGAGAGAGAGAGAGAGAGAGAGAGAGAGAGAGAGAGAGAGAGAGAGAGAGAGAGAGAGAGACCACGTACAGTATAACAGAACACAACAGCGCACATCAAGCAGGTCAAGATGAAAGCAGAGAGGATGTTGGCACCACTGGATAGATGTACGTAACATCCCATAATGTTCCCGTTTGTTACCAAACATGGTAGTGTAAAGCTGGCACTTCTGAAGGATGTTAAAGGTGACAAGACATTTTGTTTACCTGATATCACCACAGTAGTATGTGTTTTCTATTATAAAGTGTGCATTATTATGTTAATAGTGCATCAATGATTTTGCCCATATACTGTGTTGTTAGGAGTAGAATTTAGTAAAGTAAAAACATATCACGAATGTGGCATTGAGCAGCGACCTTCCTGCCGTAGGGTAGCTGGGCCCACAGGAGAAGCTAGCGTGTCTTTTGTTGTGTGAAGACGTAAAGGTGTGTTGTGCTGAATAAAGACCCCGAACTTATTTAACTAAACATCCGTTCGAGATAATAATAATCTCTCAGGTGAACAAACAATTTCTGCTTGTGTATAAAATTACCATCATTACAAACTACAAAATAAAAACTTACTGTGTATTCATTCGAAAACTAAAAAAGGTGTTCTCCTTTGTTCCGAAAAAACGAATAGAAAGGGGCACTGTATCTACCTCCTAATATTGGCGAAACAAGGATGATAAGGTCAGCAAGAAGATTAACAGCGGGTCAGCAGGCAGGGAAGGTGAGGGGAGGCAGCCAGCCACACCACAGCACGGCACAGCTTAAGTTACAACAATAAAAAAATGAAAGGTGAAAAAAGAAAGAAAACAAGTATATATATATATATATATATATATATATATATATATATATATATATATATATATATATATATATATATATGAGTTAATAAAAAATATCAGCACCAGCAACATCAACAGCAGATGGATGTGGCCGAACCACTGTGGAACAGGTTGAAGCATCGCAGGAGTGTTGCCGCTCTGACCGTGCTACACAAGTCGCGGTACAGCACGTGCCACACCTGACGGACCTAAGGGCCACCTGGAGGAGGTCTGAGCGCAGCACGAGGATGGTGCTGGCAACTATTCTCTACTGGAGGTCCCAAGGTCCGATCCAGCACCCACCAACGTGCCTTCCCTACTGCAGCGGTGGTGTGCTGGAACGCCCTTAATGCTGTTATAATTGTGAAGCGCTTCTCTACAGAGCAGATGAAGGTTGCCATCCATAGGTGGCTCCGCCTACACCCACCATGATATGTACAGTCGTCCAAAAATGAGATGGCGCCTAATTCAGATTGTTAATATAACATATGCTAATATATGTTGATTATATTCCATTAGCGCTATTTAAAGACGATATATTAATTGCATCCCATTATCATACTTTTAATATATACTAATTATATTATATTAACGTTATTCAAGGATGATATATTAATTATAGCCTATTATTATTATTTAAAGATATATAAGTTATAACCTATTACCAGTATTTTCATTATAAAAGATATATTAATTATAACATTATCATTATCATGATATAAAGATATATTAATTATAACATTATTATTATTATCATTATTTAAAGATATATAAATCATAACAAATTACTGATATTTGAAGATATATTAATTACTGCCTATTACCGACCGTTATGTGAAGGCTATGAATACTAATTATAGCTTATTTCGTTAAATAGCCTATTACCAATATCTTAAAGAACGTCCTGCACGATGACGTCATCGTCAAGCTAGAGTTTAAATGTAGATTTTATATTATCATAATTCTTGATGGAGAATGTTTAAACAATTCATACATATTTTTTTGTTGTTGTATTTAACTCGATATTTAAAATCATCATGAATATAAAGTTTTATGCATGTATAAATTTTACTTATAGAAGTGAATTTCTTTTGACTGAATTTCTCTGTGAGCGATAACCTCGATGTCAAAATGCTTCGACAAGTCTTAATGAAATATCATGATTAGATGGTTAGTTTTCAATAACTAGATTTAATTATCAATTGTAATTTATTTTTTGTTCATTTACAGTAACAATTCGCGAAAAAAATGACATTCCTGACAAGTTATAAGGATATTTCATTCCACTTGTTAGGGTTGCCATAATCTAATTTTTGAACGAAAATATACATATGAGGCTATATCATTTCCTTGGGGGACTGTACTTCCACTAGTATATGCTAGGTATAAGGAAGTGATAAACTCTACTCATAAAGGCAGTATAGTTTTGAAATAGTTGACCCAACGGAACCGGCAACTTTAACTAAAGAGTAAAAAAAACTATCCTGTTAATTGTACACTATGTATTCATGTATGTTTAAATGAAAACAAAGAGAGAAAGAGAGAGAGAGAGAGAGAGAGAGAGAGAGAGAGAGAGAGAGAGAGAGAGAGAGAGAGAGAGAGAGAGAGAGAGAGAGAGAGAGAGAGAGAGAGAGAGAGAGAGAGAGAAAATACATAAAAAAATTACCAAGGTTACAGATGACATGACGAAAACACGACAGACAGACAGACTACACCAGAACAACCCCAACACAAAACATATAATACATATATATATATATATATATATATATATATATGTATATATATATATATATATATATGTATATATGTATATATATATATATATATATATATATATATATATATATATGTATATATGTATATATATATATATATATATATATATATATATATATATATATATAAACAAATATGTATAGGAGTAGGACAGCAATGCGAGCCAGTAGCAGATAGACAGGCAGGCAAGTAGGCAGGTAGGGAGACAGGCAGAAAAGCAGGCAGAGTAAGAATAGGTAGCAGATGAAAAGCAACACGGTAAAAATGGAACACAATGGCGGCTCAAAGGCAAGACAATACAGGCCATACAGGCAGCAGAGTAAGAGGCAAGGCAGCAGGATGACCGAGGTAGGCAGCAACAGCAGGAGGATGAGAAGGACGAGGAGGAGGACGAGGAAAAGAAGATATACAGACAGAAGGAGGATTAAGGATTAAGGAGAAAGCGAGAGAGAGAGAGAGAGAGAGAGAGAGAGAGAGAGAGAGAGAGAGAGAGAGAGAGAGAGAGAGAGAGAGAGAGAGAGAGAGAGAGAGAGAGAGAGAGAGAGAGAGAGAGAGAGAGAAGACAGGATGATGGAATGAGAGATTTAGTGAGAATGTTGTAGGAAAAGGTAGACTACTTCCTTTCCTTCTTTGCATCCTCCTCCTCCTCCTTCTCCTTCTGACCTTGTTAGTGACCTGACGCCCACCAGAGTTCTCGTGACCTCACAACCTTACCAGTCAAGCGACTTAACCGTCATACACCAGAGACCATCCAAATATTTTTTTTAAGATTTACTGTTTTACTACAGCATGTTTCAGTTAATTGGTCCTATACACATTACACATAATATTTTTAACACTTGAAATACACCTGTGGTACATTTGATAGGAAATCAGTGATATTCCTAAAATAGTCTCATTTCTTTCCTAATTCTACTAACTTTGGCATTGTTTTGCTGCCAATCTTTAAATAGTGAACAAGTGATAGGCCTAACCACTAACTTTGCCATTGTTTTAGTTCCTTATCTTGAAATATTGAACATGTGATAGACCAAACTACAAGATGCGCCGCGCCGAGTGACCTTAAGAACTCGTTCCTACAATCACATAACTCACCTCTCAGGAATTTAAAGCCGACAATTATTCAGCTGCATTCGGATCAACATGAAAATCCTTGTTAAATGTCAGTCATGTAAAGGACGATATGACCGACAATCCTTTGCCCGCGGAAATAATGTTTGCATAATCTGTGCGTAACTAATACACATGTAAGGAAGTTGACAGACAGTTTAGGTTAAGACAATTCATTACTGATAAAATAATTCCTGAAAGCGGTCTCACTCTCCCCCTCCCCTTCCGCCTTCTCTTTCTCTTCCACCTCCTTCTCATCACCATCTTCCTCTTCCTCCCTCCTCCTCCTCCTCCTCCCAACCCCCTTCATCCTCGTCCCCATCTCCTTTCTCCTCTTCCACTTTCCCACCTCCTTCCCTTTTTTTTTCCCTCCTCCTCCTCCTCCTCCTCCTCACCACCCCCTTCCTCCTCTTCCTCCTACTCCTGCTCTTCCTCTTCCACCCCCTCTTCATCCCTCTCCTTCTCTTCTGTTCCATTCACTTTTTTAAGACGAGAGCCAGGAAATCGGTAAATAGAAAGTAACTTCCCGTCACAACTTTCAACCGCTATCAAGTTCTTGCTGAAATGTCAAAAGAAACAAAGAAAATAAAACTCATTGAAGACTCCATTATTGGCAAACATATCATGGAATTTTGTGGTCGTGACACTGCATCCTTGGAACTTCGCTGAATGACATATCGGCCGCGTATGATGAAATTACACAGGATGCCAACAAAATAACTCTAATCATCCTTCATGCAGGAATCAATAATGTAAAAAGTACCAGATCAGAAGACC